>CM038793.1:282975569-283368881 GCA_021764765.1 Vicia sativa | reverse complement strand
TGACCAAGGTATATATTGGTTTAATTTGAATAATATGTAATACCCTCGATATGCATTCTATTTTACTTTGATCAGGCAACATATTTATGGGGAATTAGAGGATGTTACTAGTGGTATCACGTTTTAAAGGTCGATTTATTTGGCCAAAGTTATTAATTGATTGAATTCCCGTTGTATTTGATTTGTATCTAACACAATCAATGTTGTTGTCTCATTGTTAGATGTCTTAGGACGATGGTCGCAGTGAAGAAATAATGATGCTATTGTTCATGCTTTGAGATTTTTGGCTGGATCTCTTGGGCAGATTTCACAGGCGAATGCTGGACACCGAGGAGAGGAACAATCCTCTCCTTGGGGAAGTTTCAGAGGAACAATCCTCCTATATTTGAGGGTGAGCATGAACCTGAGAAGGCTCAAGCATGACTAAAACCAATTGAGAATATCTTCAAAGTTATGAATTGTACTGATGTGCATAAGGTGCAGTTTGGTACACATATGCTGGTGAAGGAAGTTGAAGATTGGTGGAGCAACACCTGCTCGTAGATTTGATGAGGAAGGTGTCGAAGTTTCTTGGGCTCTTTTTCGTGATGCATTTTTGGAGAACTATTTCCAGAAGATGTGCGTGGAAAGAAAGAAGTAGAATTCCTTAAGTTGAAGAAAGGTAATGGAACCGTGGCTAAGTATGCTGCAAGATTTCAAGAGCTGATTAAGTATTTTCCTCATTACAATACTATGAATGCTGAAAGATATAAGTGTCTGAAGTTTGTGAATGGTTTGAGACCTGATATCAAGAAGGCTATTGGATATCAGCAGATTACTCGTTTTTCCGAGTTGATGAACAAGAGTAGGATTTATGATGAGGATAATATGGAGAGTGATTTCTTACTACAAGAATGTGAATGATAGGAAAGGAAAAGGTCAATTTCGTGGGAAATCTTATGATGATAAGAAGAAAGCTGGTGGTGGCAAGAAGCCAAGTGGGGGAGGATCGTCTACTCCGCTTAAGTGTTACAAGTGTGGTGTGGAAGGGTATCGTGCTTCTGATTATGGAAATAATGGTGGAAAGGATGTTGGAAAATGCTTTAGGTGTGGCAAGTCAGGTCACAAAATTGTTGATTGTAGGTTTAGTGCGGATGTGACTTGTTACAACTTTGGTGAACAAGGTCATGTTAGTACTAAGTGTGAGAGGCCGAAGAAGGAGAAAGATAGAGGTAAAGTGTTTTCGTTGTCTGGTGCTGAGACTCCGGTTGAGGATAGACTTATCTGAGGTACGTACTTTATTAATGGTACATCTTTGGTTGCTATCATTGATACTGGTGCAACACATTCTTTTTTTTTTCTGCGGATTGTGTTAAGAGATTGAATCTTGAATTGTCTGATATGCATGGAAATATGATTATTGACACTCCTGCTATGGGTTATGTTTGCACTTCTGTTGCATGTCTGAATTGTCCCTTGAGTATTTTTGGTAGAGATTTTCGGATGGATTTAGTTTGTCTTCCGTTAGATCAATTGGATGTAATTCTTGATATGAAATGGTTGGAATACAATCATGTTTTTATCAACTGTTTTGACAAGTCAGTTATGTTTCTTGATTCTCGTGTTGAGAATGATTTGTTTTTTCTGCTAAGCAAGTGGATGAATCTTTAAAAGATGGTGTTGTGTTGTTTTCTTTGTTGGCATCGTTGGGATCTCGGTGAGAAACAAGCTATGGATGAATTGCATGTTGTTTGTGATTTTCCTGAGGTATTTCTTGAAGATGTAAGTGATTTGCTGCCAGAGCGTGAGGTTGAGTTTTCGATTGACTTAGTTCCTGGAACTAGTCCTGTTTCGATGGCTCTGTATCAGATGTCTGCTTCTGAGTTAAAAGATTTGAAGAGTCAACTTGAAGATTTGCTTGAGAAGAGGTTTATTCGTCCGAGTGTATCTCCGTGGGGTGCACCTATTTTTTTGGTTAAGAAGAAGGAAGGTTATATGAGGTTGTGTGTTGATTATAGGCAACTGAACAAGGTGACGATTAATAACAAGTATCCACTTCCGAGGATTGATGATTTGATAGATCAATTGGTTGGTGCTTGTGTTTTCAGTAAGATTGATTTGACGTCTGGTTATCATCAAATTCGTGTGAAACCTGAGGATATTCAGAAGACTTCTTTTAGAACAAGGTATTGTCACTATGAGTACTCTGTAATGTCGTTTGGTGTGACTAATGCTTCAGGTGTATTTATGGAATATATGAATAGGATTTTTCATGAGTATCTGGATCAATTTGTGGTTGTGTTCATTGATGATATTCTGAATTATTCCAAGAGTGAAGAAGATCATGCTGAGCATTTGATACTTGTGTTATCAGTGCTGAAAGAGAAGAAGTTGTATGGTAAGCTTTATAAATGTGAGTTTTGGTTGAAGGAAGTGAGTTTCCTTGGGCATGTGATTTTGAGTGGTGGTATTTATGTGGGTCCTTCTAAGGTTGAGGCTGTATCTCGATGGGAATCTCTGAAATCTGTTTCTGAGATTAGAAGTTTTCTTGGTTTGGCTGGTTATTATCGTAAGTTCATTGAAGGATTTTCTAAGTTGGTGTTTCCGTTGATGCAGTTGACAAGGAAAGGTCAAGCTTTTGTTTGGAATTTGCAGTGTGAAGCTAATTTCCAAGAGCTAAAGATAAGGTTTACAACCTCTCCTATTTTGATTTTGCCTAATCCGGAAGAACCATTTGTGGTTTATTGTGATGCTTCATTGATGGGTTTAGGAGGTGTGCTTATGCAGAATAGACAAGTGGTAGCTTATGCTTCGAGGCAACTTAAAGTTCATGAGAGGAATTATCCGAGGCATGATTTAGAGTTGGCTGCAATTGTGTTTGTGTTGAAGATTTGGAGGCATTATTTATTTGGTTCGAGATTTGAGGTGTATAGTGATCATAAGAGTTTAATTATCTGTTTGATCAGAAGGAATTGAATATGAGGCAAAGAAGATGGTTGAAATTCTTGCAAGATTATGATTTTGGTTTGAATTATCATCCAAGTAAAGCGAATGTTGTAGCTGATACAATAAGTAGGAAGTCTTTTCACATGTCAATGTTGATGGTGCAAGAATTAGATTTGATTGAGTAATTTTGAGACTTGAGTTTGGTTTGTGAAGTGTCGTGCTCTTGTGTTAAGCTTGGTATGTTGAAGCTTACTAGTAGTATTTTGGATGAGATTCGAGAAGGTCAGAAATCTAATTTGGTCTTAGTAGATAAGTTGGTGTTGATCAATCAAGTCCGAGGTGGTGATTTTTAGATAGATGAGAATGGTATCATGAGATATCGTGATAGAGTTTGCATTCCTGATGTTAGTGATCTGAGAAAGAGAATTCTTGATGAAAGACATCAAAGCGGTATGAGTATTCATCCTGGTGCTACTAAGATGTACCAAGATTTAAGGAAGTTATTTTGGTGGTCAGGTATGAAGAAGGATATTGCTGAGTTTTTGTATTCTTGTTTAATCTGTCAGAAGTCAAAGATTGAACATCAGAAACCGTTTGGTTTATTACAACTGTAACACAGTGGGAGAACTGACTTGTTTGTTTTGCGTTTGATCGCAAATGTTGCGGATAGCAAGAGTCGCCACCGACTTTTCTTTTATCCAAGTAAGGGAAGGCGAAAAGAACAGGAAAAGACCTTCGTTAGATTCTGAGTACGGGAGGTGGATATGAAAAGGGAAGGTGTTAGCATCCTTTCCATCCGTAGTTATCTACGGGCTCTTAATTGCTTAGCTCACTTTAAATTTCTTTTTTGTGTGTGTTTTGAAAATGTTTTGAAAAGGCATTTCGCTTTGACTTCGTAATGATTCACGCTGGAATGTATACGAAGTGTTTGAAAATGTTTTTTAGAAAAGGACTTTGTAATGATTCACGTTGGAATGTATACAAAGTGTGTTTGAAAAGAGGATTTTTTGAAAGTGTGAGGTGTGAAAAAATGTTTTGATTGAGCAAGAAAAAGAGACTTATTTTTACCCACTCAGAACAGTTGTTTCCGTGTTATTTTACTTTCCTTTAGAATAAAGCTATCCATACCATTAGTTGGTAGGTAACCTTAAAAGGGATATTCGAAGGGACATCAAATGGGCATAAAAGGCAACTTGTAGATATATCTTAGCATATTCGTAGGGATGATCATTACTTTTCGTAGGCAACCATCGAGGGACGAGATCATGTATTTGTAGGCAACATCGAGGATCATCGAGGGACTATGGTCTTTTAAGTCGAAGGGACTATGATGATGTATTATAGGCAGCTGCGCTAAGATATCCCCACGTTCGAGGGACATGACCATTGTTCGTAAGGCAACGAGAGAGGATACCCTAAAGGGGGTGCAAGTGTGAAATATGTGTTGTATTCAGATGTTTTTATCTTGTATTTAGTAATCTAGATTGATTTTTATCTTTCCATACACGCCTAATTACTAGCAGTTTTAATAGGTGCGGAAAATAAATTGCGGAAATGTAAAGTGCGGAAAGTAAATGCCCTACGCTATTACATGACTTTGGGGCAGATACATAATAGGGGGTGCGGAAAATAAAGGCAGAAATATAAATCTACGCTATTACATGAAAACAACCTTGCAACCTATGCATCCTTTCTAGAATTTAAATGCAAAAGAAAATAGAAAAAAAATGATCTAAGTGAAAACCTAAATCCTAATATTTTTGGTATTTTTGAAAGTTAATGTTAATGTGAGAGGAACCCTAGTTCTAATTGATTTTAATTAAAAAAGGTTTAATGAAAATTATTAACCTAAATTAAATTAATTAAGTTAATTAATTAAAAAAAGAACGGAGAAAATTATTTGTGAAATTAACCCTAATTAAACTAATTATTTAACCTAATTACTAATTAAATTAGTTAAATTAATTAACGAAAAGGGAAATAAAAAGCAGAAAAAAATAAATAAAATAAAGAGAATCCACCAGAGCTTCTGACGGAGGCTGCCACAGAAGCCAAGCTTTCTGTGAGTGGCGCGCCTTGGGCGTCCAAAAACTAGAGTTTCTGGAGAGGATCCTGCTGGGAGTGTCCAGAAGCTGGAGCTTCTACATCTGAAAGGGTTTAGAAGCTGGGGCTTCTGGAGACTCTACTGTTGGGGACGTCCAGAAGCTGGAGCTTCTGGAGAATCTGGTGCTGGAAAGGGTCCAAAAGCTGGAGCTTCTGGAGATTTGCATCTGGAGACGTCCAGAAGTTGGAGCTTCTGGGGAATCTGGTGCTGGAAAGGGTCCAGAAGCTTGAGCTTCTGAAGATCTACATCTGGGGACGTCCAGAAGCTGGAGCTTCTAGGGAATCTAGATCTGGGGACGTCCAGAAGCTGAAGCTTCTGGGGAATCTGGATCTGGGGATGTCTAGAAGCTGGAGCTTATGGAAGATCTTCTGGAGACACCCCTTTTGAAGATCCAGAAGTTAGAATTTCTGGAGATGCCACCGGAAGGGAAACTCCGGTCATCTTTTCCGGTCACCATCTTTTGTAAAACCTGTGAAAACGAACAGAAAAACAAAAACAAAACATCCAGATTTAATAATGTGACCCTTGCGAACACGATGATGGGATTCGTTTGTCCTAAAAAGGCCTATAACTATGGTTTTGAAACTCAACAGCTAGCTTTCCCCTAACCATGGCAGTTAACGATTTGGCCACCAAACCTTGCAAACGATGGATGAAACCTGACTTATTTGATCCCAGGAAGATATTAGTGGTGTTAGTTTTGATCAAAATAAGCCATAACTTAAAATACTATTTTGAAATATTTACAAACGGGATGCATGCATATTGGATGATACATCCAGCATGAACTATGTACAAGGGTGTATTCTTACCTTTACCTACCTCAGGAACACGATTGGATGATTGAAACGGCTGGAAAGTGGCTGCAAAGGGCTGCACGATTTTGTCAACTTCTTTGATTTTTTAGAATTTTTAGGGTTGTTGTGGAGGCAAGGATTTCGTGTAAGAAGCTGGCCAAGAGTCCTCTTTGTCTTGTGAAGATGTTAAGTAGATATAGAGGAGTGGAAATAGGTCAAGCCTTTAAGAGAAAATATTCTCTTTAAATGAAAAAATATTTGATTGGAAATTTGCATGAAATCTTTCCAAATTTTCTCAATCTTTTCCTCAATCTTCTTGCACGAATTTGACAGCTATTTTGGGCTTCCTTGGTCCTCAAGATATGCACAAATCAAGCCCATCTTGCATTAATAATTTATCTTTGTATTTTATTTAATTAAATTTGAATTTAAGCTATTTAATTAAAAAATAAATATATAAAAAGGATAGAAGGCGTGGCATGCAGGATAGAGGTCATGGATAATCTTATAATCAAGTTTGGATCATAATATCTTAGGCCCATTTGGAAAACATTTGCTTTTGCTAGGTATTTTCCTTCATGCACCTCCTCAAAAATGGTCAACTTGTACAATTTGTATCTTGCTCAATTTTCAACATTTTTGGGTGTTATTGGACTTTTCAGAAAGCTCAAGATGTCTTCTAAACAGCCCTTTTGATTTCATCTTCATTGAAGTTTCCATGCTCATGAACACTTCTTTGCAAAAAGATGACTTTTTGTTGATGTTTTAAAAGGACCTATAATGTTTTGACCCATAACTTCCACATGAAGCATTTCCAGCCCAAGCTTGTGAGACATGAAATTGTAGAGAATTGAATTATCTTCAAAATGAGCTTTGGTGGAAATTTTTTGATAAAGTATGTGAAAGTTATGCCTGGTCAAAGTTCTGTTGACTTTTGTCTTTAAAACCCTAGTTTATAAACTTTGACTTTTGATCAAATCTTGACTTTTCCTGATGAACCATTGTCAACCCTTGATCAAATGATGAATATTACTTCAAAATATTAGTGTTGACCAAAAATTATGAAGTTTGACTGTATGTTGACCATAGTTGACTTTTTATCCAAATACAATTAATTTTCAACCATCTGAGCAATTGGATGAACAATTTTGTCTTGCAAGGTTTGAAACTTGACATAATGATCCCTTGAAATATATGATGAGGTATGATGACCATTTGAATCCTTGGAAATCCATCTTGCTTTGAGAGGAGTAAAACCCTAGCATGGATTGATTGCTTAGAAGGGGGTTTGTTTAGTCAACCCTTATGAAACCCTTGAGTATGGAGTGATGGATTGTCTTGAGAAGTAGGAGGGCAAATTTTGGGGTATAACAGCAGCCGTTATCCATTCCTGAATGGAAGTGGGATAGCATTTCTATGTATTTTATTTATGGATTTCCGAGGACTCTGAGTAGTCATGATTCTGTTTGGGTTATTGTGGATAGATTGAAAAAATCTGCTCACTTTATTCCAATTTTTATGGATTATCCTATGGAAAGGTTTGCCAAGTTGTATATTGAGAAAGTTGTAAGTTTGCATGGTGTTCTGTCGAGTATTGTTTCGGATAGAGATCCAAGGTTTACTTCGCATTTTTGGGAAGGTTTGCAAAGTGCTTTGGGTACAAAGTTGCGTTTGAGTTTAGCGTATCATCCACAAACCGATGGTTAGATTGAAAGGACGATTCAATCATTGGAAGATATTTTGAGAGCTTATGTTCTAGAGCATGAAGGTGTTTGGGATAATTATTTTCCTTTGATTGAGTTTACTTATAATAATAGTTTTCATTCAAGTATTGGAATGGCTCCGTTTGAGGCTTTGTATGGACAAAGGTGTAAGACGCCTTTGTGTTGGTATGAATCTGGTGAGAGTATTGTGGTTGGACCTGAGATAGTTCAACAGACTACAGATAAGATTAAGATGGTTCGGGAAAAGATGAAGATTGCCTAGAGTCGTCAGAAGAGTTATCATGAGAAGAGGAGGAAAGATCTTAGCGTTGAGAAAGGAGATCATGTGTTTTTGCGAGTTACTCCTTTGACTGGTGTTGGTAGAGCATTGAAGTCAAGGAAGTTGACTCCGCGTTTTATTGGTCCTTATTGAATTGCTGAGAAAGTAGGTGAAATAGCCTATCAAATTTATTTGCCTCCGTCACTTGCTAATCTTCATGACGTATTCCATGTATCTCAATTGAGGAAATATATGCCAGATATATCTCATGTTGTGCCGCTAGATAATGTGCAAATTAGAGATAATTTGACGGTTGAGACTTTAATGATGCGCATTGAGGATCGAGAAGTTAAGCAACTTTGAGGGAAGGAAATCGCTTTGGTAAAAGTGGCATGGGGAGGTCCTGCTAGTGGTAATGTAACTTGGGAGCTTGAGAGTCATATGAAGGATTCGTATCCTGCGTTGTTCGCTTAAGGTAATTTTCGATAGCGAAAATATTTTAAGTGGAGGAGAGTTGTAACATCCCGATTTTAATAGCTAATTATTAATTATTATTATTATTATTATATATTATATTATGTGATAATTAATTTAATTGGGCGATTTAAATGGAAATTGAATTATTTGAATATGTGTGTTATTTAAATAATTGAGTAGAATTGTGGTTATTTGGTATTGGGCCTAAGATTATGAATAGAAGTAATGAAGAGGTGTTAAGTATTAAGCCCAATAAGAAAATCCTAGTAAATAAAGGATTAGAAGGAAATCATAATTAGAATTGTCATTTGGTGAAATAAGAGAAAGAGGAAAGAAGAGAAGAGAAGAGGAGAGAGAAGAGAAGAGGAGAAAGAAGAGAAGGGAAGAGGAAACCCTAGAAGAGGAATCTTCAAGAGGTAAGGGTAGAATCCATGTTATTATTTACTTGTATGTTGTTAGGTAGTGATTAGTAACACGCTAGGTTGTTTAATTTCAATTTTTAGAATCTTTGAATGTTAGGGCTTGAAGAAGAATTGTGTTTTTCAACTTAGAATGATGACCCATGACTAGTAACATGTTAAGATACCCTTTAATGATGTTATTTGGCTGTTTGGAATGGGTTTTGTTTGGTAATTCATGGGATAAAGAAGCTGTTCATAGCAGAAAAAGTTTGTTTCGCAGACTGCGCTTAGCACCATCAGGATCGGGCTTAGCACGAAATGTTCTGTAAGATTGGATTTGTCTGTTCAAGAAAGGGCGCTTAGCGCGATAGGTCGGGCTTAGCGTGACCTGGAATGAAAAATGTTATATTTAGGATCTTTTAACATTAAATCTCATGTGATTATATTTATGGTAGTATTTTCATATATGTGATTAATTGATCCGATTAAAATTGAATGCGTTTTGGATTGGTTTGAATACTATTTCAATGTATGCTATATTACTTGAGTATAGTATGTGTGAATCTTATTTGATGGAATATTGTGAATAACATTGATGGAATGATATGCTATATGCTATTTGTTATGTGTGGTGATATGTATATGCTACATGTAATGTTTGTTGTTGTTGGAACATGATGATGTGCAAATGATGGATAATTCACATGAGTTGAATTATGGTGATATGCTTGAATAATTGAGGTAGATGGACAATATTGATTTGCATATGATGTTGTTGAATTGCACATGCATACATGGTTGACCTTGAAAATTGAGGTGGTGAAACTTTGGGTTCACAATTGGGTCGATTCTTGAATGAATAAGTAGCGATGAAACTTTGGGTTCACATTTGGCTCGATCCTTGAATGGATAAGTAGCGGTGAAACTTTGGATTCACATTTGGCACGATCCTTGAATGGATAAGTAGCATGGATTTGGTGTTGTCCATATCGGAAGCGCGACTTTGATTATAAGATAATGAATCGGAAGCAAGGTGAATGAATTGTTCCCAATGGTACCACGTGCATATTGAGTCATATTGCATTGTTGTCTCATGAGTCATTGATGAATATCTGTTGTGTGTATTGAAATTATGGTATTTGATTATATGAATAATTGAATTGTTTAGATTGATGAAATTTATGCTATTTGTGATAAATGTGAATATTCTATTTTGGAATATCACTTGAAGTGTGTGGAATTATTGAATATATGTTGTTTCTATATTGCTTCCAATTATATATATTTAGATAATGATGTGAATCATCACCCTTCTGTTATGATGTTGCCTCTATGTGGGTAATGTGCAGGTTCCGAGGATAGTGGTGCTTCGCACGAGACTAGTTGAGGAGTTTAGCTAGTTTATCCTATACTAGGTAGAGAGTCATTGCTTTGGTCATGTAACACGGAGATTATCTAAATTTCTACTTTTATGAGATATTTGTTATGTATTCTCATATATTTTAGATATGTATGTTGAGATACTATTTTGATATGGCCTTGGTGCCGATGTATGAATTCTGATGACTTGATTATGTTATGGATTCATCGCTTTTCGTCCAATGGTTATAGTATGGGATGTAATCATTGATAGCATTTATGAATAAGAAATGGTCCGCTGTGAAATGCATGAATTTATTTTAAAGCATGAGATTCAAATATGTGTTATGATTATGACCAGTGTATATATTGTTTTAATTTGAAACAAAAATATGTAATGCCCTCTTGATATGCATTCTATTTTACTCTGATTATGCAACATATTTATGTGGGGATTAGAGGGAATTAGAGAGTGTTTCCATAAATTTCTAATCAAATATTATTAAAGTCTCAAATAATACTTGGTGGCTTGATTTGGGTGAACTACTCATGTGTCACATATTACGCAGGGATTCCTTTCGATCCAAACTATAAAAGGAAGTGAATAGTTTCTTTATATGGGAAACATAATGAAGGCACAGATAGAGGTAATTGGGACACACACACACACACACACACACACACACACACACATATATATATATATATATATATATATATATATATATATATATATATATATATATATATATATATATATATATATATATATTCTTGTCATCGGATATCATATAGACATGAAAAGTCTTCTTTATGTACCTGGATGTGCTAGGAATTTAGTTTCTGTTGCAAAGTTGGATGAATTGAATTTTAATTTTAAGATTGGAAACTATATCTTTACTTTGTTTAAAGATTGATACTATTGATGGATTATATCATTTTAATATTGGTGTTAATTTTAAATAATCTCTATTTAATATTGAACATGTTCTTGGTAGTAAGCGAAGTATAAATAATGAGAGTTCTGCTTATTTGCGGCATCAAAGGTTAGGTCACATATCTAAAGAAAGGGTAATGAGGTTAATGAAAGGTGAAATATTACCTCAATCGGATGGTAACTGGAATATATGTTTGAATTGCATTAAAGAAAAACACACCTAACAAATATCTAAGAATTCATCTATAAGAAGCAATGAACTCCTTGAATTGATACACACTGATATTTGTGGTCCCTTAGACGTCCCTTATTGGGGAGGAGAAAATTATTTTATCACTTTTATTGATGACTTCTCACGTTATTGTTACTTATATTTATTGCAAGAAAAATCTCAATCAGTCAACATGCTAAAAGTATTTATTGATGAGGTCGAAAGACAATTAGATAGAAAAGTAAAGATAGTGAGGTCTGATAGAGATGGTGAGTATTATGGAAAATATAATGAAAATGGATAATGTTCACGTCCATTTGCAAAGTTTATCGAAAGTCGTGGCATATGTGCACAATATACTATGCATGTCACACCACAACAAAAAGGTGTGACTGAGAGGCAAAACCGTACTCTCATGAATATGGTTAGGTAAATGTTAAATTATAGTAATGTACCATTATCGAAGTGGACCTATGCATTAATTCCTAGATGAAGTAATTGATTCTGGGAATGCTCAGTTTATTGAAAATGGCCAGTTCAGTGGGAGTGAGAAATCACGTAAAATTGATATATTATGGAGACTCGTGGAGAATCTTCTTCACCTAATGAATCTTCTCAGGTTGTTGTACCTCTAGTTATGGTACCTCCATACAACACACATAGACAAAAAATTAATATTCCAAAACCCACAAAATGAACATATAGTTGATGAATCAGTTGACAATGTACAAGTCACAAATGAGCAAGAACAAGTGATTAAAGAAACACAAGAAATAACAGTAAGAATTTCAGAAAGGCAAAGAAGACCATCAATTTCAAAATACTATATTACTTATACACTTGAACATGAATGTGACTTGAGCATTGATGGGGATCCAGTTTCATTTAAACAAGCCATAGAAAGTGACAATTCTGAAAATTGGATCAATGTTATGAAAGAAGACCTAAAAGCAACATGTGACAATAATGTATGGGATCTAGTTGATTTGCCTAAAGGTTTAAAATGAGTTGGTTGTAAATGAGTCTTTAAGATCAAACAAGACTCGAAAGGCAATATTAAAATAAATAAAGCTAGACTCGTCGCCAAAGGTTTCACTCAAAAGTATGGTGTTGACTACAAAGAAACCTTTTTGTTTGTTTCAAAGAAGGACTCTTCGAGAATTGTTTTGGCTTTGGTGGCTCATTATAACTTAGAGTTTCACAAAATGGATGTGAAGGCCTCCTTTCTAAACGGGGACTTGGAGGAAGAAGTGTATATGAATCAATCTGAAGTGTTTGTTACTACTGGAAAAGAAAACTTAGTGTGTAAATTAAAGAAGTAAATATATGGAATAAAGAAAGATTCCAGATAATGGTATCTTAAATTTAACAATAAAGTTTTGTCATATGGTTTTTGATTTGAATAAATTATCAGAATCGGAGACGGCCGGAACGATTGATGATCCTTCGAGCAAATTGACATTGAGAAGGGGGTGGTGTACCTTCAAGGAACTCTGATGCTAAAGTAAGCAAATGTTCAAGGAAGAGGGTAGAAAATATTAGGGTTTTGAGTGTAAGAAAAGTGATACCTTGCCCTCAAAGATATGAGGGTTTATATAATAATCTTAGGAAGATCCTCATTGGCTGCTATATTTGGGCCGAGATATGCGGGTCCGCAAATATAGTCGTTCAGGTTGACTAGGTGAAAGTCGAGCAATGGCACCCGTAACTAGTCGTTGTTTCGGGAAAAGGGAGTGTCACGGGCATAACTCTTGATGCAATGAGTAGTGAATCTGCTCGGCATGCGCCGAGCAGGAGACGTCGTGTGGTATACGTTCCGAGCAACTAGAAACCCCAATGTCGGCACGGATCTCTATCAAAGGCTGTATCTCGAAGAACGTGACCTTCCGGCAAGAGTTCGGGTAGTCCAAAACAATAGCCCCCCAAGTCGTTGCGTCCGTGGAGGTGGCGAGTTGATCTGAATCATACAATCGAGGTCGTTTTATTCGAGGAAACGAGTAATCGTGGAGGAAGCAAAAGGTTGGAGGGTATGGAGGGTTTCGCTGGCGTGGCCTCGAGCCGTGTGCATTAATGGCTTGACAGGCCTAGGGCCTAAGGTGCAAGATGGATTCCCTAGGTTTCCTAGGCGCTTGCAGACCCACGCGTGTAGAGGGGGTTATAAAAGCCAGAGGATCCTCTCATTTATAACTTTTCGTTCTTTCGTTTCGCCTAATTACTTCCATTTGTTCTCGCTCGACTTTATCATCTATCAATCCGAGGAGTTACTTCACGGTGATCGACGTCACCTTCGCGTTCCAGATTCGTGATCCACTCATTTTTCAGTTTATTTTATCTACAAACGGTATGTTTTTGAGGAATTTGGATGTTTAAACTTGAGAGTTAACTTGCATGTGAAGATGTATGCGGTTATGGTTTATATTTTTAGAGCTTTACTTTTAGCAGTGAGTGGCTGCTACGTCGTTCTTTGGCGTTTAGTGACGCTGGAGTTTTCCAGTGTGCGCCCTTCTTTGGACTGAGGGATCCTGCTTTGAATGGTAGTTTATCTTTGAGAGAGGACTGTTGAACGAGGAAGTGAATCCTCGTTCGTCCGAGCCCTTTCCATGATTAGTGGTGGAAGGGTGGATTTGACGTTGATGTCAAACTCACCGACTTCCTCTGCTTTTCAGGTATTATGATAGTTAGTGGAGAAAGTAGTTCTGAAGGTTTGAAGGATTCCGAATGGGAATATTCTGATTTTACCACTGATGAGGAAGGTACTTCGGGTGAGATCCTGAAGGAAGATTCTCCCTCTGCCGAGGAACCTCAACTGACCGAAGGTCCATCTGTAACAATAGCACAGGTCGGGAGCCAAAATTTGATAACCTGGGTGGCTCCAAATGTTCGTTTGAGGGGGTCTCACTTTACTACCCGTCAAGATGAAGTGTTCGATGAGGCGGCTTGGTATGGCCCGGAGGATGAAGATATGGACGAGAAGGGAAGACCAGAGGATTGGGAAATATATATCCCAGCGGCCGTACATCGGATGTGTTCGACATATGAAGCCGACCATGTTCTAGTATTCGATATCTGGTTTAGGGAGTTGGGATTTCGCCTTCCGTTCACTGATCTGCAAGTGGCGATTTTCGACCACCTTCGCCTGAATCCATCTTAACTTCACCCGAATACGATCGCTTTTATTCGAGTGTTCGAAATAGTGTGTGTGTGCTTAGAGATTGGTGTTACGCTTCCCTTGGTTTCCATATTTTGTCTTTATAGGAACTCAGATATGACTAACAGAGTAGTTCGGTGGAGTTGGGTGTCGTTTTGACAATAGAATGGAAAGCTCTTCAAACCTTATTAAGAGTCTGTCTGATTTTTCAAAGATAAGTTCATGTTAGTCTGACCGATCTTGGAACGGGCTCTCTTTAATGTGATTTCGAGCGTGCCTGCTACATGGGAAGATGGTTCTCCGAAACTGAACGAGCGAGGAGAGCAGGTGTATAGGCTCGTGTCCAGGTTTAACTTTCACTGGAATGAAGAGCACTTCGAGCGAAATGCTGATCAATATGTATGGGCCAAAGAGGGATTCGATGTCAAAGATTTAGCGAGTCTTGGCGTGCTGCTGTCTTATGTTGAGGGTCTTGTCTCGGTTCAGCGCATGGAGAGAGGGGGAAAACCACTCGTGGGAGAAGACGGGGGCCATGTTTTCGAGTCCCCGCTTATCAACGTGAGGGATCTCCTTCTTAGTGGGGATCCTAAGGCTTACTTGGGTAAATTTATCCTTCTTGCATCTCTTTCTTTCTTGTTATTGTTGAATATATCTTGTTTTGTCCTATTCTAACGTGAGTTCTTTTTGTTGCAGCTAAGATGAATCCCGCTATGGAACATATTGCTCGAAAATCATTGCAGCAGGAAAAAAGGGGGAAGGGGTCACCAAATGAGCCGGGGGCCAGTTCCAAGGCAGGTTTGGGGAAGGCGTCTGCAAGCCAAGCGGTTGGGGCTCTATCCCCTCAATATACCCCCTCGAAGAACAAGAGGGTTCGAGTTGATGGCAGTACAGTGGATTTGACTGGGGAAAGAGGTAAGGGGAAATTTGATCTCCCATCCTGTTGGCTCGACCGCACCTACTTCGACAATACAAACATGAATCTACAGCGAGCAAAATCTCTCCTGTTGGAGGAAATGGACCAGCCATTAAAGAAGGCAGCGCTTTCCAAGGACGCGGGCGTGTGGGTGCGCATTTTCAAGATGGCGGAAGCCTATTCCGAGTTGGGTCAGTTCTCGAGGTTGAACTTTAAGAGCTCAGGGCCAAACTGAAGGAGACAAAGGAGGTTGCTAAGGGTCGGGAGGATAAGTTATCTATTGATCTGAGACGGGCTATAGAGGAGTGCGATGTGGCTCGAAAAGATAAGCAGCAACTGACCGACGAGGTCGCACATTTGAAGGCTGATCTTGCTCCAATCGAGGGGGAACCCGAGGATACCGTGGGGCTGAAGACCCGGGCTGATCTGATTGGACGCATTTAACTGGCCTTTGATGATGCAATGGTCGCTTCTACCGGGAGCTTTGAAAATTCCTTGGCCCAGGTACGGGTTTTAAATCTGGGCGTAGAGTTGGTGACCGATGCAATGGGAATCCATTTCTATGTCGAAGATGATGAAACAAAGAAGCCTGCCTTCTTCGACGCAATGTTCGTGGAAGAGACTCCTCCGCAGCCAAACCCTAGAAACGTCCCTGATCAGCCCGCTGAGTAACTCTGGTTTATTGTTTTTATTATATTTTTTTGGGCGAGGCCCATTTATGTAATGATAATTTTCGACCTTTGTGGTCGTTTCGTATCTTCCATTTTGTTGGGATGGAGCCCCCATTTTAACTCCAGGACAAATTCGGTCTTAATGGTTGTGGATGTAATGTTTAATGTATTTTAGTTTTTCGTTTATATGCATTTAATACTTTACGTTTCATGGAGGGAATGCTTATCGGTGATATATGGTCTTTGATAGTGTGGGGAAACTAGTAAAAGCAGTCTAGTTCATTGCTGGACTCAGTCTGAAGCTTAAGCTTTGATTAAAGGCCTGAGGTCGATGACGTGAACGTCCCATCGGGAGTTGGGTGTTCTATCGGGCGAGGTACTTAGACAACAGGGCTCGTTTGAGTCCTCCGCGTCGAGGCAGAGATCTAGCTTGTTAGGTTAATAGAGCGAGTATCTCTTTATGTGCCATGATGTCATGCAACGCTGGTACTGGGGTGAGCGTGTGATGTCGAGCTATGAGCACCTAGGTGGTTTCCTGAGGTGTGTCGACCGTTAGTGTTTTAACTATAGTATTATTTTAGTTTTTTTGCGTTCCATGATCGAGTGAGTTGTTCCCCTTGGAGGTTTTCTAAGTAGTAGACCCTTATTCATGTTTTGGCATAGATACGATAAGGTCCATCCCAGTGTGCTGCGAGCTTTCCTTCGGTGGAGCTCTTAAGGTTCCGTTTAAGGACTAAGCTCCAAACGTTGAATTCACGAGGAATGACTTTTGCATTATATCAGAGGGCTATTCTTTGCTTGAGAGAGATGCTTCTCTAAGGGAAGCCCCCGTTCTTATTTCTTCGACCATGTTGAGCTCCTCACTCAAGGATTGTCGTTCATCTCCGCGTCGAGGGGAGATTCGGTTCTTCTCGAAGGTTCGAAGATCTCTATCGGGATAACAACCTCGGTTCCATAGGCGATTCGAAACGGGGTTTCCCCGGTGGATGAATAAGGAGTGGTTGGGTAGGCCCAGAGTACGTTGTGCAGTTCTTCAACCCATTTCTTTTTTGATTCGTCTAACCTTCGTCTGAGCCCGCGCAATATGACGCTGTTGGCGGATTCGGCCTATCTGTTAGTCTGCGGGTATTCGACCGAAGCAAAGTGTTGTACGGTTCCTAAATGGGCGACGAAGTCTTGAAATTTTTTGTCGGTGAACTGTGTCCCGTTTTCGGTGACTATAGCCTGTGGAATGCCGAACCAGGCTAATATGTTCCTCTTGTAGAAACACAGATGTTTTGGGCGGTAATTTTGGACAGTGCTTCGGCCTCTATCCATTTGGTAAAGTAGTCGACACCTACGATTAAATATTTGTTTTGATATGCTCCCAAGACGAACGGTCCGAGGATATCGAGCGCCACCACGAGAAAGGCCATGGAGAGGAGAGGGATTTGAGTTAGCTCGGGGAAGCCAGATGCATGTGTCCGTGCCGTTGGCATTTGTCACATTTCTTTACGTGTTCTTTGGCTTCGATCTGCATAGTCGGCCAATAGTAACCAGCTCAAAGAGCTTTTCGGGCGAGTGATTTGCCCCCTAGGTGTAGGGCACTGATGCTTTCGTGTATTTTCTTCAATATGTGTCGCACTCTGGTTTCTTCGACGCATTTGAGGAGGGGGATGGAGAATCCCCTTCTATAGAGTTTGTCTTCGAGGTTGACGTATGAACAAGCTCTTTGCCTGATGGCACTTGCTTCCTTGGGATCGTTAGGAAGCGTCTTATTGGTCAGATATTTGTAAACGGGCGTCATCCAGAAGGTTCCCTCTTCGATGACGAGTATGTCGTGGCCGAGATGACTTTTCTCTATGCTCGGTCGAGGGAGTATTTCATGAGTAACTGATTTGTTTCCTCCTTTAGTCCTCGTGCTAGCGAGCTTAGACATGACATCCTCTCGAGTGTTGTGTTCTCGAGGGATATGTTGTATCTCAACTGAAGTGAATTTTTTCAAGTGGTTTTGGACGAGGGTCCAATACTTGGCCAGTTGGTCGTTTTTTAGATGATATTCTCCCTGAACTTGGGAGGCTACGAGTTGTGAGTCTGTGAGGATTTTGACTTCTTTTGCTCCCATATCTTCGGTGAGGTGGAGGCCGGCGAGGAAAGCTCCGTACTCTGCTTTATTGTTGGAAGTAGGGAATGAGAGGGCGAGGGATACTTTGATGATGATTCCTTCTTTGTTTTCCAGGATTATACCTGCTCCGCTTCCTGATGAACTGGAGGCACCATCGGCAAATATAGTCCATTTGTTGGTTCCTTCTTGGAGTGTCGAGAAAGTCATTTCTGCCACGAAGTCCACCAGGACCTGTGCTTTGAGGGCTTTCATGTTTTCGTACCTGATGTCAAATTCGGATAACCCTAAATACCATTTGAGCATTCTACCGGCCATATCTGGTCGACCTAATAGCTGTATGATGGGCTGGTCTGTTCGAACTATGACGGTGTGTGCCAAGAAATAGTGGCGAAGCCGCCTCGCGGCGTTGACTAGCGCGAGGATAATTTTTTCGATTTATTGGTATCTCAATTCGGGCCTTTGTAAAGCCTTGCTCGTGAAATAGATAGGTTTTGTCCTTCCTGTGTTTCTCAGATGAGTGCGGCGCTAACGGACTCAGCAGTCATGGCCAAATACAGATATAGTATCTCCTTTTTATCAGGTCAAGACAACACGGGAGGTTGGGATAGGGGTTTTCTTGGATGAATTAAGGCCTTCTTGCATTCCTCGGTCCATTCAAACGCAACCTACTTTCTTAGTAGTTTGAAGAATGGGAGTGCGTGTTGGGTCGACCTTGCGACGAATCGAGATAACGAGGTCAGTATCCCTTCTTGGGGTGCAGGGCATGATCGACCTCCTCTTGGGGCTTTACGATTATGTCGTCCATGTACACCTCGAGCATGTCTCCTATTTTGCCTTTAAATACTTTATTCATCATTCGTTGGTATGTTGCGCTGACGTTTATTAGATCGAAGGGCATCACGTTATAGTGATACTTACCCGATTTGGTCATGAAGACCGTATAAATTTTGTCTGTTTTAGCCATTGGAATTTGGTTATAGCCCGAATAGGCGTCCATGAAATGAAAGAAATTTAAAACCTGCAGAACTATTAACAATTTTATCGATGTTGGGCAGGGGGTAGGTGTCTTTTGGACATGCCTTATTAAGATTAGAGTAATCAATGCACATGCGTCATTTTCCATTATTCTTTTTCACGAGTACAGGGTTGGAAAGACACGTAGTATATTGGGCTTCCAATACAAAATTATCCTCTAGAAGGTTCCTAACAGCTTATTCGGCAGCCTTAGTTTTTTATGGGAACTGCTTTCGCCTGCGCTGTGCTACGGCCTTAAGGGCAGGATATGGTAAGGTGGTGACATGCTGTTTTACCCCAAAATTTACCCTCTTCTTTTCTGTATTTCTGGATTATAATCTGATTGTATAAACATACATGTAGTTGCATGCATAGAATTGATTATGGGGTTATCGGGTTTAAAATATCTCAAGTATGAAAGAAACAGTGCGTTTCGGCTATCTCAGAGCATTTTAAGCTAAGAATCGATGTTTCTCGGTTCGTACGGCTATTTGCAGGATTCTCTGGTTAGGAAGTTATTTTGATTTGATTCTGTAAGCTATGGGATCATATCAATATGTCCTCCAGTTTATCTGTTCAGATCAAAGGTCGTTTCGTCAAGAAAAAGAATTTATTCACTTATTTCTCAATAAATTGAATTTTGGGTTTTCAATACGTTTTGGACACTCCAGAAGGCACATCTCTCAGCTCGTCGCTTATTTTATGATGATTTTCGACCGTCAAGTCCCTCTCATTATTGTCTACAACTTTTGTTTGAAAGCTGGAGGCTAATTATGTGAGGAAAGTCCCCAAAAAATTTATTTCTCAAGTGGTTTAAACTGAATTTTTGTGTTGTACCGTGCGCTCAATGCACTGAAACGTTCGTAAATTCCAGCTGGAAAATCGAAACTGAGCGGGGTCGGTGTGTAAAATTCCTTATCAAAATTATCTTCTACTTTCATTTGCAACTCAAGAGTTGTTTCCTCACCAATAAATACCAGAATTTTATTCTTAGGAGTTAATTTTGAGCTGAATCGAGCAATTTTCATCTGATACGCGAAGTTTGAAAAATTATATCTCGCTCGATTTTTATCGAATCAAGGTGGGACCGGTGCCAAAAATTCACAAATTTCGTTATCTTCGGTTGCCTCAGAAATAACCAAGTTCAAATTTTTATCAGAAGACCCTCGTTCGAGGCATTTTCTCTGAAGAGCGCAAATGAAATTTTGCATGTGTCAGTTTCCTGGAAACTGTCCTTAACCGTTCATCCGATTGAGTCGAATTTTAAATACACACAAGCAAAATCGCATTCCGGACATTTTTCGTTTAGAGTCCGACTTCAAATTCTCGACGGATCAGGCTGTTTTGGACTAATTACGAAAATTATTCGGATAATCGCGAGGCTATAAATATATGTTTGCCTTCACAAAACACAACAAAACAATCATTTTATCAATTTTCACTAAAAAAACTCTCCTAATTCTCTCAATTCTCTCTCAAAACTTGAAGAAAAAATAAATTCAAAAGGTGCAACTTTCCCTCCTCCTTCAACCACCGCGCGCCACCTTCCTCCGGTGACTAACCACCACTGATTTGACGCATTCGCGACACGAACAAGCCTGCGCGCCGCAAACTGTGCTAATTTTCAGCACCTTATTTTCTTTGATCGGAACTCCTCCGGTCACCTCTTCTCTCGACTTTTCCGGCAAGTTTTCATTTGTTCCACTCGGTTTCAGCCACTGCATCTTCCATTTTCACAATAATTCAAGCTAGGTTTTGCTTCCTTTTCAAGAATCAAGATGTACTCTTCAACTTTCATCAATTCTCAAGAATTCAAGTTTTCTCCTCCGATTTCTTATCCGATTCCGATTATTATCATCAATTGGAGCTTAATTCGGTATTTTCTTTGAAGAGTGCAAGGAATTCCTCTTCAATTTTGACAAGACTTCAAGTACAAGTAAGTGCTTATTTACTTAAGTGCTTATTTTTAATCAATTTTTCAATTTTTGATTTTCTTAAATTTGAATATTGAGGTTGCTTGCAAATTCCGAGTGGATTCCGATTATTGATTTTGTTTTGTCGAATTCTTTGATTTGGTTGCATTTTGGTGACATTAAAGTGTGTCGGTGTGAAGGAATTTTGTACGTAGCACATACATACACTTGTGTGATCATATTCCCTTGCATTTAGGCCACTAGTTAGTGCATCTTTGCATAATCTAATACATGTTCATGCATTAGAACATATAGATTGATTGATTTGCACTTGAAACATGAGAGTTAAGGCTTGAGTTGCATTCTTACTTGTGTCGAAATGTTCAACTAGGTGCATATTGGTTCTTAGGTACATTTGCATTGTACATAATACATATGCATGCATCTAATTCACATTGTAGGACATAGTTTTCATCATTACATATCCACATGTATACAAATAAGTTTATCAATTCAAGTCCATGTGTTATTGTCCGATTTTCATGACATTAAAAGGTGTCGAAACCTCATTTTCACACACTTTTACATATGCATGATTTCACTACACCGACACACATCGCATGCTTAATTCTCATGAGCATTTATACATGTTTGGCATAGCATTTAACTAGGATTTGCATTAGGTACATATCACTGGCATATGATATCACATACATTTGCATTTCATGCATTTATATGTCATAAAAACATGCATAAACATGCATTTTTATACATTTTTCCAATTTAAATCTTAAGTAAACTTGTACATAACTTGAGTTTCTTTTTGATTTGGTTGATTGATTATATGTTTTGAATTGAAATCCGATTCATCTCACATTTCAAAACCAAACAAAAACTTGAATCGAAATTTAATTCAAAACATGAATTTTACCATTCCATAAGCTTGTTTTTGCATTTTCATGTGCCGAAACTCATTTTTTCCATGGAAGTCCGAAGTAACGGTACATGTCTCCTACGGTTTGGCACGTTCCAGAACTGATTTTGGAAGTTTCGAAACCAAATTTTGAGCATAGCATGCCTAAACGGAGTTGCTGTCCCATCACTTTAATGCTCCAAAAGTACGACTTCCACCTAATTAATTGTGCATAATGCTTTTTGAAACCGCTGACGCTTCAACCAATGTGATTTTAATCGATTCCTAGTTGACTTTTTGTTCCGATTTCGTAAAACCGACTTCTCATACCGATTTTTCCTGATTTTATTTCACTTCTTGCATGCTTATACTAGATTATAATCATATTTGTAATATGTTTTGCATTCAGAGCATTACTTCTACCACTTGCTTTGTTAATTTTGACACTTTATTTTATGTGAGAGATACTTGGACTACTTTCATGTAAGATTTAGACTTCTAGCACCCTTATTATGTGCTTCAGACACACGGCACATTATCCGCTTGCTTCTCAAGTTTACTCCATTTTTGCCGGTGTTTTACGCTTGTACACATATGTGTGCATCTTATTGTCTGCTTCTTCGGGTTTTACTCGCTTTGCAGGTGTTTTACTTTGTAAACACACAATGCAGCATCTTATTGTCTCGCTTCTTCTGGCTTTTAATCCATTTTTGTGTAGTTTTGCATTTGTATAATACACGTACATCTTATTGTCTCAGATTTTGCTTACCCCTTCTTGCAGTATTTTCATTTGTACACACACGCAGTACATCCTACTATCTATTTTTGTTTTACTCGGGTTCTACAGAACACTTTGATTGGAATGTGTATATTATGTTCTTTACTTGTGACACGCCACACTCTATTGTCTTCTCTATGGTTTTCTTCCGTGTACACTTGATCTGGAATCGCAGACATGTTCCTTGGCTTGTGCTATTACACGATATTCTATTGTTTGTTTGTTGGAATCTCCTCTCTTGTGTGTTATTACTTCCGTATGATGAACGTATTCTTTGTTTTCGATACCGAAAGTATTTTACCCGCTTACTCTATTATGTACGCAGACTTGAATTTGGAGTATTCTTTAGCTTGCAGTGCTCTTCAGATTTTGATATCCGTTTGGTAGTTGCTACACTATTTTACTGCATTCTCTTACAGCTTTCCTAGATATCATGAGAAGTAGGGCTTTACAACTTTTATTATTCCATGAGAAGTAGTAATAGAGATGCATGATGGGGCTTCCGTAGTTGGAGCATGTTCAGGAACCCCTCTAGTTTAGTTAAAGACCCGTTTAGGGCGCTTCTATTTTCTAATTGTGCTTGGTTTGTTTAAAGTCCTCATTCACAAGATAGAGCGCTATATTCTTAGTAAGTGTTTATATTTGTGCTTGCATAGGTCAGAGTGGTTAGGCAATCCTACGTGGTGTCATACCCCAAAATTTGCCCTCCATCTACTTAAGAGATTTCATACATCTATACTCAAGGATTCCTCAAGAGTTGATCAGACAAACTCTCTCCTAGACAATCAACCCAAACTAGGGTTTGGTATCTCAAGTCAAGATGGACTCCAACATCTCCAATGGTCTTTATGCCCAAGATTTCCATCAATTTCAAGATCAATTGTATTGGACAAAAGTCAACTCGTGGTCAACATACAACAAACTTCATATTTTTGGTCAACATCCTCATTTTGAAGTTACATTCATCATTTGATCAAGGGTTGATCATGATTCATCAAGAAAACTCAAGATTTGCTCAAAAGTCAAACTTTCTAAATTAGGGTTTCTAGGTGAAAAGTCAACTGAACTTTGACTCGATCATAACTTTCATACTTTCTCGTAAATTTTCCACCACCTCTTGTTTTGAAGGAAATTCAATTCTCTACAACTTCATGTCTCACAAGAATGTCCAAAAATGCTTCATTTGAGAGGTATAGCTCAAAACATTACGTGTCATTTTCAAAGTCAACAAAAGTCAACTTTTGTTTTGAAGATATATTGAGCATGGTAACTCCAATTGAGATGAGACCAAAAGGTTGGTTAGAGGACTTAGAGCTTCCAAAAGTCCAAGAACACTCAAAATGTGGAAAATTGAGCAAGATACACTATTCAAGTTGGGCAATTTTGGACAATTGCACAAAAGGACATTTTGGTCAAAATGCAAATTTTCCAAATGGGCCTATAATCTTTGATCCAAACTTGTTCATGATATTTTGACCCATAAATGTGGCCTTGGTAATTTTCTATTTTTATGATTTATATTTGAATTTTATAACATTTAATTAAAATAAATTATATAAAATATGAAAATTAAGTTTTTTCAAAAGGATGGATTTATATCTTCTTAAAGTCCAAGCCCAAGACTCTTGCCAAATTGTCAGCTATGGCATTTATGAGAAAATCAATTTTTTTCAAAATTTGATTTGTTTTAAAGAGAAAATATTTGCACATTGATTATTCAATCTTTTTCACCTCTTTGCCATCCAAATCTTTCTCTATAAATACCAAGCAAGCACACAAGCCAAGAACACTAAACCCTAGCCCAAGAAACCCTTATTTTGCCAAATTTTCAAGATTCTTGAAAAATCGAATTTTAAAGAGCAGCCACCTCACCAAACCATTCATTCCATTGTGCTCGTGGAGGTTCCCAAAGAATCAAAACATACCTTGCTCAAGCCCATCGCCAATCGAGCCATCTCACATCATCGGTTTGCAATTTTCCAATTTCGATTTCATAACATCATGCATTATTAATCGTTTTGTGTGTTTATTTGTATCAGATCCAATAGATCATGAATGATCATTACATGCAAGCTTACACGTGAGAAATCACGTTGCCATTGTTAGGGTTTTGAATCGTTTTTCGAACCGCTTGTATGTCATTTCACCAAAATAACACCACCATCGTGTTCGCCATGGTCGATTTAGGGGAATAGGTCCTCTTTTTCGATTTCCATTATTTTGTGTTTGATACGTCTCATCGGAGAAGACGACCGAGCTGTGGTCTTGCTGGCCGACCGGGGTCGACCGTGGAGGCACGCGGCATTTATATGTTTTCCGATTCGCCTCTCGCTACCGACCGGGACCACATATGGTCGACTGGTTTGAATATAATCGTGACGCTGACGCTTATATGCAATTGTTTCCATTTTTCAAACACCAAGTGCACTTGTCCAAAGGGTTAGCGCATACTGCTGGTGGATGCTTCCAATGTCACGAGTTCAAATCCGGCCCAGGCCGCTTTTGCTTTTCTCAAACTTCATATTTTCTAATATTTTCATATTTTATTTAATATTTGCATTTTAATTTAATTTCATATTTTTATTTCATTAAAAAATCATCAAAAATTAATTTTCTTTTGCATTATTTTCATAAAATCTTTATTTAATTTAATAAATTAAAAATATAATTTTGCATGCATATTTATTTTTATTCATATTTTGCATTTAAATCACATTTAATTATTTTTAATTATTAAATTGCATCCAAAAATCCCAAAAATTATTTTAGCATATTTATATTATTTCAAAGATGTAATATTTTTCATATAAAATTTGCATTTTTCTAACATTTTTCTCTTGTTCGATTCATATCATATTTTCCGATTTCTCATTCCTTTATGTGTCGATCCGATTCGCATTTTTCTTTTATCATTTCATTTTTTTTCAATAATGTAATCTGCTATGGGATGTAATAGTTTAAATTAGGTTTTATTTTCCGCATTTTAAATTATGTATCTCGCCCCAAAGCCATGTAATAGCGTGAGACATTTACCTTCCGCACTTTACATTTCCGATTTTAATTTCCGCACCCTTATAAATTGCTAGTAACTAGGCGTGTATGGCAAGATAATAATGAACATAGCCCACTAATTTCAAGATAAAATATCTGAAATCAACACACTTTTTCACACACGCACCCTTAGGTAATTCTCTCGCTGCCTTACGAATTCAAAATGGTCATGTCCTCGAACGTAGAGGTATTCTAGCACCGCTGCCTCCAAACAAATCATCATAGTCCCTTCGATACAAAGATCATAAGACCCACGATGTCGCCCGAATACATGATCTTGACCTCGATTGTCGCCACGAAAATGATGATAGTCCCTTCGAATGTGCTAGGATACTTCCACAAGTTGCTCTATGACCATCCGATGTCCCTTCGAATGTCCCGCTTACATCCAACGAATGGAGCTACCTACTAACTAATGGTATGGCTAGCGCTATTCTAAAGGAACGTAGCACAAAACGACCAATTCGAGTGGGTAATAAGTCTTTAGTTGCTTGCTCTAAACCAAATGCTTTTCACACCACACACTCTTTTTCAAAGTTCAAACTCTTTCAAAACAAAACATTTCCAACACTTTGTATACACTCCTACATGAGTCATTACAAAGTCAAAGCGAAATGCTTTTTCAAAACATTTTGTCAAACACACGTAAAGCAATTTTAAAAGTGATCTAGAGCAACTAAGAGCTGAGATAACTACGGATGGAAAGGGTGCTAATACCTTCCTTTTCATAACCATTCTCCGAACTCGAATCTAAGGTCTTTTTCTGTACTTTTACCTTCCCTTAATTGATAAAATAAAAGTCGGTGGCGACTCTTGCTATCCGCACATTTGGATACAAAATCCTACAAAGTCATCACCGGTTACGTAATCCGGCGACTACTGGGGGACAACCCTAAAAGAGAGAATTGCTTTAGGATTTCTAGATAACCTTTATTGCTTTTTGTTTGACTTGTATGCTTTATCTTTAAGGGTTGCGGGTATTATATTGTTGGGGATCCTACACCGGATCCGGTTTCCTTTTAGGTAAGTAGCATTAGATCATCGCGACCGCTAGACGATAACTAAACGGTCAACATGATGGCTACGTTAGCGTGACACTTTGGTTGTCCCGATACTCTTCATTCCCAAGTTGAAGATAGTATTTGGCTTCGCGGTGTCATCAAGCGCTAACTAAACTTTTAGAACCTTAATTGACCCATCTTGGCCATTAGAAGGTAGTGAGATGGCCGGCTTGGTGTAGACCGAGGTTGGTTGATACTGATGCTACGCCATTGAGATCGACTTTGGGACATTTTCGATCGACCACTTGGCAGTCGATTGAAATAAGCGCCTACGAGAAAGATCAATGATATGAGATTCCTAGAACCCTACATTATTATAGGACAGATGAACCAACTCAAACTTTTGGTGGGTAATCACCTATACCTCATGCAAGCCTTAAACCTAGGCTCATTGTGTGAATTGTTTGTGTGTGCTAAACATGACATCATGACATCATTTGCATTGCATATCATTTCTAACTATTTCAAGGACCTAGGGATTTATCTTTGCTCTGCTTTGTAGGATTATGGCTTCTAGAAAGACTATCCGAATCAACTTCATGGGTATACCTTCTCAACTCAAAGAATTGGTTTCGTAAATTCCCACCATGCTCGGCCCATCAAAAGACATGGTTATCTACTTGATTTGGTTATCTCCGTTTTGAAGAAGATATGATGCATGTCCTATTCCACTTTTTGATCCAAACACCATTGCTTTACATCTCGATTATCGCTGGTTCCTACTTTGAAGAGTTCTCTAAGCTACTTGGGATACCTATTCTGACCAAATGCCATTCACCGTCGAAAAGGTTCCTAAGTACGAAGACATTATCCGCTTTACATCTTAAGCGCCGACATTGAAGCCAATTGGGAAACTAGAAGTGGAGTTAAGGGTTTACTTTCCAAGTTCCTAATTAAGAAAGCCCGAGAATTCCTCAAAGTTATGAGTTTCATGCATTTGAAGACATTGTGGCCTTGCTAATTTATGGTTTGGTTCTACCTAACTCGATCAATTCATAGATGTCAATGCCATCAAGTTGTTTCTACCCGCAATCCAGGCCTCACTTTACTTGGAGACATCCTACATTCTTCCACACTCTGACTACTAAAAGACAAGGAACTCTCATGTGTTGTATACCGTTACTTCAGGTGGTTTATTTCGCACCTTCCTCCATCGCTTTGAAGAATGAACAAAGGTTGAGATGGTCTCAAAGATTGATGTCACTCTCTCATTCAGATATCCGTTGGAGTCTTTTCTCTCAAAAGGACTTCACATTCATCGAGCTGCCAGGAGAATTCCTAATGTACCACTACTTGGTATAAGGGGAGGTATTACTTACAACCCTTCTCTAGCTCTACGCCGTTTGGTTTTGCTCAAGAGATGGTCCACATGATATGCTTCTCCAAGATATTGTGTTCGACTACAATCACGATCTCCTGCATCACGACGAAGGTTCATACACGCTGGGGCATGGTAAAGAAGACTCGATACCAAGACTTTGGGGCACCAACTCCATTCCTTGGGAACCTTACTCAAATGGGTGCGAGCTCGAGCTCAAAACCTCATGATGCCATTCACTGTTTACCAAGAATTATGGAACCCTGCTATAGGTGACGAATTCTATACCGTTCCATCCCGACATGCCTACCGATTTTGAAGACTTGAAGAGATCCCGATTCAACTTAAAGAAGAGAGGGATACCTTTGAAGCTCAGTGTTATGCAAGTGAGAAGAAAGTGCTAGAGTTGACCAAGCTACTTCACGAGGAGCGAAACATCAACGCCTACATCGGCACCAAGAGGAAGCCCATGGGAGACTTAGAGCTTTAGGATGTTTATGTTTTTTTATTGTTTTGAACTATCTTTTGTACTTAAAAAAAAAAAGAATAATAAAAGAGTACTAATAAATGTTTGTTCATTGCTTGTTTAACAAATTTAAATCTCTAAGGTCCTTGAAAACATTGCATTGCATTCGATAAACATTGCATATCATAGCATAACATTGCATCACTGTACATGGAGATTGGTTTTCATTTGCTCGCTATTTATTTTAGTAAATGGCTCTTGAAAGATCACAAAGATCTCAAGCTCGTAATGCTCGCCAAGATGTTCACCAGCTTGGTCCAAGGCCAAGAAGATTTGAAGAAGCTCATCAACAAGAAGAAGGTTGTTGGTCTCCTCAACATGGGCAGCGCTACAAAGGTGGTCCTAAGGTGGTCACCGATTGAGCTCTCTCAAGGAAGTGTCCATACCGAGGAAAGTAACAAGGGTGATGGTGAAGGCACACTGAGCTTGAGAAGAACTATGATGATGCCAATACTCTAATGAAGATGACAAGTACAAGCAACTTGAAGACCGTCAATGTTGTGGAAAATCAAAATGTCGGGTGAATTTTGATGATCCGAGTCTTGTTCCCGGTGTTGTGATCCTCCCAAGTTCAAAGTTCCAACTTTTGCTAAGTATGATGGCATGTCTTGCCCTAAGCGCATTTGAAATCCTATGTCCGGAGATCAATCCCCACACCGATGACGTAAAGTCAGGATGCACTATTTTCAAGAGAGTTTGTGTCCGAACTCAATTGGAGTGGTATTATCACTAGAGAATGACCGTATCCGTACTTGGGTGACTTGATGCTTTCTGAGACAGATGAGTACAATGTGAATTGACACCCACTGCATGCAACTACAAAGCATGTCTATGGGTCGTGATGAGAAGTTCAAGGAGTATGCTCGAAATGGAGAGATCTAGGGAGTTGGTTGATATGTTTATGGGACCGACACATTCTTCAATCATCGATTGAAACAGATTCACCGAAATGAATCCGATATTGAGGGCGGTATCAAGTGGAAGATTCAGATAAAGTCATCTTCAAATGCCGCGAAGAGATCTTTTGGTGGTAAGAAAGAAACTAATGTTGTGTATGGTCAGAAAAGCCGAGCCAAGACCGACCGTGCTCAATCTATGGGGGCAGTTGTGATCTCCAATCCTACATCAAGACAACCTCGGTGAGACAGCGCGTAAGCCGCGCGCCACGAAGACAGTTTACGAAGATCAACATGCCATTGTCGCAAGCCTTGCAACACATGTTGAAAGCAGAACTGATTACCTTGAGGGATCCTCCTCAGAATGTCAATACCTCCTCTCCGAAGTACAATCCTAATGCTAAGTGTGCTTACCATTCCAATAGCCCAGGACATAGTACTGATGATTGTTGGGCTCTGAAGAACAAGATTCAAGATATGATCAAGCTAAGCGATCGAGTTTGATCCTCCGCTGAGACCAATGTGATCAATGCGCCTATGCCTAATCATGACAAGGGTTCCAATGCTGTGGGAGACGATACTTATGTTTTCAACATAGATGACTTGACCATTCCTCTGATGACCAAGAAGAATTTGTAGCCGGTGTCAACAGATGCCCAGAATTGTCGTTGGTGCCCATGCACCCGATGGTTGTGCTTGGTTGAGAAGACGTGTTCGTATGATGGATAACCGTGAGATACTATTTCTGAAACCACCTGTGCAGAAGCTGTGTGAAGAAATGTCTAAGTTGAAGATTGACAATGCAAACGGAGTTGTACCATCCGTGTGGGATACCTTGGGGCAGCCAAGTGGAAAGTATGATTACATGGTGAAGTACACTGTTCCTGAGAGCTACAAGATTCCTATTGAAGATGTTAAGGTAACCGGATGGGGTGACGATTTCCCGTAAGATTATGCTGATGTAAACACTATAAGGATTTCATCCACGATCCTGTGCCTGTGGCACCTCTCATTATCACTTCTCCAAGACCAGCCATATTCCTCGACAAAGCTATCCCTTGGAATTATGGAGTCGATGTTTACTATCATGGTGTCAAGCAAGACCCTCTCGACCATTGAAGATCTAACCATCAAGCTACCATTCCGACATCGACAACATCACGGATCAAGTAAGGTGACCAAACCAAGGGTTTCTCTCCAAATCTCTCCTCCAAAAGACACCGCTGACTCCAAAGATTCCCTAATCCATTCCCCAAGAACCGGACTCATCCCGCCACATGTATACCAAAGGAAGTTATCAAGACACCTCCAAACAAGAAATGGAGGAAATTCAAGATTATCAAGAAGAGTGACTACAATGTTGTGGAACAATTGGGATGACTGGCCCAAGATCTCCATGCTTGCTCGCTTCTTGTGCTCGAGGCTCATGCTAATGCCTTGGTGAAGTTTCAAGAATGCTCATATGCCGCAAGACACTACCACCCACTTGAAGTTTGTATTGCTAGCCTGGCCGCCAACAACGGCCTAGGCTCGATCTGTCGATTTGACTCTTTCGAAGGAAACACAACAAAGCCTTGCACATCTCCATTGAATGCAAGGGCACACTGTCTCATGTTTTGGTGGATACGGTTCCGCTCAATATCCTACCAAGACGCTTTTGATCGGCTTGATGTCGAAGGGTTGGTTTTGAGACCCAAAGACATTATTGTGAGAGCTTTTGATGGTTCTAAGCGAATTGCTTGGAGAGCTCATCTCGTTAAAGTCGGTTCCTGCACTTTTGACTCCACTTTCTTTGTCATGGACATCCGTCCGCCTTATTCTTACTTGGACGCCTGGATACATGGGCGGGCGCATACTCTACCTTGCATCGTAAACCAAGTACCGGTGAAAGGAAGGTTGTTACAAGTGTGTGGTGAAGAAGAGTATATGGTCACCATCTACAACATTCCGATACCTTGAGATGGAAGGTGAATTCTTCGAGACCCCCGTCAAGCTTTTGAAACAATACCGAGTCGTGCCTGCTGACTCTCCGTCACCCCAAGTACGCAAGTTCGCCTAGGATGGCCTCACTGAAAGATGCTCAAGCAACTGTTGAAGAAGGTAGTACTATTTGGGGTCCCCGATCTTCCTTTCAAATTTGACAAGACCGGTTTAGGCTTCACCATCAAGGGTCAAGATGATACGCCGCGAACGTGCGCCAACTTCCTTTCCGCATCGCCAATGGAATCCATGCTATAGAAGACACGACAACGACTTCGACATCGCAAGTGGATCTTCCCAACCTGCATAATGGGCTCAATTGGAAGATCAAGACGCTATACCAATCTCCTTTAGTCGAGTAATTGCTCTTGTTTTGTTTTGCTTTTCGTATTTCTTTATGTTTTGAACAATAAACTTTGAAAGCCTAGTGCCTTGCCCGGGCATCATGGCTCGCTTATGAGGGTTATTATCTCGTCGCTTGCGATTTTCATTCAATAAATCGTTGGACTTTGCATTCAATTGTTTGTTTTCTTTCTTTACTTTATCACCCTTCAAAAGCTATGTGTTCTTACACACACCCACATGATACAATGCGTAATCACTCCGAATCTCGTTAATAACAAATGCTATTGCTAAATATGACTTCGATAATCCGATCTACCAAGCCAAGACGAAGGTGAGGAAGATTGTGAAGTGCAGGAGAACTTGCCGACTGCTAAGAAGAAGAGCGAGTTATACGACCACATGAAGAAAGTTGAGGTTGTGAATTTGGGTACCGACGAAGGAGTAAAAGAGATCAAGATAGGAGCGGATCTTGAGAACAAGTGTTAAAGAAAGGTTGGTTCGATGCTACGGACTACATTGAGGTTTTTGCTTGGTCATACAAAGACATGCCGGTTTAGATATTGATATTGTGGTACACCGATTGCCGACAAAAGAAGGTTTTCTCCCAAAGAAATGAAGGTTCGTCATCGTCCCCGAAATGTCGAGAAAATCAAAGCCAAGTTATGAAACAGCTCAACGCCGGTTTCTTAGCTGTCACCTCTTATCCCAAGGTTGCAAATGTGGTACCCGCCTAAGAAGGATGGCAAGGTACGAATGTGTGTGGATTACGTAGATCTCAACAAAGCAAGTCCGAAAGATGATTTTCCACTTCCTCATATTGATGTTCGTTGACAACACCGCCAAGATAAGGTTTTCCTTCATGGATGGTTTCTCCTACAATCGATCAAAATGGCTCTCAAGACATGGAGAAGACTACTGTTACGCAGGGGGCACTTTCGCTATAAGGTTATGCCGCTCGGATCGAAGAACGCGGGCGCCACTTATCGCGTTATGGTGACATTGTTTCATGACATGATTCATCACGAGATAGAGGTCTACGCCGACGACATGATAGCTCGCTCATAGATCAAGAAGAACATCTAGATCATTTGCAAACTGCTTCGGCAGTTGAAGAAGTATGATTGAGACTTAATCCCAACAAGTGCACCTTTGAGTCGATCCGAAAACTCTTAGGGTTTGTTGTCGTGGTAAAGGTATTGAAGTTGATCCCGCCAAGTTAAAGTTATTCAAGAGATGCCACCCCCGCACCGAGAAGGAAGTCGAGGTTTCTGGGCCGATTGAACTACATTGCCGTATTCATTGCACACCTAATCGCTACTTGTGAGCCAATCTTCAAGTTACTTAAGAAAGATCAAGTGGTAGAATGGAACGACGATTGCCGATCGCTTTGACAAAATCAAGGAGTACCTTCGTAATCCTCCATCCCGATGTCATCAAGGAAGACCTCTCATCATGTACTTGACATTAGAGAACTCAATGGGTGTGTGTTGGGCAACATGACGAGTCCGGTCGAAAAGAGCATGCAATATACTACCTTAGCAAAAGTTTACCGATCGTGAAACAAGATACCACAATGAGAAAAATTGCAACGCTTTGGCTTGGGCACACGACTAAGATAGTATATGTTGACTCACACTACCTTGTTGATTTCCAAGATGGATCCAATAAAATACATATTCGAGAAACCAGCTCTCTCCGAAGAATAGCAAGATGGCAAATGATCTTGACCGAATATGACATCCAAAGACACTTCTCGTAAAGCGATCAAAGGTATAGTAGCCGATCATTTGGCTCATCAAGCCGTAGATGACTATCACTATGCAGTCGAATTTCCGCACGAAGATGTTTTACTAATTACAGATTACGAAGAACCAGCCCGCATTTAAGGACCGAACAAGGATCCCGATGGACCATGGTCTTTGATGGAGCCTCAAACGACTTGGCAATGGCATTGGCGCCATCATTACATCCCCACAAAGGACATACGCCTTTCACCGCAGATTATGTTTCATTGCACTAACAACATGGCCGTACGGCGTGCATCATGGGTCTTAAAGTCGCTATTGACTTAAGAATCAAGTTCTTGCAAGTATGGAGACTCAGCTTTAGTGATCACCGATTAAGGGCGAGTGGGATACAAGCATCCGAATCTCATTCCAGATCGAAAGCATGTTCGAGTTTGATCCCCTACTTCAAGAGTCACTTTCAATCATATTCCACGAGAAGAGAATCATTGGCTGACGTTAGCTACTATGTCATCTATGTTCAAGGTCGATGGGACAACGAGGCTCCCCTGATCATCATTGAGAAGTTTGACTAACCAAAGATATTGTTGTGAGCTTGATACGTAAGAGAAACCTTGGTACTACGATGTGAAGAGGTATCTTGAGGCTCGTGAATATCCCGCAAGGGCATCGTTAATGATAAGAAGTTCATGAGAAGATTCCAAATTCTTCCTCAAGAACGGCATCTTATACAAGCGCAACCACGACTTGTGCTTACTCACTGTAGACCGTGAAAAAAGAATGCGATCATGGAAGAGTTACGAAGGCGCATTTGGTACCCATTCCGGACATACCATGGCCAAGAAGATTTTGAGAACAGGTTACTATCGGTCCACCATGGAAGTCGATTGTCACCACGCTCGATCTTGTCAAGTGCCGATATATACAAAACATGTACACTTAAGTCAAAAACCCAAAAGGCGGTTGGGCAAGAAAGGGTATCCGGAGACCTGAAAACCGAAAGGGCGGTCTAGGAAAAAGTTAGGATTTAAGCGACGACTATGTCTCTTCCGCATCACCTGCCTCCGCATACTATCAAAGATTCAAGGTTCAAATGGCTAAGATCCCACTCACTTTCATCGACAACAAGGAGATGAGATAGTCGAAATATATGAGTACTAGCATAGTTGGAACTTAACGAGATTGTTTTCCATAGCTTTTTACCTTCTTGTACAAACCACTTGGCCATACCACATTTCGAATAAATAAAGTTTCCTTCTCTTTACAATTTTCACCGTTGTTGTTTAAAGTCCAACGCTTGCTTTGAATGATTATACGACTTGACAATAAAAATCTCTTCGCAAACATACGAAAAGTGAACATACAAAAGTAATCGATGCGCTCAGAATTAAGATGATGACAAAAGTCACCAATCAGTTCCCAGTGATTCCACAAAGGTGTCACTCCACAAACCTCCCATGGAGTATATGTTAGTCCCCGAGCCGTGATCCCAATAAGCCGGATTCCATCTCTCCAAGAAGTAACATTTCATCCCCGACCGAGATATTTATCCCCATCAGACATCTCTTAGTCCCTTCCCGCTTCCAAGGTATCAGACTCGAGACTTGGTCGATAGTGCACGGAGGGAACTACATCTTCATCTCCACTGATTACAACGGATTATCGACCTTCTAACGTGTTTCCTTGAACTATCAAATGCTCTCCAATGAGATCTACACTCAGAATCCCCAGTAGAGCGCCTCCTAAATTTCCTCAGCAGGATCTACACACAAGGTCCCCAACGGATCGCCTCCGTGATTCTCCTCGCAGGTCTATATGTGAGATCTCCAACAACGAGCTTCTCAACTTCTACCTTCCTCATCAATATCTAGGCCCAAGACTTGGTCGATAGTGCATCGGAGGAATCTGTGATTTCTTTCTTCTCCTTCAAAACGGGTTCTCACCTACTCAATCCCCAAACAGAGTCGAAATCTTCAAACGTAACATCCGCATCTTCTTCAAGATGGATATGTTTTGAAATACCACAACACCTATCATTCATACATTTCTCATAAAGTCATAATTCATGCATATATCATCATATACACTATCATGCATCATACTTTGCATAAACTAACCAATATTCTATCAAAGTTCCTCTTGTTTTCTCCAAAATAATAATCCCCACGCAAATAGGTCGAGATTGCCCCGAATCGACGGAAAACTATCGAAGACCGCCTTGGTTGTCCTCCGACGATTGGTCCAGATTAAGGAATCGACGGAAAACTATCTCGAAAGACCGCCTTGGTTGTCCTCCGACAATGGTCCAGATTAAGCCCCGAATCGACGGAAAACTATCCGAGAGACCGCCTCGTTATCCTCCGATAATGTGCAATGGATCAACACCGATGCACATGTGGAAGCTATCCACATTTTTGCCAACTACAATCTCCTGAGTAATCACACGAAGATTTATTCGATTCCTTATTATCAACAGAACTACAGAGTCTAGCGACGACTCGGTTGCCTTGGATGGCATCTTAAGCCCATCTCCGACTATTTGTCAACATGCTTCACTTTCGCACGTCGCATATATGGTTAAAAATCAATGCAAACCAATAACTTCATTCAAAAATGAACACGAAGTCTAATATGACTCCCTCGGATGGCATCTTAAGCCCATCTCCATGCTCCTTCCAGAACGACTACGAGCCTAGCGACGGCTCACTTCCCAAAGATCGATCTTTCCGATGGCATCTTAAGCCCATCCCTCAATTCTCTATCGACATTCTCGAGTCTAGCGACGACTCATCCCCCGTAAGTATCCAAATGGCATCGAAGCCCATTCCGCATCATCCACCAACAATGAGTGCAAATTTTGTGTACTCGAGTGTTCAATCATCTTCACCTCTAGGTCACGAAAGACAAGCGTGTCAATCTAACCCTCCAGACAAGAAGATTGAACAGGGCAGCATCATACCCAAAATTTGCCCTCCATCTACTCAAGAGATTTCATACATCTATACTCAATTCCTCAAGAGTTGATCGGACAAACTCTCTCTAGACAATCAACCCAAACTAGGGTTTGGTATCTCTCAAGCAAGATGGACTTCCAACATCTCCAATGGTCTTCATGCCTCCATATGTTTCAAAGATTCTCCATGTCAAGTTTCAAGCTTCACAAGTCAAGTTTCCTCAAAATTGCTCGATGGTTGAAAATCGGTTGTATTGGACAAAAAGTCAACGTAGTCAACATACATCAAACTTCATATTTTGGGTCAACATCCTCATTTTGAAGTTACATTCATCATTTGATCAAGGGTTGATCATGATTCATCAAGAAAACTCAAGATTTGCTCAAAAGTCAAACTTTCTAAATTAGGGTTTCTAGGTGAAAAGTCAACGAACTTTGATGATCATAACTTTCTCATACTTTCTAAATTTTTCCACCACCTCTTGTTTTGAAGGAAATTCAATTTCTACAACTTCATGTCTCACAAGAATGTCCAAAAAATGCTTCATTTGAGAGGTATAGCTCAAAACATTACAGGTCATTTTCAAAGTCAACAAAAAGTCAACTTTTTGTTTTGAAGATATATTGAGCATGGTAACTCCAATTGAGATGAGACCAAAAAGGTTGGTTAGAGGACTCTTAGAGCTTTCCAAAAAGTCCAAGAACACTCAAAAATATGGAAAATTGAGCAAGATACACTATTCAGAAGTTGGGCAATTTTGGACAATTGCACAAAAGGACATTTTGGTCAAAATGCAAAATTTTCCAAATGGGCCTATAATCTTTTGATCCAAACTTGTTCATGACATTATTTTTGACCCATAAATGCTTGACCTTGGTGATTTTCTATTTTTATGATTTATATTTGAATTTTATAACATTTAATTCAAAAATAAATTATATAAAATATGAAAATTAAGTTTTTTTTCAAAAGGAATGGATTTATATCTTTCTTAAAGTCCAAGAAAGCCCAAGACTCTTGCCAAATTCGTGCTAGCCATGGCATTTATGAGAAAATCAATTTTTTTCAAATATTTGATTTGTTTTAAAGAGAAAATATTTGCACATTGATTATTCAATCTTTTTTCACTCTCTTTGCCATCCAAATTTTCTCTATAAATACCTAGCAAGTACACAAGCCGAAACTAGCCCAAAGAGAGTCCTTATTTTGCCAAAATTTTACATTCTTGAAAAATCGAATTTTAAAGAGCAGCCCTCACCAAAACCATCCATTCCATTGTGCTCGGAGGTTCCAGAATAAAAACATACCTTGCTCGAAGCCCAGGCTGCCCAGATCGAGCCATCTCACTCTCACCGGTTTGCAAACTTTCCAGATTTCGATTTCATAACATCCTGCATTATTAATCGTTTTTGTGTGTTTATTTGTACTCAGGGCATCCAATAGATCATGAATGATACATTACATGCAAGCATACACGTAGAAATCACCTGTTGCCATTGTTAGGGCATTTTGAACTGTCTTCTTCGAACCGGCTTGTACAAGCCGTTTCAGCCAAAAATAACACCGCCATCGTGTTCGCCATGGTCGATTTAGGGGGAATAGGTCCTTCTTTTGCTTCGATTTCCATTATTTTGCAGGTTTGATGTTCGTCCTCACCGGAGAAGACGACCGGAGCTAGGGCTCCAGCGTCGCTGACCGGTTGACTCCGGTGGAGGCACGCGTGGCATTTATATGTTTTCTGATTCGTCCTCTCGCGCTGACTGGGGACCACATATGGCTGACTCGGTTTGGAATATAATCAGGACACGTTGACGTTTATATGCAATTGTTTCCAGCTTTTCAAACACCAAGTGTCACTTGGTCCAGTGGTTAAGGCGCATACTGTTGGTGGATGCTCTCCAATGTCACGAGTTCAAATCCGTCCAGGGCCAGTTTTGCTTCTTTTTCTCAAACTTCAGATTTTCTAATTATTTTCATATTTTATTTATATTTTGCATCATTTTAATTTAACTTCATATTTTTATTTCTGCATTAAAAAATCATCAAAAATTAATTTTCTTTTTGCATTATTTTCATAAAAATCTTTATTTAATTTAATAAATTAAAAAAACACAATTTTGCATGCATATTTATTTTTATTCATATTTTTGCATTTAAATCACATTTAATTAGTTTTTAATTATTAAATTGCATCCAAAATATCCCAAAAATTTATTTTAGCATATTTATATTATTTCCAGCATGTAATAATTTTCTCATATAAAAATTTGCATTTTTCTAACATTTTTTCTCTTGTTCGGTTCATATCGTATTTTCCGATTTCTCATTCCTTTACAGGTTGATCCGATTCAGACGATTCTTTCTTTATCATTTCATTTTTTTTCAATAATGTAACTGTATATGGGATGTAATAGTTTAAATTAGGTCTTTTATTTTCCGCATTTTAAATTATGTATCTGCCCCAAAGCCATGTAATAGCGTAGGACATTTACCTTTCCGCACCTTTACATTTCGCATTTTAATTTCCGCACCCTATAAACTGCTAGTAACTAGGCGTGTATGGCAAGATAATAACGAACATAGCCCACTAATTTGCAAGATAAAATACTTGAAATCAACACACTTATTTCACACACGCACCCCTTAGGGTAATTCTCTCTCGTTGCCTTACGAATTCAAAATGGTCATGTCCCTCGAACGTAGAGGTATTCTAGCACCGTTGCCTCCAAACAAATCATCATAGTCCCTTCGATACAAAGATCATAAGACCCACGATGTCGCCTCCGAATACATGATCTTGACCCTTGATTGTCGCCTACGAAAAATGATGATAGTCCCTTCGAATGTGCTAGGATACTTCCTATAAGTTGCTTTCTATGACCATCCGATGTCCCTTCGAATGTCCCGCTTACATCCAATGAATGGAGCTACCTACTAACTAATGGTACGGCTAGCGCTATTCTAAAGGAACGTAAAAGTACGAAAACGACCAATTCTGAGTGGGTAATAAGTCTTTCAGTTGCTTGCTCTAAACCAAATGCTTTTCACACCACACACTCTTTTTCAAAGTTCAAACTCTTTTCAAAACGAAACATTTCCGAACACTTTGTATACACTCCTACATGAGTCATTACAAAGTCAAAGCGAAATGCCTTTTCAAAACATTTTTGTCAAACACACAGAAAGCAATTTTAAAAGGTGATCTAGAGCAACTAAGAGCCCGTAGATAACTACGGATGAAAAGGGGTGCTAATACCTTCCCTTTTCATAACCATTCTCCCGAACTCAGAATCTAACGAAGGTCTTTTTATGTAATTTTACCTTCCCTTAATTGGATAAAAATAAAAGTCGGTGGCGACTCTTGCTATCCGCATATTTGCGATACAAATCCTACAAAGTCAGTTCACCGTGTTACACGTGGCACCACCAAACAAAGTCCCGCTTTACACTTCCTGCTATCGAGTCATGATGATATGATGGGCAAGAGAAAGGGGTCCACAATCGACTCCCACACAGTTCGAGTCCGTGTCAGCCTGCACACGTGAATCGTGTTGCCTCCTTTATCGAGTCAATAACAAAACTGGCCAGAGTTTCCTATTCTGACTCTCCACTCATTTCTGGGGTTAGCATTTATTGTAGAACTCGCATCATTTGCTCTGTAGATTATGCCTATGCTTGTTTGGTATTTGTTTGTGCCTTGCATTGCTTGTGTGCTTCTACCAAAGCACTTGATTGCTTCATCCCCTTGTATCCCTTGGTTTTACAACCAAGACGAATATAGGATAACTTTCCCTTAGGACCGCTCAGTTAGGATAGCTCTCAAGCCTAGACATTAGGATTTACATCTTTTGCATGTTGACATAGGTAGAGATTCCCTTACATCCTTAACCATAGGTCCAATCTTTGCATGACAACATTAGAGCTAGTACTAGTTTAGTCCCCCTTTTGTTTTGCTAGTTTCTTTTTGCATCCTTGCATGTAATTAAAACTAAAACTTGCTTTCTTTTTTATTTTGAAAACAAAACACTTAATAATGGTTTGAACTCCTTTCTTAAATGTAAAAGCGACCAACCAAGACAAACTCTTTTCGCCTACGGGCGCATTTTCTTTTGTGTTTAAAACCTTTTTCATAAGTAAAAAACACAAAACCCACCAAAATAAGTGAGCTGAACTACGACGCACTGACTTTCCATTGCACGAGGGAATACGTAGACATTTAGTCGCGGGGCTCGATCGAGCACAACTTGTAAAAACTTCCTTCTTTTCCCCGTGGTTTCTTTATTTTCCTTTTCTTTCTCATGCATTGCAGCGATTAAGCATAGATAGATATAACACACCCCTTAGATAGAAAATAGAAGTGGATACCATAGAGTACTACGGGCGTGTGGGGTGCTAATCCCTTCCCCTCACATAACAAACTCCCTTACCTAGATCTCTCGGTTGCAAGACGGTGTTTTCTTCCCCTCAGGTTTACTCGATGTTTTCCCTTCTCCTCCGCGAGATAAAAGATGTTCGATGGCGACTCCATTGATATACCCTATCAGTCGGAAGTCCAACCGGGTGATTTCACATGCGACCTCAGGGTCGAGACCGGGCATTTTGGCTGCACTCTAGGTGAAGAGGTCGACGTTATCCTTTAAGCATGCTTTGAGATGGTCTCGAGCCAGCTCTGGGATATCTGTTTCGATCCTAACTCCTTTGTTGGGGTCGTCACCGAGTGGAACGAGCTCGAAATCCCTGTCTAGGATTGGACGTATGTGTTTCTCTGAGGGTCCTCCTGAGTTACTCGAAGTGGGAGAGTCTTCTTCAATCATAGGGGCTTTTCCCTTCCTCCTCTTCTCGGCCAAGTCCTCCGGCTCCAAACGGTTGTCGAGGTCGATGACATTGACTCGAGGGAGAGGTTCGGGCTTGTGAGAGCTTTCTGGGAGGCCGACTCTGCTTTTGGTCTAGGGTTAGAGGTTGACGGAGTCTAGGTCCTTTGCTGATGCCTCGAAACATCTTTGGGCTGCTTGGATGTCTTCGTGCAACGTTGCCACCTTCCCGCTTGCTGTATAATATTTCATCTTCAAGTGTATCGAGGATGGTATAGCAATCAGTTCGGTGAGTGTGAGTCGGCCAAAGATATATTGGTACAGAGATAGGCAGTTGATGACCAAAAACCATGTTTTGATTGACCTACCGGTCTCTCTGGCTCCAAAAGTTACAATCAAATCGACATATCCCCAAGGCTTCGTTGTGGAGACGTTGAATCCCTGAAGATATGAACAGAGGTAAGGAGTCAGGTGCGTCTTGTTGAGTTGTAACGTCCTAAAGAGTTGGGTGTACATGATATCAGTTGAGCTTCCCTGGTTGACTAATATGCGCCTGACGTCGAAGTTAGCCATTCGAGCACGTACGAGCAGAGGGACGTTTGCGTTGGGGGTGCCCCCCGGGTAGCTCCTCCTTGTAGAAGGCCAGTGGATGAGACTTTCCTTGGATCTTTTGATTGATCTGATGGAGTTCTTGGTGAACCCTCCACCAGAGATGACCATGGCCGTTGGGAAAGATTCCCAAGGGTTATGGACGACGAAGTATGCCGGGGTGATATCTAAATCGGGGAAGAAGAATTCTTCCCGCCTGGATATTCTCATTGCCACATGCATATAAGACTCCTCTGCGGGATTTTCTTCCTCGACCTTGCTGGACCAGGGGGTTTCTTCTTTTGCAGATTCCGTTTTGTTGTACTATTTAAGATGCCCGTCTCTGATTAGGATCTCAATCGCATCCTTTAGGTGGATGCAGTCGTTTGTGACTCCGGTGAAATCTACAATTTTTGGTTTTTTCTGTCCCCGGTTTAGCCAGGGTCTACCGAGGAAAGCGTATACCGCCTTGTTTGAACTCGAAGTTCGCACAGTCGGTCAGCATACACTCCCGAGAAGTGGTGAGGGGGTGTAGTCGTTGAATCGACCCACCGGCCCTTTGTGATATCTAGAATCGCAGGATTTGTCTACCCTCCGTCTTTCTCCCCCCTCCCCCGACGGGATGTCGAGGGGTCCTCATTCTTGGAACTCTTGACATTCTCCCTGTGTCGGGTGTCACGGGAAGAGTTTACGGCTTCCTTTTCCTCGTATTGGATGTACGTCTGGGCTTTCAAGAGGAAAGCATCCAATGTGGAGGGAGTTTCAATACCCACAACCTTCACAGAGTCGCTACGAGGGTGTAGTCCTCTTTCGAGGAGATATTTTTTATATCGTCCGTAGTTGAGACTTGGATGGCTTCTTGGTTGAACCTCTCGATATATGCTCGTAGAGATTCTTCTTTGACCTGGATGATGGCTTCCAGGGATGCCTCTTACTTTGGGTGGCGTCGGGAGGCGGTGAAGTGTTTGGAGAATAGTCTCCCCAGATGTTTCCAGGATGTGATCGATCCGTCGGGCAGACTTTTATACCACGTCATGGCTCCTTTCCTTAAGGTTGTAGGAAATAGGCGGCATTTGATGGCCCCACAAACTCTAAGATATTCGAGAAAGGCATCATTGTTCTCGATATGTTCATCGGGGTCGGTGGTACCGTTATATTGACCGAGCCGGGGAGGTTTCTCCAGACCGGAGGGAATGAGGATGTCCATGATAGCCCGACAAATAGGATCGTGATGTTCGTCTTTATCACTCTGGTCGGGAGAGAGTGAGACGAAACGATTGTTTCGATTATTATGGGGGGAGAGTTCTCTTTCCTTATTTGATCTGGGTGATAGGTGTAACGCCCCGTTTTATTTAATATTATATTATATTAATACTTTTGAGTTAACGTTAGACGATTGTTTTGGCAAGGAGAATATTTATATTAATCGTTATATCTGTTAATATATTTGGCGACGTTTCGTTCGGTCCGGTTTTTATTTCGTTCAGTTTGGTAAAATATTATTTCGACCGATATTTAATTTCCCGGAGTTATTTTAATTAATTGGGTTAATAATATTATTAGATATTATTAATATGTTAATTAATAAGTCAAGATAGGGGTGTGAGGACTAATTGTTGAGAATTGCGTGTACACCCTTGGCTAGTACTAGAATCCAACATAAAACACCATTTTTCCTCTTTTCTTTCATTACAACACAAAAACCTAACTTAGAAAGAAGCTAGAGAAAGTGTTGGAGGAAGAAGAAGAGCAAGAGTAAGCTAGGAGTTTGGATTGGTTGGAGCATCTTGCAATCATCCAAGCACTTGAGGTAATGGGTTTGATCTTCCATTTCATATAGTTAGGGTTTGATAGATATGTTGTGGATTTAGGAAAAATTGATATTTTGATTCATGAGTTTTGGTTGAGTGATTGTTGAAATAACTTAGAGAAGTTGAGTTAGGAGTATGGATTGTTGGTGTTTATTGCTAACTAGTAGGAACTAGGAGGTGTAAAAATGGAAATGAAGAAACTGAGAAAAAACCAGAAAAAACCTAAGCTTACAGTAAACTGTGGAAGAAGATGAGTTGAAGACCATGGGGCAAAGGAGGCGCCCACCTCCCATGGAGGGCGACCGTCCCCCCCCCCTTATGGTGCCCGCCTTCCCCCTTTGTTCACCTTGGGAAGTTAGTCCCTCTTGTAGTAGGGAGCAGCAACGAAAATTGTGATTTGCTGTTTATTCTGTATTCTGTATTCCGTTTTCTGCATAATCTGTTTTCTGCATAATTTTCGTTTTGCTTCTGTTTGTTTTAATTTCCTTAATTCCATATACTACTAGGTGGTATTAATAAAATATAATTAGGAAATAAGTTAGCCGATTAAATTTGGAACCCGATTATGTTCTAATTTCCCGATTTCGGTAATTTCGGCGACGGAGCAAGTTGCTCCAAATTCAACGAAAATTGACGTACTAGCTAATTTCGACGTGTAAAACGTAGTGGTGAGGTTAGTTTTTCGAAATTCTGAGTTTTTAAGAAACGACCCGAAATAGGCCAAATTACATTTAAATTGAATCGGATTGTGTTTTAGTCGATTTAAGTCAGGTATGGACAATCGGATTGCGATGTTGATGATTCTCATTAATGCCGGTTATTAGGAATGACTTTCGCGACGATTATTGGTGTTTTGACTATTTTTCCGTATTTGGAATTTGGTGAATAAATTGATAATGATGTGAGGTGATCAAACATTATATTTGTGACGGTTTATTTATAACGAATACTTGATGATATGCGATGCGATGATATGTTTATCTTGATGTGGATAAATATGGCGATGTGGACTTTATGTCAATTTTGATGAGCGATGATGATGTTTTTGTTGTGTCGTGTTTGTGATGTTGTATTGTCGAGTCACATACATTGCATAGGCGACGAGTGCTTTTATGCCAAGCGACGATGGGCTTTATGCCGAATGTTCCTAATTATGGACAAAGCGACGGGTACCACATGCATAACATAGCCGTGTCTCATGGAGTTGGTTATGTTTATGTTTGAACTGTTTGGCATTGGATTTTAATTGATGGCTTATGTTGAATTGGGGCGTTATATGATGCTTTGTTTTGATACATGTTGACATACTCTTATCAACTTATATCATTCATAATTCCAAAACTATTTATATATTTTATCATGCCTTTAATTATATGTTTTGGAGTATCTCACCCTTTACTTGTTTCGTCGTTGCCTTTATATTGGTAACGTGCAAGTGATCCACGAGGATGATGAGGATTAGCTCGAGTCTCTTTATTTTGAGTCGCTCTGCTCTGATCGTAGTAACACTCGGGTTTTGGGCAACGTTATTATTTTGATAGGATAGTTTATGTATACTATCTTATGATGTTATAACTTTATGTATTGATGATAACATGATGATATGTATATTTTGTGAACACATCTGCTGTGTTGTGAATAGTCATATGTTTATATGATGAATTATGATATGAATCGGTATATCTGACTTTTGATTTTTGTGATGTGCATTTTAACGCAAAGTGATGAAAACACGAATATGTGATGCCTCAATTTTTGTTGGATGAAATTTTGAAACTCTGATTTTATTATTAATTACGTGGGGTAGAATTGGGGTGTTACATTAGTGGTATCAGAGCAGGTCAGTCTGTCCGACCAAGTTGTTGAGTTTGTTGTTGTCTAACAATCAAGTATTGTTATTTGTTGATTCTAATCCTTGTTTTGTTGTGAGCAGAAGTGGTTATAGCTGGAAGGAACGCTGGTAGGAATGATGAGGCTCTTGTTGCTGCTATGCAGGCAATAGCTCAAGCTTTCCAACACCTGCCGAATGCTGACGAGAACGCTGGGTCTCGTAGTTTGGCAACCTTCCAAAGAGAGAGTCCCCCTACTTTCCAAGGAAAGTATGATCCTGAAGGTGCTTTAACGTGGTTGAAGGAGATTGAAAGAATCTTCCGTGTGATGGATTGCACTCCTATGCAAAAGATCCAGTATGGTACTCATAAGTTAAGCGATGAGGCTAATGACTGGTGGGTTGACACCCGTCAGAGGCTTGAGGTTACTGGTGAGGAAGTAACATGGGGAGTTTTCCGTAGGGAAAATTCATGAGGAAGTATTACCTGGAAGATGTTCGAGGAAATAAGGAGATAGAGTTCCTTGAGCTGAAACAAGGGAATATGTCTATCACTGATTATGCTGCAAAGTTTACCGAGCTGACTAAGTTTTATCCTCACTATGATGGAGAGAATGCCGAGTTTTTTAAGTGCATTAAATTTGAGAATGACTTGCGTCTTGAGATAAAGAAAGAGATTGGATATCAGAAAATCCGTGTCTTTGCGGATTTGATTGATAGTTGTAGAATCTTCGAGGAAGATAGTAATGCACACTATAAGATTATGTCTGATAAGAGAAACAAGGGTCAACAGAGCCGTGGGAAACCTTATGATACTCCAGCTGGTAAAGGGAAATAGAAAGCGTTTCAAGGACGAAGGACTAGTAGGGGAGATGCTCCTGCTAGTATTGTTTGTTACAAGTGTGGAAAACCTGGCCACAAAAGTAATGTTTGTCGAAGTGATGTGAGGGCTAAGGAGAATGAGGTGAGATGTTTCCGATGTGGAGAAGTGGGTCATGTGACTCGTGATTGCAAGCATAAGGATGTGGTCTGTTTTAATTATGGTGAGGGAGGTCATATTAGTGCTCAATGTAAGAAGCCTAAGAGAACTCAAGAAGCGGGAAAGGTGTTTGCTTTGTCGGGTGCTCCGACAGTAAACGAAGATGGTCTTGTTCGAGGTACTAGTTTCATTAATAGCATTCCTCTTATTGCTATTATTGATACTGGTGCTACTCACTGTTTTATTGTTGCTGATTGTGTAAAGAGATTGGGTCTCACTTTGTCATCTCTAGATAGAGATATGGTGGTAGAGGTTCTGGCTAAGGGAACAATTACTACTTCTTTTATGTGTGCAAGTTGCCCTTTATCAATTTTTGATAGAGACTTTGTGGTGGATCTTGTTTGTTTACCGCTTGTCGGGTTGGACGTGGTTCTGGGTATGGATTGGTTGAGATCTAATTATGCCCATATCAATTGCTATGACAAAACTGTGATACTTTCTTCCTTATTAAAAGAAGATCAAGCTATGTTGATGTCTACGAAATAATTGAATGAGTTCATGGAAGATGAAGCATTGGTTTTCTTGTTGATGGCGACTCTTTCTATGGAGAGTCAAGCTGTGATTGCAAACTTTTAGGTGGTGTGCGACTTTCCCGAAGTATTCCCTGATGAGATTCCTAGTGCACCTCCAGAAAGAGAAGTTGAATTTTTTGTGGATCTTGTCCCTGGTACCAGACCTATCTCTATGGCACCATACAGGATGTCCACATCTGAGTTAGCAGAATTGAAGAGCCAATTAGAAGATTTGCTCAAGAAGAAGTTTGTTAGACCAAGTGTTTCATCGTGGGGAGCTCCTGTGTTATTGGTGAAGAAGAAAGACGGTAGCATGAGACTTTGTATTGATTAACGTCAGTTGAATAAAGTAACTATCAAGAATAAGTATCCACTTCCTAGGATTGATGATTTGATGGACCGATTGGTTGGCGCTCGCATGTTTAGCAAGATTGATTTGAGATCGGGTTACCATCAAATAAGGGTGAAAGAAGAAGATGTTCAGAAAACTGCTTTCAGAACGAGGTATGGACATTACGAGTATTCGGAGATGCCTTTCGGTGTCACTAATGCACCGGGAGTATTCATGGAGTACATGAATCGTATTTTCCATCCTTACTTGGATCGTTTCGTAATTGTTTTCATTGATGATATTCTGGTTTATTCTAAATCGGAAGGAGAGCACGCAAAACATTTGTGTATTGTGTTAGAAGTCCTAAAAGAGAAGAAGATTTATGCTAAGTGAAGCAACTCGATTTTCAAAAATCATTTAAAATGAATTTTCAAAAACAATGAAATCGCCACCTAATTTTATTAGTTCTAGAAAGAACGGGGAAATATAGATAAAACCCACAAAAAACGGATAAGGCGGTCTACAAGACCAAAAAGGATGGATTCGGGAGTCGGTTACGCAAGAGGAAGGTATTAGCACCTCTTACGTCCATCGTACTCGATGGGACCCATTTAGTTCGAAATGTGCTTGTGTGTGTGTAATCGCTAATTTCTAAGTTATGAATAAGAAAGAAGAAAACGGGATTTGTTTGTTATTATTTTGAGTTTGACACGGTTTCGAAACCGCGTGCCTACGTATTCCCTCGTGCAATGGGAAAGTCAAAACTCCGTAGTTCTGGTTCAAAATGTCTTGGATTGTTTGTATTGATTTTAGAAGAAAATGTTTTTGATGACCGCGTATGAGCGGAAAAGGAATTTGAATGGGTTGAATTGATTTTAGTCAGGATGACGAATACCAAAACGTTATTATCCTCTAACGATTCAATACCGAGATTGGTGATTGAGGTCAACCGATCATCTCTCATCCAAAATCTTTATTATGAAAAGAGTGAGGTGAAACAAAGTTCACTTTTATTATGTATGGAATAAAGTATTTAAGTCATTGGGTTACCTCTAATGGCCCAAATATTTTACATTTTAATTAAATCGTCGGGCTATCCTCTAACGATTTACTTAAATACCATAGCACCATGTTTTTGTTTTGTAGAAAATTGATTTAGAAAACAAATTCAATTAATTAATTTAATTTGAAAGTGTTTTAGGGGTTTAGTTGTGGATGACAAGTATCAAAACGTTGGGATATCCTCTAACGATTCGATACTCGAGATTGGTGATTGAGGTCAACCGATCATCTCTCATCCAAAATCTTTGTTATGAAAAGAGTGAGGTGAAACAAAGTTCATTTTTATTAAGTGTTATGGAATAAAATATTTAAGTCATTGTTACCTCTAATGGCCAAATATTTTTACATTTTAATTAAATCGTCGGGCGAACCTCTAACAATTTAATTAAATACCATAACACTATGTTTTTTTTGTTTTTTTGTAGAAAAATTGATTTTTGAAAACAAATTCAATTAATTAATTTAATTTGAAAGTGTTTTAGGGGTTTGGTTGTGGATGACAAGTATCAAAACGTTGGGATATCCTCTAACGATTCGATACTCGAGATTGGTGATTGAGGTCAACCGATCTTCTCTCATCCAAAAATCTTTATTATGAAAGGAGTGAGGTGAAACAAAGTTCACTTTTATTAAGTGTTATGGAATAAAGCATTTAAGTCATTGGGTTACCCTCTAATGGCCCAAATACTTTACATTTTAATTAAATCGTCGTGCGAACCTCTAACAATTTAATTAAATACCATATCACTATGTTTTTGTTTTTTTTTGTTTTGTAGAAAAATTGATTTTGAAAACAACAAGTTCAATTAATTGTTTTGACTTGAAAGTGTTTTAGGAAAACAAGCGAGCCCATACAAAGTGGCTTTATGTATGCTCCTAAAAGTGGAACTAGTGTGACACTAGTATTCTAAACGACCGATTGAACAATCGATCGAATAGTTGTCAGAAAAGCCCAGACCAAACTATGAATGTGTGCAGGTGTGCATTGTGTATGTTTACCTGCTTCTTGATGAGGAGCCCAAGGGGAGGCTATGTGTTCTAATATGATAAGCGCATAATTAAACGGTAATTAGAACACACAAGGAAATAAATTCTAAGCTATTACAACCAAATCAAATTAATTTGAATAAATAAATAGCTTCTATGCGGTGAAAGAATTGAGCTCCAAGTAGTCTTCAAGATCGGATAAGGCTTGATCCATCGGATGAATACCAAATGAAGGCTCCTACATCACACAAGATACAAACAAAAACTATAATGAAGAATAGATATATTTGCGTTGATTGAATTAAATTCCAAATTCAAAATTGCAACACAAGAATAATAATTACAATATAATTTTATTTACAAAATGAACCAAATAAAATATATGAATAAAAGTAGTGTAATTGTATTTACAATATTAAATATAAAATAGAAATACTATATATAATTATATTTACAATACTAAAAATACATAACTAAATATTATATCGAAGTAGTAGAATAATTATAATAAAAAAATATAAAAGGAGAAAGATATATATATTCTATGATGGAATGATGTTTGAACTACTCTTGAATGCCTTCACAAGTAACAAACATGTTAGTAGCATAGTGGGATAAAATCGAAATGAGATAAAATGGACTATGTACATGAATGAATGAATTTACAAATAAGAAACAAGAAAATAGACTAGTATTCAATGTACATGTTAAAATTCAGCACTACATACATTGTTCCAATCACATTTAAACTCAAGTATACCCAACGGTAAACATGTTTTTTCCGATCATAGAGAAAACAAGGATCAAAAATTTAAATTGAAACATGAAAACTCGAATTCAAAGCAAACTCTATGCTCTTAAACATGATTCCGGCAGCAACTATGCTATCTCAAAACACTCTAAATATCAATCATGCATCACATGAATTCAAAGGCAACTCGCATTATCAACCACTTACCAACCCGGGCAGCCACTCTACATGCATCATTATACCCCAAAATTCAACCCAAACATGTTTAGCACAAAAGGAAATAGCCGAATTAATCTTCAAGAATCGATTCAAAACAAAATACCTCAACTTAATGATGATACAAACAGAAAAATTAGCATAGCATGTATTGTTATTGTTCTGAACAAACTCGAAACATAGAATAATGAATTAAAAAAAAAAACAGCAAAAATCAATGGCATGGAATCTGGGCAGCAGTTTCGGAATCATGATTATGCTCAAAAAAAATTCAACTCGGAGGTGTTTGAAACATTAAGAAATAAACGATAAAGTCATAACCAAATTGATCTTTCAAATTCAAAGCAAATGCAACCAAACATCATCATAATCTTCTTTCGAATTGGTCCAAACATCTTGGCATAACATAAACCTTGATTCAACATTAATCACCAACAAACTCAACAGTAAACAAACAACCTATATTGATAAACCAACTTTTTCCATTATTTTGAAATCAAAGAGAATTCACAATTCAAGACCAAAACACGGCTACTTCACAGATACCACTCAAACGATCATTGTCAAATACATCATCTTAGAGATATCAAAAGATTGGTATAGATTATGTTCAAACAAAACAACCATGAACAATTATGCTATTCTCCTCATTCAATTCAACACATCCTATTCACAATAACAACAATACGATAGTGGTATCCACAATTTGATTAATCCCAATCATAGCTTCTTTATCAATGCTCACATCACCAAAACATTCTCAGATTTTTGACATAGATTCAATCAAAAACAACTAATCTGAAACTCAAACAGATTCGATTTTCTGCATAAGAAGTTTATCTTAATGGCCTTGAAGTTAACACCAGCACACATGATCAAAAGCATATTATGATCAGAAACATATAACATTAAAAGAGTTTTCAGCATAAAGTCAAACCAGAAATTATAACATAACATACACAATATCAATTCAGCAAAAGTTTTGTCATATCGGTTAATCAGTGTAGAACATCAAAACAGTTTAGCTTAAGCAAGCACAACCTGAAAAAGAATAGAGGAATACCAGAAAGTAGCAGAGTTGCGGCGTCGAGCTGAAACTTGAACCGGATGGCGATGACAGAGTTGTATGCGTGGAGTGAAGAGACGGCAGCTGAAATGAAGGGTGGCAGTGATGATTATGTTGTTCTGTTTGGAGGTTGAAGGGAAGGAAGAAGTACGGCAGCGAGGTTAGAGAGTGAGACAGCAGTGGTAACGCGGAGATGAAGGAAGTTTGGAGTAGTGGCTGGTGAGAGAGGACGAGACAGAGACAATGGAAAGAAGGAAGAATGAGAGGAGGTTCCGGCGACAGTGGGTTCTGAAGGGAAGGTGAGTTGCAAAACAGTTTGTGTTGATTCAAGGGAGTATTCGGCGGTGGAGTAGCAGAAAGACAGAGGGTTAAGGTTGTCTCGGTGAAGATGATGAAGAGACCGATTGAGGGAAGGTTCACGGCGACTGGGATTGGAAGGTGAAGATTGAGATGTACAGGGAGAATGGCAGCGGTGAGTGTTAACGGCGACAGGTGTTTAGGTGAAGGAGAGACGAGTGGAGGGAGTAGCTACGGTGGGTAGTGAGGAGAGCGGCGAGTGTGAGGTTGTGAGGATGAATGTGGTTCGCAGAATAGTGGTTGGTGAGAGTAGATGGAGGTAAGAGGGGAACAATGGGTTTGAAGATGGAGGGAACGACGTGGAGATGAAGGTTTGTAGTGACAGGTGGAAGGGGATGTGGGGTTAGGCCGGCTGTGAGAGTGACGAGGAAGCTGGAAATAGAAGGTTGAGAGCGAGACAGGCAGGGATGCGTGGCGGAAGGAACAGAGTATCAGCGGGAGGTTGGATGAAATGAGTGGGTTGCAAGTTGAGATGAGTGGGAGGTGGAAGATGAAGAGGTGGCAGCGAGTGAATGGAGGTTGTTGTTTGTGATACAGATGGAGGTTGAAGGAGATATGGAGATGAAGAGAAGCTCTTCAAGTTTATTTTTTTATATTTTTCAGATCCGCCTCCCTCACATTTTCGGTTGTTTTTTCAATTTGGCCCCCTGTGAACAGTGAACAAGCTCCCAATATATAGTCATAAATTAGGTTTAGATAAATTTTAAAAATTCCTAAAATGACCTTTTGATGGATTGGACCTAAAAGCCCAATAGATTAAAAAAATCTATCATAAAATATTTTTTGTTTTAGTTTTTGGAAATAAAAAAATTGACACCTAAAGTTGTTAAAATGATATAAATTTGAATATTAAATTACCCGAAAAAATTAAATGAGCACATTAAAATAAACTACGGGTTTCATAGATTAAAGAAAAATTATTGAAATAATTAAAATTGAAATAAAAACGATAATAAAGAATACCTGATTTTAAAACACTTACGGTTAAAAACAAAACTTCGAAAATGTATCGAAAAATTAGAGAGATCACATTTTCATGATCCACGCGACACGTAGATTCATAAACAGTGAGTTAGAGGCGAAAACTTGAAATATTTTTCCCGCTAATTTTCGTACAGTGTCGAATCGCTTTTAGCAGTCTGTTTATAAAATCAAAATATTGATATCATCGATATATAATCAACTTAAAACGCACAATAAAATGTAAGGAGATAAAATGAATGAAGTGAAATGTCGGGTATTTTATAATTATAAAACGATGCATATATCGATTTAAACAGACTTTTGGTCAATTTAAATACGACGAAATGATGCATATGTAGTGAATGAATGACAGTTTAATGCCAATGACCTAATGGAAGCGTATGCAAATGAATGTGAAGCCTAAGCCAGATAAAATCGAGATAGGAGGGCAAATTTTGGGTGCAATATTGTTATTTAATCGTCTTAAACCTGAAAGTGAAATTGGCGATAGCCTTTTGAACTTTCAAGGTAGAAGAAGATTAAATACTAAAAGAACCCAAAAATTTGCGCTCCGAAGAACAAATAGAAATGTTTATGCTTTTTTGATTTTTTTTTCTTTTTTTTTTGCATATTTTTTTTTAAAAAAGAAAAGATTTCGGTACATCAGGAAACGAATACGCTTAAATAAGCGACTTCGCAGATTAGAAATGAAAACTGATAGATCTTTGGAACGAGCATACTTGAATAAGTTGCTTCGCAGATCAGAAACGAAACCAATCAGACCTTTGGAACGAGCATACTTCAATAAGTTGCTTCGCAGATCAGAAAGGTAAGAACTCATAGATCTTTGGAATGAGCATACTTCAATAAGTTGCATCGCAGATCAAAAATGAGAACAGGAGATCTTTGAACGCGATACTTCAATAAGTTGCATCGCAGATCAAAACGAAACCGATGCACCTTTGGAACGAGCATACTTCAATAAGTTGCTTCAGATCGAAAGGTAAGAACTCATAGATCTTTGGAACGCATACTCAATAAGTTGCATCGCAGATCAAAAATGAGAACAGTAGATCTTTGAACGCGATACTTCAATAAGTTGCATCGCAGATCAAAACGAAACCAATCGACCTTTGAACGAGCATACTTCAATAAGTTGCTTCGCAGATCGAAAGGTAAGAACTCATAGATCTTTGGAACGAGCATACTTCAATAAGTTGCTTCAGATCAAAATGAACAGTAGATCTTTGAACGCATACTTCAATAAGTTGCATCGCAGATCAAAAACGAAACCGCATGCACCTTTGGAACGAGTATACTTCAATAAGTTGCTTCGCAGATCAGAAAGGTAAGAACTCATAGATCTTTGGAACGAGCAGACTTAAATAAGTTGCTTCGCAGATAAAAAATGAGAACAAACGGGAGTATATGTCAGGTAAAGATATTAGACACACACAAGAAGGAGACCGACTTGAGCAGACTCACTGGGGAGAAGATATATGGAATGGTAAAATCGTCGATCAAAGACGAATTCACGGGGAAAGAGGCCAACCAAAAGAGACTCTAGCGAGGATTGCTAGGCTATGTTGGACTTTAAAAGTTTGCGAATATGCAAGAAATACAATATCCCTCAGGCCAAAGGCGGGGGGGTAATTCTTCAAGAGTGGCAATTATATGAATTACCACACACCAAGTATGGATACTCAAATAACCGAGAAGCAAGAAAGGTTAGACACCGACTCTTACTCACACTCTAACGACAGAGGCAAACACGGGTAAGAATACCAAAATAAAAAATTTGCAAAAAAGCAAGACGCTTGGTAAATGAATTGAATTTGAATAATGTGAGACCGACAGGTCAAAAATGCAGATAACAACAACAAGAAGAATTTCGAGGGAACTCGATGGGAATACCACTTGGGATTTTTATTGAATGATCTTCGGAGACGCAAAAGGTACTCGATAAAGACTTTAATCTGGCTTATGCTTAGATGCATGTTTGAGATTATTATTTTTTAGCGTAATGCTCCATATCAATGGAAATGCTACGCATTTTTGGATGCTATGCAATGCAATGATGCATGTTTGAAGATTATTATTTTTTAGCGTAATGCTCCATATCAATGGAAATGCTACGCATTTTTGGATGCTATGCAATGCAATGATGCATGTTTGAAATTATTATTTTTTAGCGTAATGCTCCATATCAATGGAAATGCTACGCATTTTTGGATGCTATGCAATGCAATGATGCATGTTTGAAGATTATTATTTTTTAGCGTAATGCTCCATATCAATGGAAATGCTACGCATTTTTGGATGCTATGCAATGCAATGATGCATGTTTGAAGATTATTATTTTTTTAGCGTAATGCTCCATATCAATGGAAATGCTACGCGTTTTTGAGAATGCAATGCAATGCAATGATGCATGTTTTAACATTTCGTCCGGAACTAAGGCAATTGTGAGCTGCCGAGGAAACATCAACCCTTCATGAATTACAAATCAACCGGTCTTTATCAAAGCGATGATAGTCTGGACCCTGACAGGGGGATTGCAGAATAGAAGTATCAACTCTCAATGATCAACATCACCGGGGAAGTAACTCTTGGAGATTAACATTCATCTGAGATGATGATCTTGTTGCGTAGAGTTCATGATTTCGATAGCTCTGGATTACAAGCTTTTGTATAAGAGGAGTTGACAACATCTTCTGGCATAAGGGAGCCTTTGAAAATGATCTTGCTGGTGTAAGCCGCTCTTTGCAATCTTCCGCTTCTGGGAAAGAGATAACATCCAAGGGCAGACATATGCCATAGATAACTTTTGTTGGAGAGAAAGAAACTTTGTCAGCTGACCGATGCCCAGGCGCATGATGCCCTTTCATTCTAAAATCTTCGGATAATAAAATCTTGATCTCTGATGAGCTAAGGATAACGATCCTGACTTGAATTGGAGATATTGATCCTTAACTTCTGATGGAGAAATCCAACACAGACTTTGATCTCTGATGAGATGAGGATAACGATTCTAACTTCCTGACATGCCATTCAAACTTAACAGTTATTAGCTTGCGCCTGGACTTGACTTGATTAGTTATGAGGTGGAGGATTGCCTCTGCATAATGCTTTGCCCCGGTCTGTAGGGATTTTGAAGAAAGTAGCCTCGAGAAAGCTTCCTGAGATCCGTACCATCAAAATAATCTGCCCCAACATTATAAACTTGGAATCACTACCCCTGACAAACCAAAGGTAAAGAGGGTTTCAACCTTGCTCGAATGAATGCCCTTGATTACTCCTCTCTTTGAGAGATTTTCTGAATCTCGACATAAATGCCCCAGATTGACTGAGCTTTGAAGACATCACCTACTCAGGGTGGTTAATCTACATCTTGAAAGCAGGCTACTTCACAACTTCACTTCTCAACTCTGATTGTTTTACTCAGCCCTTTGAGAGGTTCTTCGAATCTCGACATAAATGCCCCAGATTGGCGGGACTTTGAAAACATCACCTACCCAGGGTGGTTACCTTGCATCTTGAAAGTAGGCTACTTCACAACCTTACTTCTCAACTCGAGCTGCTTTGTGCTCAATCAGATACTTGAAGTAAAATGTCCTTCAGGACAAACAAATTATTTGTCTGATGCTCAATATGAAAGCTCACTTGATGTTTAAGCACTAATCTATATGCAAAGAATGTTTTATTGCACGAATGATAATTCTAATGCAAAGTTCATGTTTGTCTTGAAGTTTAAGAAAATTTTATTGAAAAGATATCGAAACATTGATTTTTTTTGTAAAAGATTGAGTAATACCAACTCAAATGTTTAGCAAGCCTCCTAGGAGTCAGGTTACCGTATTCTTGTAACAATTTTGCTTTCGAATTAACCCATGCTTCAATTAGGACTTTTAAGGGTTGTAACGTGGTCTGGTTCACGGGTTTTTAGAAAAAAAGATTTTTAGGCTCAAAATATTTGGTGCCCTCCCATTCTCCGTGATGTTCTCCATTCCTAAGTTCAGATAACTTGATGAGCATTCATCTCTCGAGAGAAGTTTATGATGCGATTGAGGAACCACTAAGGTTTCTTGGACACGACAGTCACTCACCTTTTGTTTTTGGTGTCTGACCACACGACTTTGTTCTTTTGATGAGGATTTTATTTTATTTTGTAATCCTTTTTTTCTTTTTATTTTCTTTTGCCTGACTTTTGCCTAAGCGACTTATTTTGAAGTTTCAACTTAGCGGGCTTTTTGTCATCATTTTTTATCACTTTTTTTGAACAAGTCGTGTGATCTTGCATCTTTGTTTTATTGGAGGTGATAGTGACTGCTTGAATCCTTGGCGGATGAGAGATAACAATTGTGGTATCGTCATCTGTTGATTTCTTGTGCGAGAGATAACCATTACGGTTTCAACCTCTTTCGATGCACATTGTTGATTGGCGAAGATTGACCATTGTGGTTTTGACTTTCCTCAACCTTTTGAAGGATAACCATTGTTGTATCCTTGGATGTGCACTCTTGATGAGTTTGGAGCGCTCGATCGGGTTAACTGAACACTACCCTTCCCCAGGTTTTAAAAAAAAAGGTTTTTTTTTTATGAATAGAAAAGAAACTCCTACTTCGAGGCTCAAAAGGGTTAACGAGGGTTTCACTCCCTTATATCTCCGGTGTTTGGGAATTTGAAACAAGGCCTGTACATCATTAGCAGGGTTTTTACTCGAAAGCATACCGTTTAAGATTATTGGTAAATTAATATAGAGTTGCATTAATGAGTTAAATATCAAAATGATTACAAATGAGCATGAAGATAAAACAAGAAAAACATGCGAGAAAACTAGAAATCTCCATGTTGAGATCCGTATGGATTTCTTGATTCAGAAGATGCACTTCGTAATTGTGGCGTTCTCTGAGTCAAAAGAGAGTTCAATTAATGCATAGGCCCTCTGGAGTGAATGTGATTGCTTTGGAATCAATGAGTTTCTGAACCGTGCCTTTGAAAAGATTGCATCCTTCAATTGTATGGCCAGGTGCCCCAGAATGGAACTCATAATAGGCATCAGGATCATATCCCAAAGGATACGGAAAAGGAGGCGTCCCAAGCTCCTTTAAATCCACCAAAGAATGTTGGAGTAAGCGAGATAGCAACTCACTACAAGGCATAGGGATTAGATCATGCACTTTTCTTGGCCTTATCAGATTCTTCCCACCTCGCTGTTGACGATTTTGTTGATAAGTTTGCTGTCGAGGAGCGTTCTGTTGCTGGGGAGAATACTGAACGGGTGTTTGACAAACAGTTGTAGCACAGATTTGTCGAGCACATAGATTTGAATCAGCTTTTGTCACTTGATTAGGAATCTGAAATGAAGGGTAAACCGGAGTTTCTTCCTCGTCCATGAAAATTGTACTTGCATCTTCATCAATTCGCTCTGGAAACTCAGAAGCAATAACAACATCCTGAATGTTACCCATCTTGAGGCCACGCTCAATTCGCTCCCCTACAACAACCAGGTGTGAAAACGTAGAAGTACATCCAGCAATCAGATAGGGACCTTGCAAGGTATCAGGGAACATATCAATGAGTTCTCGTTCCAAAAAAGGAGGTTGAACTCTAGCAGCTAATTCTCTCCATCTCTGCGCATACTCTTTAAAAGATTCTTCAGTCTTCTGAGTTAAACCTTGGAGTTGAATTCTGGTGGGAGCCATGTCCCTATTATAGTCGTACTGATTGACAAAGGCTTCAGCTAAATCTTTCCAACTTTGGATGTGAGTTCGTTCAAGCTGAGTGTACCACTCGAGAGATGCTCCACTGAGGCTATCTTGAAAAAAGTGCATGAGAAGCTTGTCATTTTCCGCATAGGGAGCCATCTTATTGCAATAGGATTTAATGTGAGTAATTGGACAAGAGGTACCCTTATACTTCTCGAAAGTGGGGATTTTGAATTTTGCTGGAACTTTGATACCAGGCACCAAGCACAAACTAGGAGCGTCTAAACCAAGGGAATCACGGTCCTCAGTAGCTTTCATTCTTTTCTCAAGAAGGTGAAGCTTTTTCTCAGATTTAGTCTCTTCAATCGGAAATCTAAAGGTGTCAAACGAAGACTCGAAGATGTCATCACAGTGAGGAGTTCCATTGACATGCATTTGAACGGTGTTTTTGACATTTTGATTTGAAAGGACCTCCATGTGGTTAAGATTAACACCTGGTGGATTAACATGATCAATAGCAACCACTTCGGATCTCTGAACAACTTGTTTTAACTCTTCTTGTCCAATGGCGAGGTTCTGGATAATCTCCATGAATTGATCCATCAGGGTATCTATATGAGTATTCATCGCAGCCACACTTGCTTGAAGTTGATCCATGATGACGACGATGTCAGGAAATCAGTCTTGCAGTCTTGAGATTCGAATAAGAAGCCAAGTTGAAATGAGTCCTCTGATTGAAATGCATGATTGATGCATGGACGATGAGAGAAATAAACTCTTTTTGAGATGATTGATGCAAATGGAATGCAATGCATGTTGCAAATTAAATAAAGCTGGTTCATAGGATTGGTCGGTCATGGTTTCGACGTCTACCCAACAATTCCCCGGGTAAGGCTAATCTTATGTTTTTTGGCTAAATGTTTCTTGGGGTCTCAAATCCCCTTTTAACAAATATTATCATCGCGCGAGAGGCCTACATGGTGACAATATTTGCAAAAGTATACTCCAAGAAACGGCTCTTAATGGGATGCTCGAAATCCAAAATTTGAGTGTTTGGTCTCGGTTAGGACAACATAAACAAACTTAGAGTTATGAGTCATTTGTCCAAAGATTGATGTCCTGCGCTATCGCGGGCCAACAACCTCCTTAAAACAACCAACTCTAAGCCGGAGTCTTCGCTTCGGGCCAACAAGACAATGGAGTCAAGTGGACCTAGGCTACGCAACCCCTCTATTCCTAAAAGGTGACCTAGAAGCCTGGGTAGTGGGCTTATCTATGTATCAATGCCCATGAATTCCCATCACAATAATATATCAACATATTAATATATAAAGCATAGAGAAAAATAAGCAAATAAACAATAGATAAGCAAAAAGAAGAAAGCGATAAACAAACACACAAACATGCGAAGAACTAAACTAGGGTTGACTCGCTTAGTCAAAAAAGATTTTAAAAATTATTCCCCAGTGGAGTCGCCAACTGAAGCAACTCGATTTTCAAAAAATCATTAAAATGAATTTTCAAAACAATGAAATCGCCACCTAATTTTATTAGTTCTAGAAAGAACGGGGAAATATAGATAAAACCCACAAAAAACGGATAAGGCGGTCTACAAGACCAAAAAGGATGGATTCGGGAGTCGGTTACGCAAGAGGAAGGTATTAGCACCTCTTACGTCCATCGTACTCGATGGGACCCATTTAGTTCGAAATGTGCTTGTGTGTGTGTAATCGCTAATTTCTAAGTTATGAATAAGAAAGAAGAAAACGGGATTTGTTTGTTATTATTTTGAGTTTGACACGGTTTCGAAACCGCGTGCCTACGATTCCCTCGTGCAATGGGAAAGTCAAAACTCCGTAGTTCTGGTTGAAAATGTCTTGGATTGTTTGTATTGATTTTAGAAGAAAATGTTTTTGATGACCGCGTATGAGCGGAAAAGGAATTTGAATGGGTTGAATTGATTTTAGTTGTGGATGACGAATACCAAAATGTTGGGCTATCCTCTAACGATTCAATACTCGAGATTGGTGATTGAGGTCAACCGATCATCTCTCATCCAAAATCTTTATTATGAAAAGAGTGAGGTGAAACAAAGTTCACTTTTATTAAGTGTATGGAATAAAGTATTTAAGTCATTGGGTTACCCTCTAATGGCCCAAATACTTTACATTTTAATTAAATCGTCGGGCTATCCTCTAACGATTTACTTAAATACCATAGCACCATGTTTTTTTGTTTTGTAGAAAAATTGATTTAGAAAACAAATTCAATTAATTAATTTAATTTGAAAGTGTTTTAGGGGTTTAGTTGTGGATGACAAGTATCAAAACGTTGGGATATCCTCTAACGATTCGATACTCGAGATTGGTGATTGAGGTCAACCGATCATCTCTCATCCAAAATCTTTGTTATGAAAAGAGTGAGGTGAAACAAAGTTCACTTTTATTAAGTGTTATGGAATAAAATATTTAAGTCATTGGGTTACCCTCTAATGGCCCAAATACTTTACATTTTAATTAAATCGTCGGGCGAACCTCTAACAATTTAATTAAATACCATAACACTATGTTTTTTTTGTTTTTTTGTAGAAAAATTGATTTTTGAAAACAAATTCAATTAATTAATTTAATTTGAAGTGTTTTAGGGGTTTGGTTGTGGATGACAAGTATCAAAACGTTGGGATATCCTCTAACGATTCGATACTCGAGATTGGTGATTGAGGTCAACCGATCTTCTCTCATCCAAAAATCTTTATTATGAAAGGAGTGAGGTGAAACAAAGTTCACTTTTATTAAGTGTTATGGAATAAAGCATTTAAGTCATTGGGTTACCTCTAATGGCCCAAATACTTTACATTTTAATTAAATCGTCGGGCGAACCTCTAACAATTTAATTAAATACCATATCACTATGTTTTTGTTTTTTTTTGTTTTGTAGAAAAATTGATTTTGAAAACAACAAGTTCAATTAATTGTTTTGACTTGAAAGTGTTTTAGGAAAACAAGCGAGCCCATACAAAGTGGCTTTATGTATGCTCCTAAAAGTGGAACTAGTGTGACACTAGTATTCTAAACGACCGATTGGAACAATCGATCGAATAGTTGTCGCTGTAGAAAAGTCCAGGACCAAACTACGAATGTGTGCAGGTGTGCATTGTGTATGTTTACCTGCTTCTTGATGAGGAGCCCAAGGGGAGGCTATGTGTTCTAATATGATAAGCGCATAATTAAACGGTAATTAGAACACACAAGGAAATAAATTCTAAGCTATTACAACCAAATCAAATTAATTTGAATAAATAAATAGCTTCTATGCGGTGAAAGAATTGAGCTCCAAGTAGTCTTCAAGATCGGATAAGGCTTGATCCATCGGATGAATACCAAATGAAGGCTCCTACATCACACAAGATACAAACAAAAACTATACGAAGAATAGATATATTTGCCTTGATTGAATTAAATTCCAAATTCAAAATTGCAACACAAGAATAATAATTACAATATAATTTTATTTACAAAATGAACCAAATAAAATATATGAATAAAAGTAGTGTAATTGTATTTACAATATTAAATATAAAATAGAAATACTATATATAATTATATTTACAATACTAAAAATACATAACTAAATATTATATTGAAGTAGTAGAATAATTATAATAAAAAAAATATAAAAGGAGAAAGATATATATATTCTATGATGGAATGATGTTTGAACTACTCTTGAATGCCTTCACAAGTAACAAACATGTTAGTAGCATAGTGGGATAAAATCGAAATGAGATAAAATGGACTATGTACATGAATGAATGAATTTACAAATAAGAAACAAGAAAATAGACTAGTATTCAATGTACATGTTAAAATTCAGCACTACATACATTGTTCCAATCACATTTAAACTCAAGTACACACAACGGTAAACATGTTTTTTCCGATCATAGAGAAAACAAGGATCAAAAATTTAAATTGAAACATGAAAACTCGAATTCAAAGCAAACTCTATGCTCTTAAACATGATTCCGGGCAGCAACTATGCTATCTCAAAAAACACTCTAAATATCAATCACAGACCACATGAATTCAAAGGCAACTCGCATTATCAACCACTTACCAACCCGGGCAGCCACTCTACATGCATCATTATACCCCAAAATTCAACCCAAACATGTTTAGCACAAAAGGAAATAGCCGAATTAATCTTCAAGAATCGATTCAAAACAAAATACCTCAACTTAATGATGATACAAACAGAAAAATTAGCATAGCATGTATTGTTATTGTTCTGAACAAACTCGAAACATAGAATAATGAATTAAAAAAAAACAGCAAAAATCAATGGCATGGAATCAGCAGTTTTGAATCATGATTATGCTCAAAAAAATTCAACTCGAGGTGTTTGAAACATTAAGAAATAAACGATAAAGTCATAACCAAATTGATCTTTCAAATTCAAAGCAAATGCAACCAAACATCATCATAATCTTCTTTCGAATTGGTCCAAACATCTTGGCATAACATAAACCTTGATTCAACATTAATCACCAACAAACTCAACAGTAAACAAACAACCTATATTGATAAACCAACTTTTCCATTATTTTGAAATCAAAGAGAATTCACAATTCAAGACCAAAACACGGCTACTTCACGATACCACTCAAACGATCATTGTCAAATACATCATCTTAGAGATATCAAAAGATTGGTATAGATTATGTTCAAACAAAACAACCATGAACAATTATGCTATTCTCCTCATTCAATTCAACACATCCTATTCACAATAACAACAATACGATAGTGGTATCCACAATTTGATTAATCCCAATCATAGCTTCTTTATCAATGCTCACATCACCAAAACATTCTCGATTTTTGACATAGATTCAATCAAAACAACTAATCAAACTCAAACAGATTCGATTTTCTGATAAGAAGTTTATCTTAATGGCCTTGAAGTTAAAGACACATGATCAAAAGCATATTATGATCGAAACATATAATGATTAAAACAGCCAAGATAAAGTCAAACAGAATTATAACATAACATACACAATATCAATTCAGAAAAGTTTTGTCATATCGGTTAATCGTAGAACATCAAAACAGCTTTAGCTTAAGCAAGCACAACCGAAAAGAATAGAGGAATACCGTAGTAGCAGAGTTGCGCGGCCGAAATAAACTTGAACCGATGGCGAGTTGTATGCGTGGAGTGAAGAGACAATGAAATGAAGGGTGGCGTGATGATTATGTTGTTCTGCTTGGAGGTGAAGGAAGGAAGAAGTACGAGGTTAGAGTGAGAAAGTGGTAACGCGGAGATGAAGGAAGTTTGGAGTAGTGGCTGGTGAGAGAGGACAGACAGAGACAATGGAAAGAAGGAAGAATGAGAGGAGGTTCCACATGGGTTCTCAAGGGAAGGTGAGTTGCAGAACAGGTTGATTCAAGGAGTATTGGTGGAGTAGCGAAAGACAGAGGGTTAAGGTTGTCTCGGTGAAGATGATGAAGAGACCGGTTGAGGGAAGGTTCACGACGGGATTGGAAGGTGAAGATTGAGATGTACAGGAGAATGGCGGTGAGTGTTAACGATGTGTTTAGGTGAAGGAGAGACGAGTGGAGGAGTAGCTACGGTGGGTAGTGAGGAGGCGAGTGTGAGGTTGTGAGGATGAATGTGGTTCGCAATAGTGGTTGGTGAGTAGATGGAGGTAAGAGGGAACAATGGGTTTGAAGATGGAGGGAACGTGGAGATGAAGGTTTGTAGTGACAGATGGAAGGGGATGTGGGGTTAGGCCGGCTGTGAGAGTGACGAGGAAGCTGGAAATAGAAGGTTGAGAGCGAGACAGGCAGGGATGCGTGGCGGAAGGAACAGAGTATCAGCGGGAGGTTGGATGAAATGAGTGGGTTGCAAGTTGAGATGAGTGGGAGGTGGAAGATGAAGAGGTGGCAGCGAGTGAATGGAGGTTGTTGTTTGTGATACAGATGGAGGTTGAAGGAGATATGGAGATGAAGAGAAGCTCTTCAAGTTTATTTTTTTATATTTTTCAGATCCGCCTCCCTCACATTTTCGGTTGTTTTTTCAATTTGGCCCCCTGTGAACAGTGAACAAGCTCCCAATATATAGTCATAAATTAGGTTTAGATAAATTTTAAAAATGCCTAAAATGACCTTTTGATGGATTGGACCTAAAAGCCCAATAGATTAAAAAAATCTATCATAAAATATTTTTTGTTTTAGTTTTTGGAAATAAAAAAATTGACACCTAAAGTTGTTAAAAATGATATAAATTTGAATATTAAATTACCCAAAAAATTAAATGAGCACATTAAAATAAACTACGGGTTTCATAGATTAAAGAAAAATTATTGAAATAATTAAAATTGAAATAAAAACGATAATAAAGAATACCTGATTTTAAAACACTTACGGTTAAAAACAAAACTTCGAAAATGTATCGAAAAATTAGAGAGATCACATTTTCATGATCCACGCGACACGTAGATTCATAAACAGTGAGTTAGAGGCGAAAACTTGAAATATTTTTCCCGCTAATTTTCGTACAGTGTCGAATCGCTTTTAGCAGTCTGTTTATAAAATCAAAATATTGATATCATCGACATATAATCAACTTAAAACGTCACAATAAACAGGTAAGGAGATAAAAATGAATGAAGTGAAATGTCGGGTATTTTATAATTATAAAACGATGCATATATCGATTTAAACAGACTTTTGGTCAATTTAAATACGACGAAATGATGCATATGTAGTGAATGAATGACAGTTTAATGCCAATGACCTAATGGAAGCGTATGCAAATGAATGTGAAGCCTAAGCCAGATAAAATCGAGATAGGAGGGCAAATTTTGGGGTGCAACACTAAGTTGTCAAAGTGCGAGTTCTAGTTAAGTGAAGTGAGCTTTTTGGGGCATGTCATTTCTGGTGATGGCATTGCGGTTGATCCTTCTAAGGTTGATGCCGTGTTAAGATGCGAAACTCCTAAGTCTGTTACTGAGATTAGAAGTTTCTTAGGTTTGGCTGGTTACTACAGAAGGTTCATTGAAGGTTTTTCTAATGCACTTCCTTTGACAAAGTTGACTTGTAAAGGAGCTGCTTTTGTGTGGGATGTCAAGTGTGAAGAAAGTTTTGTTGAGTTGAAGAAAAGGTTAACAACGGCTCCGATCTTGATTCTACCTAATCTTGAAGAACCGTTTGTTGTTTATTATGATGTTTCTAAGATGGGTTTAGGTGGTGTACTTATGCAAAATGACAAGGTGGTTGCCTATGCTTCTAGGCAATTGAAGATTCATCAGAAGAACTATCCTACTCACGATTTGGAACTTGCAGCGGTTGTTTTTGTGCTTAAAATCTAGACGCATTATCTTTATGGTTCGAGATTTGAAGTATTTAGTGACCATAAAAGTTTGAATACTTGTTCGATCAAAAAGAGCTTAATATGAGGCAAGGGCGGTGGCTTGAATTGTTGAAAGATTATGATTTTGGATTGAATTACCATCCTGGTAAAGCTAATGTGGTGGCCGATGCTTTAAGTCGAAAGACTTTGCATATGTCACTTTTGATGATGAAAGAGTTGGAAATGATTGAGCAATTTAGAGATATGAATCTTGTGATAGAAGTGACACCGAAGAGTGTTATCTTGGGAATGTTGAAGATCAATAATGATTTCCTTGATAGCATTAGAGAAACTCAGAAGCTTGATGTGAAACTTGTTGATTTGTTGGTTGGTATTGGACAAACTGAAAATGAAGATTTCAAGTTGGATGCTCAGGGTGTTTTGAGGTTCCGAGATAGGATTTGTATCCCCGATAATGTGGATTTAAAGAGAATGATCTTGGAAGAAAGTCATAGAAGCAATTTGAGTATTCATCCCGGGGCGACCAAAATGTATCAAGATTTAAGGAAACTATTTTTGTGGTCGGGTATGAAAAGAGAGGTGGCCCAGTTTGTTTATGCTTGTTTGACTTGTCAGAAGTCTAAAGTGGAGCATCAGAAACCTACAGGGTTGATGCAACCGTTAGAGATCCCGAAATGGAAATGGGATAGCATTTATATGGATTTTGTAACGGGGTTACCGAATACACCAAGAGGACACAATGCAATTTGGGTGATTGTTGATAGGCTTACGAAGTCGACTCACTTTATTCCTATTAACATCACTTATCCCGTATCGAAGTTGGCGGAAATTATACGCATGTGATTGTTAGATTACATGGTATTCCTTTGTGTATTATTTCGGATAGAGATCCGAGGTTCACTTCTGAATTTTGGAAAAGCTTGCAAGAGGCTTTGGGTTCAAAGTTGAGGTTGAGTTCGACTTACCATCCTCAAACTGATGGTCAGACGGAAAGGACGATTCAATCGTTGGAAGACTTGTTACGAGCGTGTATTCTTGAACATGGTGGTTCATGGGATACATATCTTCCTTTGATTGAGCTTACTTATAACAACAATTTTCATGCTAGTATTGGAATGGCACTGTTTGAGGCTTTGTATGGTCGGAGGTGTAGAACTCCTTTGTGTTGGCACGAGTTGGGTGAAAGTGTGGTGCTTGGACCCGAATTGGTTAGAGAGACTACTGAGGCGGTGAAGATGATTAGAGAAAAGATGAGAATTTCTCAAAGTCGACAAAAGAGTTATCATGATAAAAGGAGAAAAGACTTAGAATTTCAAGATGGTGATCATGTATTTTTGAGAGTTACTCCTACAACCGGCGTTGGGCGAGCATTGAAGTCGAAGAAGCTAACTCCTCACTTTATTGGTCCTTACCAAATTACTAGTAAAGTGGTAAAATTGGCTTATAGAGTGGCGTTACCGCAAAATCTTTCAAATTTGCACGATGTTTTCCATGTGTCACAACTTTGGAAGTATGTTCCGGATTCTTCGCATGTGATTGAGATGGATGACATTCAAGTTCGAGACAATCTTACGGTGGAAACGATGCCTTTAAGGATTGAAGATAGTGAGATAAAGTCTCTTCGTGGCAAAGAGATTTCCTTGGCCAAAGTTGTTTGGATAGGAGCAACTGGTGAAAGCACGACGTGGGAGTTGGAAAGCAAGATGCGGGATTCCTATCCCGAGCTTTTCGAGTTAGGTAATTTCGAGGACGAAACATTTTAAGTGGGGGAGAGTTGTAACACCCCGTTTTATTTAATATTATATTATATTAATACTTTTGAGTTATCGTTAGACGATTTTTTTGGCGTTTATTTAATCGTTATATCTGTTAATATATTTGGCGACGTTTCGTTCGGTCCGGTTTTTATTTCGTTCGGTTCAGTAAAATATTATTCGGACCGATATTTAATTTCCCGGAGTTATTTTAATTAATTGGGTTAATAATATTATTAGATATTATTAATATGTTAATTAATAAGTCAAGTTAGGGGTGTGATGACTAATTGTTGAGAATTGGGCGTACACCCTTGGCTAGTACTAGAATCCAACATAAAACACCATTTTTCCTCTTTTCTTTCATTACAACACAAAAACCTAACTTAGAAAGAAACTAGAGAAAGTGTTGGAGGAAGAAGAAGAGTAAGAGAAAGCTACGAGTTTGGATTGGTTGGAGCATCTTGCAATCATCCAAGCACTTGAGGTAAGGGGTTTGATCTTCCATTTCATATAGTTAGGGTTTGATAGATATGTTGTGGATTTAGGAAAAATTGATATTTTGATTCATGAGTTTTGGTTGACTGATTGTTGAAATAACTTAGAAAACTTGAGTTAGGAGTATGTATTGTTGGTGTTTATTGCTAACTAGTAGGAACTAGGAGGTGTAAAAATGGAAATGAAGAAACTGAGAAAAAACCAGAAAAAACCTAAGCTTACAGTAAACCGTGGAAGAAGATGAGTTGAAGACCATGGGGCAAGGGAGGCGCCCACCTCCCATGGAGGACGACCGTCCCCCCCTTATGGCGCCCGCCTCCCACCTTTGTTCACCTTGGGACGTTTGTCCCTCTTGTAGTAGGGAGAAGCAACGAAAATTGTGATTTGCTGTTTATTTTGTATTCTGTATTCCGTTTTTTGCATAATCTGTTTTCTGCATAATTTTCATTTTGCTTCTGTTTGTTTTAATTTCCTTAATTCCATATACTACTAGTTGGTATTAATAAAATATAATTAGGACATAAGTTAGCCGATTAAATTTGGAACCCGATTATGTTCTGATTTCGGTAATTTCGACGACGGAGCAAGTTGCTCCGAATTCAACGAAAATTGACGTACTAGCTAATTTCGACGTGTAGAACGTAGTGGTGAGGTTAGTTTTTTGAAATTTTTAGTTTTTACGAAACGGCGCGAAATAGGCCAAATTACTGTTAAATTGAATTGGATTGCGTTTTAGTCGATTTAAGTCACGTGTGGACAATTCGATTGCGATGTTGATGATTCTGATTAATGTCGGTTATTAGGAATGACTTTCGCGATGATTATTGGTGTTTTGACTATTTTTCCGTATTTGGAATTTGGTGAATAAATTGATAATGATGTGAGGTGATCAAACATTATATTTGTGACGGTTTATTTATAACGAATACTTGATGATATGCGATGCGATGATGTGTTTATCTTGATGTGGATAAATATGGCGATGTGGACTTTATGTCAATTTTGATGAGCGATGATGATGTTTTTGTTGTGTCGTGTTTGTGATGTTGTATTGTCGAGTCACATACATTGCATAGGCGACGAGGGCTTTTATGCCAAGCGACGATGGGCTTTATGCCGAATGTTCCTAATTATGGACAAAGCGACGGGTACCACATGCATAACATAGTCGTGTCTCATGGAGTCGGTTATGTTTATGTTTGAACTGTTTGGCTTTGGATTTTAATTGATGGCTTATGTTGAATTGTGACGTTATATGATGCTTTGTTTTGATACATGTTGACATACTTTTATCAACTTATATCATTCATAATTCCAAAACTATTTATATATTTTATCATGCCTTTAATTATATGTTTTAGAGTATCTCACCCTTTACTTGTTTCGTTGTTGCCTTTATATTGGTAACGTGCAGGTGATCCACGGGGATGATGACAATTAGCTCGAGTCTCTTTATTTTGAGTTGCTCTGCTCTGATCGTAGTAACACTCGGGTTTTGGGCGACGTTATTATTTTCATAGGATAGTTTATGTATACTATCTTATGATGTTATAACTTTATGTATTGATGATAACATGATGATATGTATATTTTGTGAACACATCTGCTGTGTTGTGAATAGTCATATGTTTATATGATGAATTATGATATGAATCGGTATATCTGACTTTTGATTTTTGTGATGTGCATTTTAATGCAAAGTGGTGAAAACACGAATATGTGATGCCTCAATTTTTGTTGGATGAAATTTTGAAACTCTGATTTTATTATTAATTACGAGGGGTAGAATTAGGGTGTTATAATAGGGATCTGGCGTGGAAGCGATACGACTCGTTCCTCGTCTTCTTGTGCGAGGGAGATCCCCAATGTTTCTGTGGTGGGGTATGTCCCCTCTTTTTCATAATAGATCGATCAGGAAGGTGCTCATTCCGAGCAGATCTTTTTGGTGAGGGACTTCGGGAAACGACCGCTTTAGGTCTATGAGGTGGAGACAATGGGCGGTTCTTTTCCAGAGGATCGATGTGTTGGCCCTGCTGGAGGAGGAGGTTGTTAGTCTGATTGAGGGCAAACAAAATGGCAGCTAATGTTGGGTCTGCGTTGATCGACAACGGTGCCGAGGGTTGAGGGGTGACGAGGTCGTTAGTTTGATCTTTGGATTTCTGGTTATCCAAGAGAGAATCTTGGTTTCTAGCATCTTCAGAATATAGGGATGCGGTCCTGCCATCCGTTTGATCAATGGTGTCTTTTAGACGAGGAGATGAATTAGTCATGTCCGTCTTTCGGATAGGTGAGAGAACGGTCTTGCTGGAAAGGAGTTGATCATTGTTATCAACCATCTCGTTAGAAATTTCGAGAGTATCTTTGATCTTTGAATTTTGGGATGACGAATGAAGATGGGGAAGATAGTTCCCACAGGCAGTGCCACTGATCTGAATAAATGATCAGAATCGGAGACGGCCGGAACGGTTTATGATATTTCGAGCAAGTTGACGTTGAGGAGGGGGTGGTGTACATGCAAGGCACTCTGATGCTAAAGTAAGAAAATGTTCAAGGAAGAGGGTAGAAAATATTAGGGTTTTGAGTGTAAGAAAAGTGATACCTTGCCCTCAAAGATATGAGGGTTTATATAATAATCTTAGGAAGATCCTCATTGGCTGCTATATTTGGGCCGAGATATGCGGGTCTGCAAATATAGCCGTTCGGGTTGACTAGGTCAAAGTCGAGCATTGGCGCCCGTAACTAGCCATTGTGTCGGGCAAAATGGAGTGTCACAGGCATAACTCTTGATGCAATGAGTAACGAATATTCTCGGCAGGCGCCGAGTAGGAGACGTTGTGTGGTATACGTTTTGAGCAACTGGAAGCCCCTAATGTCGGCACAGATCTCTATCGAAGGTTGTATCTCAAAGAACGTGACCTGCCCGATAGGAGTTCGGGCAGTCCAGAACAATTTTGTAGAGAACACCGTATATCGGTGTATCTATATGAAGGTCAGTGGGAGAAAATTCATAATTTTGATCTTATATGTTGATATTTTACTTGCTGCAAATGATTTTGCTTTATTACATGATGTAAATAAGTGTTTTTCTAATAAATTTGAAATGAAGGATATGGGTGAGGCATCATATATGATATGAATATAAATATTACATAATAGATCACAAGGAATATTAAAATTATCTTAGAAAGTCTATATCAATAAAATATTAGAGAGATTCATAATATATAAATGCTTTGTAGGAATAGTTTCTATTCAAAAAGGCGACAAGTTTGGTCAAATGCAAAGTCCTAAAAATGAATTAAAACGTAAAAAATGGAGTATATTCCCTAGGCATTAATGGTTGGGAGCTTGATGTATGCCCAAACATGTACCCGATCAGATATCAATTTTGTCGTTGGTATGTTAGGTTGATATCAAAGTAATCCTAGAATGGATCACTTGAAAGCTGCAAAGAAAGTTTTTATGTACTTACAAGGAACCAAAGATTACATGCTCACATATAGAAGACCAAATGACATTGAAGTGGTTGAATACTCAAATTAAGACTTTGCAAGATATGTGGACTCAAGAAAATTCACATTTGGATATATTTTTCTTCTGGCTGGAGAAGCAATACCATGGAAGAGTGGAAAGCAATCCATCATTGCTACTTCTACTATGGAGGCAGAAATTGTGGCATACTTTGAGGCCACAATTCAATCATTGTGGTCATGGAACTTCACCTTAGAATTTGGCATTGTCGACAATATCACTAGGCCGCTAAGGATTTATTATGATAATTCTGCAGCTGTCTTCTTCTCTAAGAATGATAAATATTCCAAAGGTGTTAAGCCCATGAAATTGAAATACTTATCAGTGAAAGAAGAAGTGCAGAAACAATAGATGTCATTTGAACATATTGGTACATATTTAATGATAGCGAATCCATTAACTAAAGGTTTACCGCCCAAGATATTTATTGGCCATGTAGAAAGGATGTGCATTATATAAAAGTCATTGTTAATATTATAATATGATTGGTATATATACAAGTATAATTTAATGTTCGTATTGTATGACACTTGTGAATTCGATTAAGGTTATGTTTTTGGTGAGTTTTGGCATCCATATTATATTATACATGTTAATGTTAATATGTGATGACTATGGTGTCTTTGAAAATACGTGAAATACACATTATTGTATCCCCTAAAGTTATTTTAATTGAATTGGTTCGTGATACATGGAAGAAATCAAGTTGATGAATAAATTGTGACCGCCATAATCCGATCATTTCAATTCATTAAAGATAATAATTTGGTGCTTTCAAAGAATGGTTCACAATTATGGAATAAGATTGAAACATCAAGTTGTCACATGAGTCAAGTGAGAGATTGATGGATTAATTTATTAATTAATTTAGTGTGACTCATGTAAATAATATTTGACTTAAATAAGAGACACCTAAATGTGATGGTTATTTTGGTAGATTGATAATTAAGTCAATGAGATTTAATTTTGAATTTCAAAATTTAAATCCATCTTATCTCTCTTCATGACGGTTGAGACATGACTCTTGAGATAAAATATGACGGTTGGAATAAAGTGTCTATAAAAGGACACCTTTATGCAATCAACACGAACTTTTCTCATTCCTTCACATTTTTCTCATAAGTACACAAAAGTATCTTCATCATCAAAGATACACATAAGAAATAAGAAAGAGATAAGAGAATAATTGGAAACAAGAATCAAGAACCGTACAAGAATCGATGTCATGGATCTGAATACACTTTTACTATTATTTTTATAGAATTTAAAGCACCGTAAAAATCATGATATCAAGATCCAAAACATGAAATTTTGCTAACAATATGTAATAATAGTAATTCATTATTTAATTGATTAGGTCCATGATTATACACAGGGCCGGTCATTGGGTGAAGCCACTAAAGATAGGGCTTTAGGCCCCCAAATATATAATTTGTTATTAAAGAAATTAAGGCCTAAAAATGTCTCCATCAATTTTGAATCAATTTAACACTCCCAATAAATTAGCATATTGTTAGTACTCCCAAAAAAGAACTCAATAAAATTTTATTCAATTTATAAAAAAAGCCTCCATCAATTTTGCAAGGATTTTTGATTTATTTGAATTAATTTAAATTAAAATAAATTTAATTCAATTTAATACTCCCAACAGTATCAACGTGAAAAGAAAAAAAAAAGCATGCTTTTTCATTTAATTTAATTTTGCTATGACTATGTTTTTTCCAACGTTTCAATAATAATATTAATAAAACAATTATTAAATTGACTTATTTGATCAATGTTTCCCAATAACTCTTATTCTTTCATTATTATTTAAATTACAATTGAATATTTTTTCAAAAGAAAAAAAAATGTAACTGCAAATCTGTCATTGAAGAAACTCTACATATTTATATTGTAATTTCGAGTCGCCGCTGTATCATATTAGAATCACTCCTACATAGATAGAGACAACTTCTTGTTATTTTGTTTTTTAAATTCTTTGTTATTCTCCATCTCCAATCACTGACTTGTTGACGACAAATAAGTTATTCTCTCTTTTATTCTCTTTTTATCGGTGTTCTTTTGTTTTTTGTTAAATCTAATTTCTTTATTGAAATTGGGTGAAGTGAATGATGAACCTAAAATAAAAAGTGAAGTTGAATGTTTGGCAACTTATGAGCTTGAAAAATTTGAATTTTTGGTAGGCATGACTAATTGGTATGAAATATTGTTCATCAGAACTTAAGAAACACTTCCAATCAAAGGATATGAGCATTGATGTTGCTATAGAGAAATTGAAAGGACTTATTTCTTTTTTCGAAAAATATAGAGAAAATGGTTTTGAAAATGCCATAATTTCGGCTAAAGAAATTTCTATCGAAATGGATATAAAACCTAAGTTTCGTGAAAAAACGTATTATTCGTAGAAAGAGACAATTTAATGAGAATATTAACGATGAAGTTTTAAAAACTCCTGAAGAATTATTTAAATCTGACTATTTTTTGTACATATTAGATCATGCAATTACATCATTTCGGAGTAGATTTGAACAATTTAAAATATATCAAGACATTTTTTTATTTTCTATTTAGTATAGAAAAATTAAGGTCATTGAAAATTGAAAATTTAAATTAAAAGAATATTGTCTTAACCTCGAATGTTCGTTAAAACATAACGACAACTCTGATATTGATGGATTAGACTTATTTTTAGAATTGAAAATATTAAGAGAAAACATACACGTCAAAAATGATACACCAATTGATAGATATACTCAACTATATAATAAGTCTAAACTCTTTCCCAAATGCATTTGTTGCTTATAGAATAATGCTAACGATTCATGTAACTGTTGTTTCAGCAGAAAGAATTTTTTCAAACTTAAAATTAATAAAATCTTATCTAAAATCAACAATGTCTCAAAAAAGATTAAATGAATTGACTTTATTATCAATTGAAAAAGAAATGTTAAATGAAATTGAGTATAATAGTTTAATAAATAATTTTGCTTCTCAAAAAGTTCGAAAAGTAAATTTTAAATAAAAATTATAATAATTTAACTTAATTTAGTTTTTTATTAGAATATAAAAGGCCTCAATTTAAAGTTTGCTTTAAACCTCGTAGAAGGTTGGGCCGACTCTGATTATACAGAAATAACAGACAAACAAGTAACAAGCTGAGTCGCTACTCCCTTTTAGATGAAAAATCAATCCTCTTAAAATTACATTTAATCCAATAATAATATATTACTATGCATGAACCTTTATACTCTATATAAAAATAATATAAAATAGTTTTCCACATCATTTAATAAAAAATCAATAATGTATTGTTTCATTAAAGTTTTTATAAAATATAACCGTGATTTAAAAAATCTGTAATTATTATTAGTCATTAATTGATCGTATAAAATTAATTTAGTGTCAATACATCATTCCTTTTATATAATTCTAATTATTTCTTCCCACAAAATACTTCATGTTTTTTTGTTGCTGAATTGAATCTAACATCTTTGGGCAAAGATAGCTTTTACTTTCCTCTCAAAATAAACATGATTTTCAATATCTTTCACGTGTAAGGTATGGCAAGTCTTTCCCAAGGCATACCTGCTACAGTGACTAATCCCCACTGTCAGGTGCCACTGCATCTATTCAAATTCAAGTAATAAATATATACATCATCTTTCCAACTTTTTCTTTTTCTTATTAGTTAGATCATGCAACTTTCCTCTAGCAAAATCATACACTGATTAATAATGTTTTTTTTTTTAAATAAAAATAAAATATTATACGCACAAATATAGAGATTAATAAGTTAAATTAAAAGTGAATTCTTTAACCCACTCTATAAAGGATGGACGCACCCTATGAAAAATCCAAAATATTTTTTATAAAATCGAAAATTTATTTTCGATACGCACCATTTTCTGTAACTTTTGAGTAAAATCGAAAATTTACTTACAATTTACTATCGAAAATAAACTTTCGGTATTGTGCGTATACAGAAATAATTAACTATAAGCAATAGATTTAGATTTTACATTTGTTATTCAAATTAAAATCATGCAATATTTAAATCGATTTAAAGCCAAAAAATCTGATCCGAAATAAATTTTATAATAATAGTATTCATAAAACATATCCAGTACAATACGAAATAAAAAAAAAAAGAAAGTCAAAATACAACCAAAATAAACTACTGCGTATGGCCACTGTCACCTTCTTCCTCCCAGACCTTTAGAGCCTCCACCATGATGGCCTCAAAAACGCCTCTGACATCGGACCCGTCAGGAAACAACCCTCTAACGATGTCATCCCTAGCAAGCTCCATGATACAACGGCACCTAGGCAACACGTCTTGGGCATGATCCCTCGTTGCCTGCTCCTCCTCCAAGATCTCCTGATGAGCCGGCCTGTGTGGGTCCCCATGGAGCCTCACATATCAGGTATGGATGAGAAATCCTGAAGTACCACAACATGTAACCAAACGCATAACTCCAGTCGTCTGGAGCCACGATACTCCTGGCCTCCATAGGAAATAGATGACTCTCAAAATCAGCAAAAATCTCATCCATGTCCCTCCTCTTCACTGTCAGAGGAGCAAATAAAGCAGGATGCCGAGGAATCCTCTGAGTATACCCGAACTGACGTATCACTCGCTCGGCATGTAGGCAGCAGTCTTCCGAGTAAAGCACGCCAACCAACCTGTAAACAGAGAGACATCATTAAAAGCGATCGTCTCGCGGTGATCGACGTAGGCACTGAAGTGGATGTCCTCATGCACAATCCGGTCCAGGTAAACCCGATACACAAGTGTCGCCTGGTTTCCTCTAAGCGGCTCATATGCACATGCACGAGGCATCTGCTCGGTATAACCATCAACAAATGTCCATCCTGAAATATGTGGGAAGTGTTGTAGGATTCATCCCTGAAATATCAAAATTATATCAGTTAGTTTCAAAATCAAAATATTTAAAAAAGAAAGCTAAGAGAAATTTTTTATACCGTCAAAAGAGTAATGCTGTCGGTGATCTGCCTCGTCTTCCACCTAGCCGCCTCCGTCAACTTGGTATATAAGTAAATCAAGCAAGCAGCCCCCCAGTTCCACCCACTGACCTGCTCTAAATTAGCAAAGAATTTGAGGTACATGACGTCAGCGTAGGTGGCACTGGTGTCCATAAATATCTGGGTCCCAACAAGATACAAGAGGTATGCTCTCATGGCATTCCCCCTGTGAAGTGTAACTTGCTCGGGATCACCATCACTAACAGTAACACGCACAACCTCCTGATCAAAAACAGTCTCCGCCAGCTATACCTCACGTGGCTGCCACATGTCTTATCAACCTCCTGCAGGGCCTCCTCCACGGTAACCCCTAGTCCCTCAAGCAACATCTCAATCGCCTCGTCCTTCTCTAACTTTTCATGATCCAGAAACCGCCCTCTGATCGGAAGGTGAAGCAGACAGGCGATGTCATCGAGTGTGATCGTCATCTCCCCGTGTGATAGATGAAACAAAGACGTCTCCTCGTTCCACCTCTCTACAAAAGCGTTGGTCATCCCCAAGTTGACCACGCTATATCCACAGAGGGTCAAGTCTCTCAACCCTGTAGTGAAGAGTAGATCATCAAACCATGGCTCGAGAGGGGGAGTTAACATGCTAATCTTCCTTCCATGGTTGATGACCTTTAGTGTTTCTCGATCCTGCAAGAAAAAACACACTGTTAGAATTCATAATATTATTCATAACATAACATGATTAATAAATGAAACATAAATGTAAATTCCGTACCCCTCCATCCCATAAATGTCTAGCCACATGGGTGGGATAATGCGCGAGTACAAATAAGTCAAAAGGCCCCCCTCCAAAGACCCGAGGGACCTTTGGTACCGCTGGTGCCGCCTCTGCAGCCGGTGCCCCCTCTATAGCCGGTGCCGCCTCTGTTGGCTCTAGTACTGGTACTTGATGTACTAGGGGTGTAGGAGGTGTAGGATCAGGTCTCACCTCAGACGGCCCTGCCTGTATAGCAGATGTGGATCCCGTCTCATAAATCCTCGGTGGTGAGGATGGTGACGATGTGTGTCTACGGTATGACGGAGGCGGAGAAGGATGGACTGGAGACTCCCGTCTGCTACGTGAGGAAGAAGTAGAAGGTGCAAAATCAGAAGGAGTAGATTGTGCCTCGGACATAGCTTGTCCGGATGTCGACGGAGCTTGCGTGGCCTGAGTCCTCGGAGGCTGTGTGGCCTGACTCCTCTCTCTCTGCAAGGAAGCATGCTGTGTAACCCGGTCACGCCTCATACGATCTTCTCGGTCAGACATATCTCCTGTAGAAACAAGACAGAAACGTTAGCACACGACGCAACTCATAGAGGGAAAAATGGGAAAAAATTATGCAGACAGATATTGGAAATTTATTTTCGGTTTTGTTCATCCTCTCAAAACGAAAATAAATTTCCGGTTACCTCTGCGAAACGGAACAACGGCACCAACCAACCCAAACTCCCAAATGCCTCAAAATACACGGATTGACGTCAAAAAGAGTTTACAAATAGTATTATAATGACTCATAATGATGTAAACTACAAAAAAACAACACATTTCAAGCCATATTTCACTAGTTTGAATCGATTTTACATAAATTCTAAAAATGTGTAAGTCACTTACTTGATTGATTGAGAGTTGTTTGTTGCTTGATTGACTGAGCCTTTGTTGTTGCTTGATGATTTTTGTTGATTATTTGAGAGGAAAATTGATATTAATGAGAAGGATTTTGAGAGGGTTTAGAGAAAAGTTTTGAAAGTTTGTGTTATGGGGAGAAGAAAGGTTCTAGCGCGATATAAATTATTAATATATCAAAAATTTATTTTCGATAGCATACCGTATGTAAATCTCCGATCTGCAGCGAAACTGGATTTCGTTAAATAGAGTGTTAACCGAAAATTTATTTCCGATATACCAGAAATAAAAATAGAATTTCACAAAAGTGACTAAGAAAAACATGAAGTAGATTAAAAAATTCACAATTAAAATACCATAATATCGTGACATATTCAAAACTAAATTCAAACACAAAATCTCTCGTAATAACCAAAGAAAAAATATGAATGGTTGGCCAACTTACATAAAAAATAAACATATTTGTTGAAAATAGAAAAGATAAAGTCACCACTCTTATTTTCCATCTAAGTAACATTTAACTTTTTTCTTTTAACAAAACAAATTTACAATATTAGCCACTGACCTAAAAATATTAATTGCCCCTCACGGATTTGAAACTGCTCTTAACTAAATTCTATTTATGGGGCTTAGCAATTTTTTCCAAAATAAAAACCTTAAATATTTACCTAACTTTATTACCCTTTATTATTTTTTTTCTTCTTCTTCATTATTATTATTTTTATTTAATTATTGTATTTGTAGTTGTGGTATTTATTTTATTTTCTGCTTTACAGCTTTTTTCCTATTAAATTTTTTTCACTTTTCAATTCAACTAGCTTTGGAAAAAACAACCACCCAACAAGATTATTTTTCAGCTTCTCAAATTTTGTAAGTTTTCTGAATTTCTGGGCTTCTTGTTTCCTACCTTTTCTATTTTTTTTTCTTTCTTTCTTTATTATTATTATTATTTTATTTTGTTTTAATTTAATAATTTTCACTTTTTGATTTGAGTGAGCTAGTTCAGTTAAGTTCTTAAGGAAGCTAAAAGAAAATCTTAACACATAGCATAAGTGTTTTTAATCATCATAGTGACATGTCATGATCTTTGTGTTCTGAAGAATATCCAGTGTTTGATACTACACTAGTAAGTAAAAAACAATTTAAGTTTTTTTCTTTGAATTTTGAGTTTCAGCTTTTTGTTTTTTAAAAAGATTTGGAAAATGCTGAACTTGAAGCAGATTTATGCAAAAGGGTGTAGTTATTTTTTTCTATTTTAGTAAAAGCTTTTGAAGTTTTTTAATGACTTTTGCACTGTTTTAAGCTCAGAAGTAAATGAGTGATTTTTTTAATCAAAACTGTTATGAATGTTTAGTTGAAAGTTTCTATTTTTAATCATGTTTTTAGATTTTTCTTACCCAAGTGGGTTTTTAAATCATAAATTTGCAAAATTTTGTACTAAATTTTTTTCAATGTTTTTTTTTGTCTTTTGTTGAGAGATTAATTTCTGATTGTACTGCTTGAGTGTTAGAACATTTGCAAAGAAACAACAACATTTGTTGTTGTTTATGTTTTTTTTTTTTTGGTAATATAATGAAGTTCTAAATAGATCTCTGATAATTCAGCTAAAAAATCCAAAGTTTGTTTTTTTACTTTTTTTTTCTTCATTATCTGTGAGAATCCTTTAATGGGTTTTTTTTCACTTATGCTTCTCTATTTCTTTGCATGTTCAAGAAGGTTCAATAAGTTTTTATGGGTTTGTTAATTTTTTTTGTTGGTTTCTTAGTACATTTTTTATTGGTTTTTGGCATAATGCAGATTTTGGTTTGATTGTATAGACATAACAGGAAAAAGTTTGATATTTGCATGGAAGGGAGAGAAGGTAGCAGCACTGGAGTTACGGTGATAGGAGCGGAAGCTCCGTCCGCATATCATATGGTGCCGAGGAGTGAAGCTCCAAGCCAGCACGGTGTGTCTGAATCAGGAGGTGGAGGAGTTATTAGTGTTTCGCCGGTGAGTTTGGGAATGGATGGAGGGACAATTAAGAAGAAAAGGGGTAGGCCAAGGAAATATGGGCCAGACGGGTCGGTTGCTGGTGTGGCGTTATCGCCTTTGCCGATCTCGTCTTCAGGTCCTTTTACTAATGAGTTTTCATCAGGAAAGCAAGGGAAACCGAAGGGGATGGAGTTTAAGCAGGCGAAAAAAGTTGGAGTTGATCCTTTTGGTAAATTTGTTTTGATGCCTTTGGTGATGTTAATCAAAATAGAGTTCATGCTCAGTTCTCTTAATAGATATTGTTGTTACTTTTGCAGGTGACTCGGTTGGTACCAACTTTATGCCGCATATCATTACCGTCAATGCTGGCGAAGTAAGCTCGAGAGATGACATTTTTAAAGAGATGGTTATGTAATGTTATTTACTTTACTCTTTTTGTTGTTTTTTAGGACATTACAATGAAGGTCATATCTTTTTCCCAGCAAGGACCGCGAGCTATATGCATCTTATCCGCCAGCGGTGTGATTTCAAATGTTACGCTTCGCCAGCCTGATTCTTCCGGCGGAACTTTGACCTATGAGGTGCTGCACATTGTTTTATTTATAACTTTCCAAACTTTAGTTTCTTATGATTATGTCTTTTATCATTGGTAATTTGGTATGAAGCTTGTGTTGATTGGTACAAAATCTTATGATTCATGTTTTGTATGTGTTCTTTTGCTAGGGCCGATTTGAGATACTTTCGTTGTCTGGATCGTTCATGCCAACCGAGAGTCAAGGAACAAGAAGCCGGTCCGGTGGAATGAGTGTTTCTTTGTCAAGCCCCGATGGCCGTGTTGTAGGCGGTGGAGTTGCCGGTCTTCTAGTAGCTGCCAGTCCTGTGCAGGTAAACTTTTATCACTACCCTATCCTTATGTCACGAAAACAAAAACAGTTCGATTTCATTTTATCTTTTGATAATCACTTATGCTATAAGTGCTTTTGATAATCACTTATTTCATTTTCTCTATTTTATCAGGTGGTGGTTGGAAGTTTTCTGCCAAGTAACCAACAAGACCAGAAACCAAAGAAGCCAAAATGTGATTACGCAACAACCACCTTAATCGCGCCTATTGCAGTATCTTCCGCGCCACCACCACCAACCAATGGCGAAAGGGAAGAGATCATGTCTGGACACTTACTACAAAATTCCGGAACACTTAACACAAACCTTACTTCTCCCTCGGCCTTTCGTCGAGAAAGCTGGGTTAACATGCACTCCATGCCGGACTCAATGAAGTCTGCAACCGATATTAACATATCTTTGCCCGATAATTAAGTCGATAATCAAACCGGAGTTGTTGACTACATTCATTACCAAGCTGGTTATTTAATGTTTTAAGTGTTGTTCTGTATTATGTAGATTGTTTCAAACAAGTTATCTATTGTCTAATTATTATACCTAGGATGAAGTAGTTGTATGTTGCAGCTATGTTCGTTTGTTTAATGTAGAGTTTATGGTATTATGTCGGCTGATTAGGTAGTGTGTAGGCTAATTAGGATGTAATATTTGCTGCAATTTGATGTTCTAAGTCCCAACCTAGTCATATGAATTTGATGTTCTAGTAAAATTTAAAATATCACATCTTAAATTCAAAGTTAGAGTGCTATTATGTTAAAATTCAAACAAACATAGAAATCATAAATCAATCGTCATCAAACATGTCTTTTTCTTCGTTCTCTCCACCCTATTATATTCTTTCAAATCTTATATTCTTCAACATTTTCTATCACCACTTGTTATGTTATTGGTGTTCTAGATGTATTCGTCCTCCTAGTATAGATTACAATCTCATTAATCCTACTTGCATTGGTAAATAATCATTTTCATGAACCATCTCTTACACATGTTTACCATCTTATCCTATCTCTTTCATCCCTCCTACCAATCATTAGTGTGATAATTAATGTCACTAAAAACCATAAGATCAATCTTGTCACGACATTCATATCTTTCTATAAAAGTTTGGTTGTACTTAATAAAAATCAAGTCCTGGATTGTTTTATGCTCGAGCTTATTTGAATATATAATATAATAATTTGAAGTATTAATTTAATAATCTAAAATACTTAAATATCCTAGTTAAAATTAATATTTACATATGCTCAAACATGCTCCGGTTGCATTCACACCCGAAAGCACTTCAATTCAAATTTAACCCTTTAACAACCAATATTTGAAAATATGGCGTTTCTGCTTTATAAGACTTTTATCACTTAGCTGCAAGTAAAATATTATCTAAATTATGATATGCACAAAGTTTCACATACGATAAATAATTGTAAGATATGAACTTCTACTCTATGTAGAGCTACTGTCGAACTGTCCAACATTCTTGTATTGTGTGAAATGAATTGAAATGAAATATAATGTCATCTACTAAGTTTCTCAATGCACTTACGAACCTATAATTCGAGATCATTTTCAATTTCTAATTTAGTATTAAAATATTCAAGATTCCAATAAAAACCTATAACATGCAGTTTATGATGAAGTTGACACTCCCGCCTTTTATCGATGATTGCATATACATTCATGAACTTGCTTGAAATAAAATTAAAATATTTTTCAATTGATTCCTTAGCCGCACACATTGCAACATATACCTAACACATTGTAATTTTTTGTTCATTGTCAACCATTCTTAATATATTTACAATAGGCGTCATGGCCTTGATAGTGTAGATAAAGTAATTCATTTAGGAGCGTTGACACACTTGAATCTCATCTAATATTCATAAGTGAACAACACTTTTCATAAACATGATTCACAAGAGAGTTGACCAAATAATTTATCAAGGTTTTGCTTTTTCTATCTGTCAAACAATCTGACATAATCGAACATCCATATTTGACCTGATGCATTTCATGATTCTTCAACAAATATTTTGTATATTTCAACTCGTTTTAAAGGAGTGGAACTCTCATTTCATAAAGGCTCGGAGGTTTCAAACGAGGACCATATATTCCAATGAATTCCAACATCAACTTACAACTCTTTTCTTTATCTATATTAAATATAATTCCATTTGTATACAAGCAATATATTATATAGTTCTATCCCTAACTTCTTTGTCACCCACATCATCGATGCTTGTTTTTCTTGTGGTTTTTTTTCTTCGTAAACATTAGATGCAATGGACCTTTAGTCTTCTTGAAAGCATATGAAGACATCTTAGCTAGTCTCTTTCTAGTTCAAATTATTTCTATTTATGCAATGTCATCGTTAAGTGTTAGAAAGTGTAATTCCTATTCTTTCGATTAAGTCGAATTGATTGTGTGTGTGTTGGTCAAAATAGCTAGTTTGTCGAACTGCATTGTATCATAGTGTTAGGCTGTATTCGATGTAATCAAATACAGTATACAGTTGCAGTGTGTCGAAATCTCTGGGCCTTGATTGTTTTGGGCTTTAATTTAGTTTCTCTTTGGACCTGTGAAATGTGTCTATATAAGGAGCATTTCTTTGTAATAAAACACAGTCAATAACAGTTTTTCATACAATTTTAGATAATCATTCTCTCTCTCAATTCCATCATTCTTCTTCTTCTTCTTCTTCACAAAACTATCTTTCTTGAAAACCCTTTGTTCCAACAAATTGGTATCAAGGAGCCCGGTTGCGATTCAGAGAGAATCTAATGGCAAACGGAACAACAATGTCGACACAAATTCCAACGAATCTGCCAGTTTTCAAAGGGGAAAACTATCAACGGTGGGTTGCACAGATGAAGGTCATTTTCAGATTTCAAGATGTTGTTGAAATATTGAATGATGGTGTATCAAAGCTGGAAGAAAACGCGACGGATGCCCAGAAAGCTGCACACAAAGATCAGAGGAAGAAAGATTGTAGCGTTGTTCTTGATTCATCAATGTGTAGACTCTGATGTATTCGAGAAGATAATTGAAGAAGAATCAGCGAAAGATGCGTGGGACAAGTTGAAGAACTTGTATGGCGGAGGCGAGAAATTGAAAAAGGTGAAGTTGCAGACGCTGAGAAAGCAATACGAAATGATGCACATGAAAGATGATGAATCAATCTCTGCATACTTCTCAAGGATTGTGACACTGACGAACCAAATGAAAACATGTGGAGAAACGATCACTGATTTGCAGAAAATAGAAAAGGTAATGAGATCTCTAACTGCAGATTTTGACTATATTGTAGTGACAATTGAAGAGGTCAAGACTCTATCTGAGATGAAGTTAGAAGAACTTTAAGCTTCACTGGAGGCTCATGAGATGAGATTGAAGCAGAGAAACTCGGAAAAAGAAAAGGTGGCTGAACAAGCATTGCAATCAAGATTCAGCAAGAAAGCTGACAAGTCGAAGCAGCGAAAGCATCTTGCAGGTGATGAGAAGTCAAGCAAGAATGTTGATTCGAGCAAGAAAGGTGTGGGCAACAAGTACTCTAGGAGGAAATTCGACACGAAAGAGGTGCAATGTTACAATTGTCAAGGTTTTGGTCACTATGCTCGAGACTGTCGAAGAAAGAAAGCAGCAAGAGCGAAAGAAAGTGATGAAGCTCAATATGCACGTGCAAGAGACAATGACTCAAATGATGTGCTGATGATGGTAAACTCTCAGTCGAACACTGAGAAAACCAACATGTGGTATATGGATTCAAGATGTAGCAACCATATGACTGGAAACAGAAACTGGTTCACTAAGCTAGATGAGTCAGTGAAAAGGGTGATAAAGTTTTCTAATGGAAGACACATCAATTTTGGAGGCAAATAAGATATCTCGATTGCCAGAAAGGATGGTGGAAAAGCTACTATCACTGAGGTATTGTATGTACCCTTTATGACAAGTAACTTGATAAGTGTAGGTCAATTACTTGCAAAAGGCTTCAAGATGAAGCTTGAAAGGAATCAAATGAAAGTCTATAAGGATGATGAGAGGCTAATCATGAAAGCACAATTGGCAGAAAACAAAACATTCAAACTCGAACTCAACACATCAGATCATAAGTGTCTTGCTTCGACTACAGAAGAAGACAAGAACTGGCTATGGCACCACATGTATGGACATCTAAACTTCAGGAGTTTATGCATGCTCAATCAGAAGAGGATGATGTTTGGTTCGCCTTATGTGAAGGAACCAAAGCAAGTATGTGAAGAATATTGTAAAGCTAAGCAGGAAAGGAAGGCATTCAAACATGACTTGCCCATGAAATCCAAGCGCAAGTTGGAACTAGTACACTCTGATGTGTGTGGACCATTTGAAGTGAAGTCAAATGAAGGAAACATGTATTTCCTTACTTTTGTTGATGAATTCACGAGACATATATGAATTTATATCATTGAAAGGAAGAGTGAAGTATTCACACAGTTCAAGAAATTCAAGTTGCATGTTGAAAAACAAAGTGGCTGTAAATTAAAGAAGTTAAGAACTGATGGTGGTGGTGAATATATGTCTGTTGAATTTGCCAAATTTTATAATGAGGGAGGTATAGAGAATGATATTATTGCACCCTATACACCTCAACACAATGGCATAGCTGAAAGGAAAAATAGAAGTATATTGAACATGACGAGAAGTATGTTGAAAGTTAAAGATATGCCTAAGAGATTTTGGGCTGAAGCAGCTTCAACAGTAGTATACATTCTAAATAGGTGTCCAACAAAGAAGATAGTTGGAAGAACACCTTATGAGGCTTGGACAGGATCGAAGCCAAGTGTGAGTCATTTTATAGTTTTTGGATCAATGTGCTTCAGGCATGTACCTGAATAATTGAGAAGGAAACTGGATGATCGAAGTGAAGCAATGGTTCTCATAGGGTATCATTCGACTGGGGCAAACAAGTTGTATTCACCAATCGAAGATAAACTAGTAATCAACAGAGATGTTTGTGTCGATGAAAGAAAAGATTGGGACTGGAGTCAAAGTTCAACACAGAAATTAGACACTGTTATAACCGTGTTCGAAGAAGATCCACAAGATGAACCCTCAAATAGTCGAAGTGAACAAGGCAATGCTTCAACTAGTCGAAATGAAGAACCACCTGAAAAAAATGAAAGAAGGTCAACAAGAACAAGAACTAAATCGACCAGGCTAGCTGGATATGAAAGGTTTCCATATCAAGCAATTGATGCTGATGGTGATCTAGTTGAAGAAGCCATGATAATGGCTGAAGCAGAACCAATCGATTTGAATGAAGCCATGAGTAATTCGAATTGCTATGAAGCCATGAAAGAAGAACTCAGAGCCATTGAGAAGAACAAGACCTGAGAGCTTGTTGAAAGAACGAATAAGAAGCCTATCGATATAAAGTGGATATACAAAGTGAAACGAAGGCTAAATGGCGAGATAACGAAGTATAAAGCAATACTGGTGGCTAGAGGCTTTCTACAAAATCCTGGTATAGACTTCGACGAAGTATGTGCACCAGTTACTAGGTTGGAAACAATTTGAATAGTTGTTTCGATAGCAACATACAGGGGATGGAAGATGCATTAGCTGGATGTAAAGTTAGCATTCCTGAATGGTCCATTAGAAGAAGAAGTCTATGTTACTCAACCACCAAGATTCGACGTCAAAGGGCAGGAGTCGAAGGTGTAAAGATTAAGGAAACCTCTCTATGGTTTAGAGCAAGCTCCTCGAGCTTGGAATAAAATAATAGATAGCTTCCTAATTGAAGCAGGTTTCATAGAGTGTGTCTCTGAACACGTAGTGTATGTAAATGATGTCGACAGTGTCAGTCGAATAATTTTATGCCTCTATGTAGATGACTTGCTCATTACCAGCGTCGATGAAGCTGAGATAATGAAAGTCAAGTCGAAGCTAATGCAAGAATTAGAAATGTCTGACTTAGGGAATCTCTCATATTTCTTAGGGATGGAATTTAAAAATATTGAAGAAGGAGTATTTTTGCATCAGACTAAGTATGCTCAAGATATTTTGAAGAGATTCAACATGAGCAACTGTAACGAAGCAGTTACACCGTTAGAGAAAGGAGCAAAGTTGAAGAAGGAATCGAATGATGAGTTTGTAAATTCGACATTGTACAAACAAATCATTGGATCCCTGAGATATCTTTGCAATACAAGACCAAATATCTGCCAAAGTGTAGGATTGTTGAGCAGATTTATGGAGAAACCTCAAAAATATCATCTCATCGCAGTAAAGAGGGTGCTGAGACACATTAAAGGAACTATCAACCATGGCGTGTTATTGCCTAGGAAGTCGAAGGAAAGCACAAGTATCGAAGTTCATGGATACACTGATTTAGATTTTAGTGGAGACCAGGATGAAAAGAAAAGCACTGCAGGCTACATTTTTGTGATCGAAGGTGCTCCAATATCCTGGAGTTCGAAGAAACAAAGCATTGTGGCTTTGTCATCTTGCAAAGCAGAATATGTAGCTGCATCATATGCTGCATGCCAAGCAGCATGGATTGAAATGTTACTTGAAGAACTCAAGATAATGGAACCTAAGAAGATAAAGTTATTTGTCGACAACAAATCAGCCATTAACCTAGCGAATCACCCTGTGTGTCACGGTCGAAGCAAACACATAGAATGAAGGTATCATTTTCTGAGAGATCAAGTCAACAAAGGGAAGCTGGAAATAAAGCACTCCAAGACTGAAGTTCAACTAGCCAACATATTCACCAAACCTTTGAAGAAAGTTAGATTCGAAGAGTTAAAGAGAAGCACCGGGATGAGAAGTCTCGAGAATATGAATTAGGGGGTGTGTTAGAAAGTGTAATTCCTATTCTTTCGATTAATTCGAATTAATTGTGTGTGTGTGTGTTGTTCGAAATAGCTAGTTTTTCGAACTGCATTGTATCATAGTGTACGTCGAATACAACATACAGTTGCAATGTGTCAAAATCTCTGGGTCTTGGTTGTTTTAGGCTTTAGTTTAGTTTCTCTTTGAGCCTGCGAAATGTGTTTATATAAGGAGCATTTCTTTGTAATAAAACACAATCAATAACAGTTTTTCATACAATTTTAGATAATCATTCTCTCTCTCAATCCCATCATTCTTCTTCTTCTTCTTCACAAAACTATCTTTCTTGAAAACTCTTTCTTCCAACATTAAGATTTTCATCCATTGACACTAGCATTCTTTAATTCTTTATTTTTTTCCATCCAAATTAGTATGTAACACCGCTTTAACATCTAACGGTGTTTTAAAGCAAGAAGCTACCTTTTATTAACAATTGAAGTCTTCTTCCTCTATTTATTCCTTCACTGATCGTGAGATTATAAAAATTACATGTCTCATTTTTCTTATTATTCGTTTAAATATTTGGCCCTACGAGATAATTGATCTAGAAGAATTTAGAAATGGGATAAAAGACGACGAGGAACTTTTTGAGGTTATGACAAAGATGTGTGAAATGATATAAATAGTCCTCTAATATTATTTTTAAGGATAAATATAGTTCCACAATAGATAGTTGATATTTACATGCTCCAAGCCGGGAAGCCCTCTGATTCCGTAACTTGCAACAAGGCAATCGCAACTGCGATCTCACACTGTGACGATGTGATATAACATAGTTAGGGTGTTCCGGAAGGTGTTCGGGAGGAGCGGTCGCACATGGCCCCAGTTTTTAGGGGCACCAAACTTTTAAAAAAATTATAAATACATATGAAATTGACTATTTATTTGATACATATGACTTATAAATCTGATAAAAAAATTATGAATTAAGAAAAAGGACATCAAATTCATAATTTCGACAAGACACTCAAAATCTCAGAGACGGTCCTACATAGTGGTCAACTTCCGCACGCGTCACACTTTTGAGATATCACCTCTATTTCAGAGATTAATAATTATGATTCTAACATGTTGAGAAACATGATTAAACCCAAAAAAAATAAAAAATAAAATAAAAGATGATTCAATTGTTTAGTATGACAAAATAAAATAAGAGAGGTAATTCAATTGTTTAATATTGCTTCAATGATAATATAATTACAATAAATAAATGATCAATTTATATAATATACTTTTTTAACTAACTTATAACAAAACTAATAACTAATAAATACCTATAGCCAAATATAACAACTACTTAAATCTAAGGTTTTTAAACTTTGAATACACACGCATAGTATTTCAACTTTAATGTTATTCAAGGTTTCTTAACTGAATGTTTAAATGTTATTTCAATGTGGTTGATAAGTTTGGTTCATTGTTAGGTATTCTATTTTAAGTTTTTAATAAAATATAAACATGAACATTAGGACGTATCATTTATCAATTATCATACTACGGTCTAGATGTTATTTCAATGTGGTTGATAAATTTTGTTCATTGTTAGGTATTCTATTTTTAATAAAATATAAACATGAACATAATAGAGAACATGCTAGTGTTTGAAAGGACATAGTATCATTTATCATACTACGGTCTAAATTATGGGATACTATTATGATTCAGGTTATGAAAATGAGCTATCAGTAGCATTGCTTGTCTCATCCTCACTGGACTATATTAAAACAAAACCGTATTGAAGAAAAAAAAAATAGCATGTGTTAAATTCCAAGATCCAAGAAACCTCTTGAAATCATTTGGATTTAGATGGAAACCAACCAATATGTCACGACAGGGACATGCCATGTGGAGTTTCTTTGACACACCTTTCAAATGCGTTTTGCTAACATGAATTCATAGTGCACTTTTGGTTTGGGGCGTTCCGGTTTGGGGTACTCGGGGTACAGTTTGAAGTAGTTTTGAATTAATATATATATATATATATATATATATATATATATATATATATATATATATATATATATATATATATATATATATATACGTGTGTTAATCTATCAATTTTATTAAATATATCGTGATGAAATTTTTACGTATTTTAATATAAATGCTTGTTTCTTAATTCAACAATAATATTTTGAACTTTTTAAAAATATATATTTTTTTTAATTTTTTTTAAATGACATTATAAATTATAATTGATTATTTTTATTAGAAATGTTGACAAACAACACAGACATAGGTATTTAGATACACATGTTAATTTATAAATTTTATTAAATACATAATTTTTAAACTTGTATGTATTTCAATATAAATGTTTGTTTGTTTGTTTAACTCAATAATAACATCCTTGATTTTTATTTTTATATTTTTGAAAAAAATTTAAAATGATATGGTAAATTACAATTGATCGATTATTTTTTATTAGAAATATGGATAAATATGCATGAGTATGAGTATTTAGATATCTATAGGATACACCTACATATATAAGTGTTAGTGCCCACGTGAGTATGAGCTCGGGATATGATATTTTTTTCAAACCGCAATGAGTATTATAGAACTCTGCCATTTTTAGTATAGTACTTAGTATGATGTATAAAGATAATGATAGTCTCTAGTTAGCATTGCATGAGAAACATAAATAACATGATGATACCATAAGCTTAGCATGCATAAGTTTATATACAAGGACATTTCTGGTGTAAGAATCAACTAATTAGTGCATAGTATAAGAGAGTTCAAAGATGTAATTCTACCATGGTATTATTCAACTTGTATGATCTCTATAGCTCTCTAACTACCCTAACCAATTTTAAGTTATAGTTAGTGTCACTTATAAGAACTATAACTACATCTTCTTCATTGTGTCGCCATGGTTAAACCATCGCACATTGCCGCAGATGCATCGTCAGGATGTTTAGTGCAGAGTTTTCTAGTCAATTCAATAAATTATTTGTCTTCCTCAAATTAATTTGGACCGATCATTTCCATCAAAATACATGATAATAACTAAATGCTCTAAAACCAACAAGTTAAAGGTGTGATCCTTGCATAAAGAGTGCACAAGATAGTGGTGAATTTTCAAATTCTAAATTCAAGATATAACAAGATTGTGTTGAAGGAAAAGTTCTAGAAGGCTATGAGGTGTGGATATAGTAAAAGAACAAGCCATCTTCATATAACTTTTCCACTATTTCTGAATTCGTGTTACAAAACATGTTGTCTTGTAAACATGCTTTTAAAAATGGTTCGGGATGGTTAGTTGGTGGACAAAGAGTGGGTCCCCTAACCAACCCTTTGCGCCTTAATTCCTTTTTTTTTTGTAATATGTATTTTTCTAGAGGATTCTGTAATCACTTAGTTTGGTCAATATTTTTGGATGTTGTCCCTACTTGTACAAGCATATTTTGCTTCTAAATCATTCACAAATCTCGCTAAGGCGGTAGTGATCTTTATGTGTAGGTTTAGTAATTTTGATCGTCCTAGATGATACGACTAAAGCGTTTTGTTAAGAACCCATTATGCCAAATTGCCTAAGATGGCGACAAGGATTCCTCTATGAGTGACCATCATGTTTAATATCCTTAAAGTGCAACAATGATCCCTCATAAGGGCCCATCATTTTTATCGCCTTAAAGGGAAACAATGATCCATCTATGAGGATCCGACGTGTTTTATTGCCTCAAAAGGGAGTAAAGGATCCCTCTGTGAAGATACAACATTTTTTATCTCATCAAAGGGCGAAAATATACCTCTATGAAGATCCAACATGTTTTTATTGTTACAAAGGGCGACAAGAATCTCTCGTAGGGGTCCAACATTTTTTATCGGCTCAACGGCAACAAGGATTCCTCGTAGGGGATCCAATGCTTTAATTGCCTCAAAGGGCAGTTTCCACCGGCTTCATGTGGAGAGAAAAAAGGAAGACAACAACACAAATATCTAAGAAATTATAAAGAGATGAGCCTCATTAAAAACCCTTGTCCTCTCACTAGGCACTAGTGAAAAATCTGGCTCCATAAAAAAGCAACTTGTCCTTACAAACGACATATATACAACACTTGTTTGGTCACAGATAATAACAATAAAACAAACCAACAATTATAAAATAAAAATGTATTAGAGGGCCTTTACGTTGAGACTTCAGTCTCCTATCTTCTCGCTATTACGAAGATGAGATTTTTACCTTGGCAAGCTTCTTCCAGCGACTTGATTCCCGAACCAAATTTTCTGGTATTCACTCCTAGAGTTCAAACTCTTTTCAGCTTGACATTCTCCACATACCATTTCCTAGAAATTTCTTTGTCTCCTTGGAGGACTCCAACCTGTCCGTCAGAGAACGAGTATTTCATGCACAAATATAAAGTAGACAAAGTGGCACTTAGTTGATTAAAAGTTATATGCCCTATAATCATATTATGAAAAGAGAGGACAATATAAAAAATTATCTAAAATTGGTCTACTTGGCTTGTTCCCCCACTCCAAAGGTGGTCTAGCGCTATGTAGCCTTTCACTTGTACTTGTACTTGATCCCTAGAGAACCTAACTAAGGCTTGCAAGCCCAAGGACCCGAGCATGAATCCCACCTTTCCCATATTTTTTCAATTTTTTTCAATTTATTTTAACTTTATTTTTTATTTTTGCATTATTTTCAAAATTACAAAAAAATAAATAAATAATTTTTTTACTTAATTATAATATTTTATTTTTTTATTTAATGGGTATTTTAATTTTAATTTTTTTAATTTTAATATTTTATTTTATGCACAAAATAGCCGAAAATCACAAAAAGCAAGAATCATTTAAAATCTTTCAAATTAAATCTTCATTCATCATCAAATCAATCACAAATTGATACAAGATTGAGAAAATTAAAAAATTCATCAGATTCATAAGTTTGCTCACCAAGACATAAATCAAATTTCAATCTAGAAAATCATGTAAAAAATAAGTGAATCACATTCAATGTTAAACCCTAATCTTCATCTATAAACAAGCCTCTGTTTTCACACTTTTTCCCATCCATAATTAAAAAAAAATTAAGGTAAAACTCTCTTCATTTTTCTTCTAGTCATTTCTTTCTTTCTTTATTGATTTTATTTTAGGTAGACTCTTTTGCTTGTCATTTATTTAATTACATTGCATTTTTATTCCTGTTTCACAAATATGTTGTTCCTAAAAAGTGCCATGTGGCACAACCAGTCCCACACGGATTCCATGTGCTCTAATCCACGTGAGCTCGCCCATGCTTGCCTATTTTGGCCGCTTGATCTGATCCATCTTGATCCAATGGCCCAACTTGTTTTTTCTTTATTTTTTATCCTTCATGTGTCTAATTCATTTTCATCCGATTTTAATTCCGATTTCGATTTTATTTTTTGTGCATCAATTAGAATTTAATCTTCTAACACATTAAAAAATATAAAATATTTTTATTTTTATTTTTTCTTACAAATAATTAATTATTTAGTTCTTCTCTTGTTTTTACTATTTCTTTTATGTTTTTGTTCTATTTTTGCATTTGTATATTATTAACGACATCACTCTTATTTTATCATTTCTTTCATGCCATTTGTACCCACCTTATGTATTGACAATATATACCTTTTCCTCTTATTATTTCTTTTATGATTTATTTATTTTATTTTTCATATTTTATTATTATTCATTATTACTTCAAATGTAACCCAATTCCCTTATTTGTATTTTAGTTTTTCGCATATCCTTGTAATCTCCCAATGCAATCGATGCAAAAATAGTGTATGAGGTATTAGGGTTTTGGTTAAGGTGTGGGTATTTTCCATGTATGTTTACTTTGCTTTTTTTAATTAGTAAAAAGAGAAAAAAATTACTAAAATTAACCCTTTTCAAAAATACCAAAAACAATATAACTAATATCTTAAGTTTCTTTTCACTTAATTTGAACTATCGTAAAATATCACATTAAAGCAACTCATTGTTTACTCACCTTAATTCAAACATTTCAAATCATTTTTATTTTCAAGTTTTCAATCATTTGTCCAACGCCAAGTATTTTCCATAATTCAATTTTAAATGTATCGTCAATTAACTTTTAATTGCTCGCTTAAGTGCGATTGTTCACTTAAAAACAACCAATCAATAAACTATTTCTCGCCTACATGTGATCATCATTTTACTTTTTTGTGCTCTGTTCACCTAACTTAATTCAAAATCAAAGATCTTTTCTTAAACTAAAATCATCCAATAAAAAAATTTCAAACTACGTAAATAATTAGAAAAACATACCTAAGACAAACCCCTTAACCCTAGGCTATAGAGGGTTCTTGTTGAGTACAACAGAGGTGAGAGATCCCTAACAGCTTCCCCGTATTTAACTAACTCTTGAACCCATATTAAGTTGCGATGATTGTCTTATTCTTACCTTAGGGTTTTATCAATATTTCCTCTATTCCTTAGGAATGAATAAAATATGGTGGTGACTCTGTGATTTTTCCAACTGCAATAACTGGGGATTTTGCTGGGGGAACTTCCCTAAACAGAGTCAAGCCTATCCGCTAGTTTTAGGGTTGTGTGTTTTTTTTCATGTTTTTTATTTCTTGGTTTTATTTGTTTACTTTTTTGCTTTTATTATATATAATTTTATTTTCATTTTGATGAATATATATCATGTTTGACAATTATTTTTGTGTGAAGTGTAACAACCTTCTAAACCCCGCAGAATAAAGCATCATAAATTAGAGTAAATTTGTTGATTCTCTATTTTTAGGATTGACTTTATGTTTGGTAAAACTAATTTAGAAGCAATAAATTAAATAGAATTTATAACTTGTAAGGAGAAAATAGGTTGAAGTTCTATTTAATGAAGAAACATGTTGTGTTGAAATGTTTTAACATCTGGAACAACATGTTGAAGAAGATGTCACAACATCTTGTTTGAGCTGACAGATTGGATTCTGTTATGAAGCAGAATATTCTTAAGGAGAATCTTTTACAGAATTTTAACAACTTACTTGTTGTTACTTGGAGCCCAAATTATGGAGATATATTAGGGAGACTTTACAGGAGAATCTGTTGCAGAGTTGTTGATTCTCTATTTGTTGTTATAACAATATGGAGATATTTGTAGAGAATACCTTGGAGCTGTTTTGGAGAATATTATGGAGCAGTTTTAGCAGCAGTTTGTTATGTTTTGAAGGCTCAAATCCAGTTGAGTAATAGGTTATAAATAGAAGCTTTATAACCTTATTTTGGCATCAGCCGTGATTAAATATAATGTAGTTTTTAGAAAGTGTACTATTTTCACCGATGTAATAGGTTATAAATAGAAGCTTTATAACCTAATTATAGAAAGTGTACTATTTTCACCGATGTAGTTATAATGAGTTTCCCCAAGTATCGATCTCGAGGCCTGCGTAGTAAATACCTATTTGTTCTCTTAATTCAATTGAACGGAAACAATGGTTGATTTGAGTTTAAAACTTAAATGATAACCCTAACAAAATAGTGACTGATGATATATAGAGAGAATGATGCTAGGGTGAGTGGTTGATTTAACAAGTTATGATCCGAATCCAGATTTCCTCATTACATATAAAAACTTTCAATTACCTATCTCTATAATGTTCTTCCTTAAGTCCTTAATGAAGAAAACTATTAAAATCCCAATCCTTATTCAAATGACCATTCAAATAACTCTTGGTTTTAATCATAAAAATATCAAGAAATTCAGGTGATTAAAAAGAGTTCCTAGTACTAGGTGAGATTCCTAATAACCTAATTGTGTAGAAACCCTAACAATCACAATCCTGCCAATTGTTAGTCATAGGTCTACATGTATTTTTCTGATACAGAAGCATAAGAACACCACACAATTAAATCGAAATAGATAAACAATGCATTAAGGAAATCAATAATCTAAATTCATTACTATCGTCAAATCAAGACCACCCCCTAGCATTGGGGAGTTTAGCCTCTCATAGTATTCGAAGAAAACATTAGATAAGAGTTAAAAATTACAAAGAATAACGATGACGTTGATCTTCAATGGTGGCTGCCCTTGAATCTCGCCGTCTCTGAATCCCCTTTCGTAGCTATCTTCTCTTCTCTGTAATATTTCTTTCGTGCTTTCAAAAAGTCCTTTCTCTTTTCACAAAATTCCTTCTAATAGTCTCAACTTCATCCAAGTCTTAGCAAAAGTCCAAAGTACCCTTAATGACAAAGAAAAGGTCCAAAAATCAAAAGGTGAATTTTCCACACGCTTCCATCAACACGGTCCATGTTGATTAACACGGGTGCCCGTGTTGATCTCTTGAATAAAATATTTGCTCCAGGTCATTCAACACGGGCCGTGTTGATTAACACGGGTGCCCGTGTTGATTCACTGACTTTGGTTTTTCTGCGCTTTCCAGTGGCTTTTCGACATGGGCCGTGTTGATTCACACGGGTGCCCGTGTTGACCTCTAAATTCTTCAAAAACTTTAAACTTTCAGCCTTCCAGAGTCCTTATAGTCCTTCCATAAGTTCCTCCGATCACATGCATCAACCTGAAACACTGAGACTACCAAACAAAAGCATAAAACAATACTTTTCACAAACACTTTAATTCAAAATACACAACGATACTAAGATAACCGAAATACACTAACTTACTTGAAAACAACTAAAAACGACCAAAGGTGTTACCAAAGTGGTGAATTTATGCCGAATAAAACACAGAAACTTACTAGAAATGGTGACCGATCAGTATCTTAGGTAGAAGGGGTCATTGGGTAGTCTGATTAAGTGAGGAATGTAAACAAGGAGGTTTCCCTCCGAATTAATACTGCTGATAATAAACTTCATCCCTGGCTTGGAAGCCCCCAAACGTAGGTTAGTTAGAGCCGAATTGGGTTATCAATTCTATGTGTTATTTTTGTTTCATGCTTTTAATTGTATGTTCTACCTTGTCTGTTTTGTAATGTCAGATCAGATGTCACGACATTCTGAGTCTGGCCCTAACCAGAATTTCAAAATTAATCATGCTTCTCAAACAAGGGTGTCACGCATAATTCAAATACAAAAAATATTTTTCGTACTCAATAAAACTTAATTAAAATTTCATGCTTTCATACACTTTCACATTAGCTTGTAGTAGCAGAGTCCCTTTCATTCAACAATTATAATTTTGATGTCTCATGATCAATCCTCTTATTGAAATAACTTAGGCATAAAAGTCAATTCACCACATAACTCAAATTATCACATCAAAATGAAATAGAGTATACAATGTATCTCTTAAAACATGAATAAAAAATGTTTCCTAGTGTCACATGACTAGAGAACGATTCAACCCAAAATACGAAAAAAATAAAGATAACTTCTTCTGCCTCATTCTTGCAAAAGTAACTCTAGTCTTCAGTACCTGAGCAATGTCGTATAAAACATCATTCCAATAGAAGGGTTAGAATTCACATAGCTATCAAAATTATATAATAATACATAATGCATAACATTCATGTATAAAATAAACATTCTCACACTTCATATACTTTATATACATAACATCACCCAATTTATCATACTATTCACAAGTATCCAACATAATGCCCAATTCCAATAACATAACAATTTCACATAGTTCACATAATTCCATATTGTAAACATAGACACCATGTGACTTAATGAAACTCTAATACAATACTCATGCACGTGGTACCAATCTCTTATCATTTTTTGGATTTTATTTTAAACCGGGTCCATTCTTTAAACTGATAATACATTAAAGCCCAGTCTCTAAGCTTTCAAACCCATATCTAGGTTTGGGACAAGTGACTATCTCCCACGAAACTAAGAAGCATTTCCTCCTTACAACAATGATGCATGTGCAATCTTCACTACTACGGAAAACCTCTTTCACAACGGTTGGAAAAAGGGTACCATCACATGTGTCATACCATTGTTAAGTAGAGTGTGGTTGTAAGTTTGTTGTTTCTTCCATGGTCTGGAAATTGTTATCGAAAGGCAAGACACGTGCCTCATACCATAATGGTTAGTATTTAAACTGTTATGATATATACACTTTGGTATTGGGTTCGAAACTTATCAACAACAAATTAGGTAAAACATAAATGACCTTTGATAACGGTTATAATAGATAATCGTTGTTGAAAGTACCTAGAGTTATTATATAACATGTAAATTTCTTGTTTTCTATACACCTCACTAAATAAATACAAGATTTCAAATTGATGAAGAAGTCTATATTCTGAAAATTATACTATTCTTTAAAACTAACTTAAACAAACTATTGTTTTTCCTAATTGCATGTGTCTCATCGTGTATTTCATGCTCTTTTTCATATATGTTGTGCTTTATTGGTATAACTCCTTAGATACATCACTATATTCGATTATAGTTAACTTTCCATAACAACAAGACACTATATAACCTTGCTCATCATCATCACTTATCATCGTGATTTTTATAATTTTTTATAAGTGTTGATGACGAGGTAGATTATCCAATAAATTGTAGTTAATGAAATTTAACTATAATCGAAGACAACGATGCATCTAAGGAGCCAGGTAATTATACCATAATCTATATATAAAGGAGCATGAAATGAACGGTGAAACACATGCAATTTGGAAACAATGAATGATATAAGTTGGTTTTCAAATACAACTTAATTTTCAAATTATAAGTCTCTATGTCAATTTAAATGAATGTATTTTAAGTGAGGGTTAGTGAAACAAACAATCTACATAAAATATAATAAACTCAAACAACATCATACAACAAAACCAGATATTATAAATTTAGGAGCAATGAAAAAGATATATTATAAATTTCCAGGATGCACCTTTTATTAAAACCAATTCCACACGGATCCCATGTGCTCTAATCCACGTGAGCTCGCCCATGCTTGCTTATTTTTGGCCGCTTGATCTGATCCATCTTGATCCAATGGCCCAACTTGTTTTTTGTTTATTTTTTTATTCTTCATGTTTCTAATTCATTTTTATCCAATTTTAATTCTGATTTCGATTTATTTTTTGTGCACCAATTAGAATTTAATCTTCTAACACATTAAAAAATCTAAATTTATTTTTTATTGTTTTTATTTCAAATAATTAATTATTTTGTTCTTCTCTTGTTTTTACAATTTCTTTTATGTTTTTGTTCTATTTTTGCATTTGTATATTATTAACGACATCACTCTTATTTTATTATTTCTTTCAAGCCATTTATACCCACCTTATGTATTGATAGTATATACCCTTCTCTCTTATTATTTCTTTTATGCTTTATTTATTTTATTTTTCGCATTATTTTTATTATCCATTTTTATTTTAAATGTACTCCCATTCTTTATTTGTATTTTAGTTTTTTGTATATCAACAAGAGTCATGCACGACGTTCCTTCAAATTGATCCTTTCCTTTATTCTTATTAAAAATCTTGTAGTGAGTAGAACGAGCTCTATTATCTTTATCATAAATCACACTCTTGTTAACCTGTTCAGAAAATCGAGTGATCTGCTGGTACCCCATGGCTTGCTTGATCTCATGCATCAAACCATTCAAAAACTTCAAACATTTGGATCCGTCAGCATTAGTAGTGTTAGAATAAGGACAAAATTTAATCAGCTCTTGAGACCTTGCTGCATACTTTGCCACAATTGAGTTACCCTGCTTCAGCTCAAGAAACTCAATTTCTTTCTTCCCACACACATCTTCTGGAAAATACTACTCGGAAAATAGCCCAAGTAACCTCAATTCTTCTTCTTCAAATCTTTGACTAGGGTTACCCCACCAGTCCTCATCTTCATTTTCAAGCATATGGGCTCCAAACTACACCTTCTACACATCTGAATAGTTCATGACTCAAACGATCTTCTCAATCACTTTCAACCATACTTATGCTTTGCTAGGTTCACCCGCTCCTTCAAAAATTGGTGGATTGTTCCTCTGAAACTTTCCCAAAGCATGAAACTCATCATTATTGTTGTTATCCCATCATTCATATTGGCGTGCGGCTACTTCCCAGTCGCTCTAGCCAACATTGCCAAAGCTTCACCAATAGCGTGGTCATTCCTGCCTCTTACCATTGTTTTGACAATTTCCTACAACAAATTCTCATTAGAACAAACAATACTAATAGTTTCACATGCATATATCGAATATAAAAGGGACTAAAACATTAACATCTTGGTCAACATACTGACCATGCTCTGATACCACTAATGTAATAGCCTTCTAAACCCCGTGGAATAAAACGTCATAAATCAGAGTAAAATAATCATGCTTCTCAAACAAGAGTGTCACACATGATTCAAATACCACTTATACCAGTCATTCTCAATAACACTTAATTATAAATTCATGGTTTCATACACTTTCACATTAACATGTAGCATCAAAATCACTCTCATTCAACAATTATAATATTAAAGTATCATAATTAATACCCTTACTGAAATAACTTAGACATAAAAGCCAATTCACTATATAACTCAAATTTTCATAACAAAAGGAAATAGAGTATACAATTCTCTTAAAAATGAATTGAAAACGTTTCTCAGTGTTACATGACTAGAGCACGACTCAATCCAAAATACAAAAAGAAAAATAAAGATAGCTTCTTCAGCCTCATTCTTGCCAAATAAACTCTAGTCTTCAGTAGCTAAGCGATGTCGTATAAAACATCATTCCAACAGAAGGATGAGAATTCACATGATTGTCAAAATTATATAAAAATACATATCCCCTAGTGGGAATCAGAGCATCTGTAGCTCGGATCTAAGGGAACTAAGGTTTGTTTGGTTTGAGGGAGAAAGAAGTATGCTCGCCAAGGGTGAGGCCTGGTGCCTACGTATTCTCAAAGGGAGGTTGAGAAAATCAGAGCAATCATAGTTCCCACTTATGTGCTAGTGGAAGCAAAAATTAAGAGACAACAACAAGTTTCATCTTAATGAAAAATGTATCTAATCTATTTCATCACATACATTTTTGAAAAGTTGATTGTTTAAATCTTTCATTATAAGTATTGGGCATTTTGCTTGAGTGTACAAGCATTACCACTTACAAGTTAAGAAAGATGTTTGAAAAATGTTTGAATCTTTCATTTTAAGCATTGGGCGTTTTGCTTGAGTGTACAAGCGTTACCACTTACAAGTTAAGAAATATGCTTTGTTTTGAAAAGGTTTTGATTTTAAAAAAAGTTTGATTTGTATATGATGCTATACATGAGATACTTTTTCCATAGAGATGATACATGTCTAAATCCCTATGAGAAATTGTTTTGTTATTGATTAGGGGGATGCTTTTAAGAAGCCTGTGGGTCCTTGTATTATAAGCCCAAGAGGAGGCATTCCGAGGGACATTGAGGATCCTTGTATTAGGAGCCCAAGAGGAGACATTCCGAGGGACATCGAGGGTCCTTGTATGAAGCCCAAGATGATGCTATAGGGTATGGTTGGCTTGGCTTTAAGAGTGATTTCATCGGGAAACCATACTCTTAGGGTTCTATCCTAATGAAGGTGATTCTTTGTATTGGAAGCCCAATAGGATGCTGTTAGAGATTTCTAGGTCTTTTTCTTGTATGATGCCCAAGAGAAGGCTAAACTCAACGAGGGAGTTCTTTTGTATGAAGTCCAAGAGAAGGCTAACTCAACAGGTGAGTTATCTTGTACAAAGCCCAAGAGGAGGCTATGGGGAACCTAGTTATTATACTAGTTGTAATGACATAAATAAACATAAACAAGTATATGAACAAGTATATATATGACAAAGTGTATATGTGCATTCATAAGAGTTTATGAAGGAAATATATAAACAAGTGTATAAAACAAGCAAATAAAATCTAGTGTAACTTAAATATATACAAAGGAATGAGACTTACACCTTAAGGGAGGCCCATTAGTTTAAGAGCAATTTCACTGGGAATAATGCTCCTCTTAATACCAATGGAATCAGTGTATAAACAAGTGAATAAAATTAGCAGAACGAAGCTAATTGTACTTGAATATTTACAAAGATGATTGAATATGTACAAGGAAATTGAATATGTACACAAAGGTGGACATGTACAAAGAAATTAAATATGGAAATAGGAGGATTGAGACTTACACCGTGAGGGAGGCCCATGATCAATTTGATTTTGAATTTGAAAGATTTTCGAAGAAAAAGAACCTAGTTCGGTTTGTATTTTCAAAGATTAATCGAATCGATCATGGAAAAGAGGTGCGTAAGTCAATTAAGATGCCTTTGAAAGTTTTGAAAAGATTTGAAAAGTGAAAGATATTCATAAATGGTTTTGAAAACATTAGGTTTGAAAAATCGAAAAAAAAACATTTTTGAAAGTATTTAAAATACTTAAAAACGTCTATTTTAAACCTAATAAAATATATCAACTGGAAATATGTTTTGGCATTTTTTGACATAATCATAACATAGGTATATTAAATGACAAGTGTGCAAAAAATCATCTCAAAATGAGAAGTTTTGATTGGTTTTTGAAAATGTTGAAGTTTGATAAAAAAATGTGAAGAAAACTAGTGATAAATATTTGATTTTGGCCTTGGAAGGGTTTGAACTCAAGTCATTTATCTCAAAGTTGAAAAGATTAACCACTGGGCCATATGCGTGGCTTGTTATTTACATGCTTCCAATTAATTATATATGAAAATCAGTTGCGAATTTAGTTTGAAAAATAGTTGAAAATGTGAAGAAAAGTGAAGTTTTGAAAAATAAAAGGTCTCAGAGGGATTCGAACCCTGGACCTTAGGCATGGCAGGTGACTTAAGAGCGCGCTGGCTACCACTGGGGTGGCTATACATCCGTTGATTAAAACACAACCATAAATATATATTATAAATTGAATTTTTGGAAAACTGAAAAAACGTGCGCAATGTTCTTCTTCTTCAACCTCAAGCTTTGATCCATAACTCCTTCGTTTTTTGATGAAATTGAATGATGTAAACATCAAACTTGATCATTTTGAACCCAGGAACACGATGGTGATGTTTAATTTCATTTATTTTAAGTGTAGAGTGACTAATTTTCGTATAAACACGAAGAAACCTAATTCTGAAATTGATTGTGAAATCGTGTTTGTGCAACTATTTAAGCAATTAATTAAGGGTTTATGATCCTCACAGGTGCAGAAACATGATGGCATAACAAGTTTTAAACTGGAAGGCAAAAAATGAAGAATTCGAAGTTGGACAACTTACTTCTATGAGCAGAAATCAAATTCCTTGAAGGAGGTGTTCTAGATGTTGTTTCTTGATCTAGACAACTTTAATGGACCATATGGAACGTGTTTGAAAGCTTAGATTGGATTGAGAATCTCTGAGTTGCTCTGCCCAAGTCCAACTGCAACACGAGGAAGTGGTTGATGATGATGATGATTCTGGAGTTACAGAAGTGGGAGTATGGTTTGGATCACTTCTATATGGTATGTAGATGATGTTTGAATGATTAGAATGGAAAATGCACGAGTGGATTGAGTTTTTGCAAGTTATGGCTCAATTTGTGCATAGATGGATTTTGAAAGTGATTTCTGAGTTTTGGTTGTTTTGGTGATGGCTTGATGATTCTAACTACTTCCTAAGGGTATTTGGAGAGTGTTTGAAGCTTAATATTGCTCAAAAATTACAAGGTTTGGAGATTTGCAAATTCTCTCATTTTGAAACTTGAAACTTGGAAAATAAGAAAGAAGTGATAAAGCTTGTTTAGGAATGCTTTGGTGTGATTTTGAATGAAGAAATGACCTCTATTTATAGGCCAAGAGGACTGAAGAGCAAGGAAATGATAGGATTGGAAGATTTGTGCAAGTTGCCTTAAGCGGTAAGAAAGGAATTTTAGCCATAAATGCACATGGTTAACTTCTAAACCATGGTTAAAAATCTCAAGTGATCTTAATCTCTTCTCAATCATTGCCATCAAATATTTCACTCTTAGTTCCTATCTCTTTTGGTGACAAGGCTTCTAGAAGGAAGAATTTGCAAAAAGACTTAAAAAATTTGAAGAAATGGCCTTAAAATTATGGTTATGGACCTCTAAGTTTCAATTTCAAAACCCTATCTACACAAAATTATTTTGCAAGTTCTTGGACATTTTGGATAGCTTGGAACAAGATCTACAACTTTAATGTTTTGAGTTTTTCTTGAATCAAAATGGATCTAGGTGAAAAATGGCCATGAAAATGGTGAAAAAACCATGTTTAAAACACTTGAAAAATTTTCTAAGTGTTAGAAAAATTTCAAATCTTGACTTTTTCACACATTTTGATTTTTTATGATCAAGATGGATAATTTGAAATTATTTGATGATTGAAAAAAATTGAATTTCAAATTTTTTACCAAAAGTCAAAATTTGACTGGTCTGAATAGTTGAATTTTTGTCAGATGATTCAGAATTTCTCTGATGATCAATCATGACTTTTGAAATGTTTTGAATCAAGAAAATTAGGTCAAGATATTGCATTGATGATTTTGAGATCATTCTCAAAGCAATTAGGTCATTCATTGATCAGAAAGTTAAAGATACACCATCCTAGATCAAAACCTTAATTGGTCAATTCAAGATGGATCTTGAGGAAATGATGAGAATTTGAAGATCAAAGATCGATGATTGATGAAGATAGATCATTTGAGGTGAGTGAAGACTCAAACCCTAATTTGATCATATCTTGAACAGATGCAAGTTTTTTTTATCAAAACCCTAATTTGGCTTAAGGAGCACATACACGATCTATCTTATGCTGAAATTGTTAGTGAGGTAATGATGTATATGTGAATGATATTAGATGGTATCTTAGGTCAAAAATTGGTGTATGACAGGGGCATACCTTTCAAGATTTATATACTAGGGGTACTCTATATCAAGGTCATGTCACAACACAATAAAGTCTAAGTTCTTTCTCAGAACACTTCTCCAGACCCTAATAACCAGGGGAAGACCTTTTGAGACTCAGATATTGGGAAAATTCATATCAAGGTCATATCACAACATGATGGAATCCAAGTTCCTTCTTAGAACACATTCAAACCCTAACTCGACCTTCATGGAAGTCACATTCAAACCCCGACGCATTCTTAGATTCTGATCTCAGAACCTTCCTTTTGCTATTTTGCGGAGTTTCCGAGAGAATCAAAGATCCAGTTTTTGGAAAATTGCGGATAAGATGATGTTTAATTAAATCGAATGTTGTATCTCTCAGCTGGATCTTGAAAGGCTGCACACGATGAAATTGAAAGGAGATTGCAAATTCCTAATAAAGTGTAGAAATTGGAAATTGATTCGTTCTTGATTCGTTGATCTAAGGATACTACAAACATGTAAATCGGAGATTAGATATGAAATCATAAAAATCGTAGGAATCAGAAGTTGATCCCCACATATGGCGCCATTGTTATGTTTGAGAACTAGGAATGAATGCAGTTAAACTGATGATTTTGAACGGTGGCTCTGATCTCATATAAAGGTGGTGCGAGATGAATCTGTATGGTTAGCACTCGAACACCCAATTCTGTTCAAGATTCAAGATGAGTATAGTGAAAATGGAGATTAGAGATTATACTTGTTCTTAGCGTGTGAACCGTTTTTATATTTTGGGTCAAATTGAATAAATTTGAGATAGATTGGACTTTGATTATTTGATCCTTTGGCCGGTCCAAAACAAAAGTATATACTAATATATAATTTATTAATAACTATTTAATATTTTATACAATTTATCCTTTATAAAAGAATTAGTTTATTTTTACCTATAATATTTGTTACTAGATTCTATAAAAAAATTAAGAGTATAAATAGTTATTGAGTTTAAATAGATGCATTGTTGGTGTAAAAATATTTTGTCATCTAATAAAAATAAAATGTTCTGCCATATCATATAAATATTTTAAAATTATAATATGACTTGTCCTAATTTTGTCATCTAATAAAAATAAAATGTTCTGCCATATCATATAAATATTTTAAAATTATAATATGACTTGTCCTAATTAATAATCGTGATTGATTCATAGTGTAAATTTTTTTTTCAATTACATCACCCATTTTCTTATAGTTATTATTAAAAAATAAAATAAAAATGAGAGTAATTTAATAAATGACTATTAATTTAAAGGAGTATTTTCTTATGTCAAGTCACTATTTAGTAAATGACTATTAATTTACAGAAAAGTTATATTGACACCTAAGAGGTGTCCAACACCGTATGTATATCCGGTTTTGTTTTTTTATAATTTTTTTAAAAATAATTTCAAGTTAACACTAATCCAAACAAATACATATTTAAACTTTATATTTATATGGTGTTCAATTTAGGTGTTTAAATTGAGTGTTCAAATATCAACCCTCATTAATTTAAAGGAGTATTTTCTTATCTCAAGTCACTTTAACATTCCAAATAAAATATTTATATTTCTTTCAATGTAATTAACTTTATTTATCATTATTGAAAAATATATTTGTAAATGCAAAGTGGTCGATCGTAAATTAAAGCACAAAATATTCTACCTTTACTTATAATATAAACTATATTTTCTTACCAACAAAGATTTGAGAAAAATATATAAGGAGCAATGAACAATTCCCTATTTTTTATGAAATTCTTATTCTATCTCAGCTTTGTTCTTGGTGAAACAAAATAGAATTTATAACTAAACGATTATCATCTATAAATACTTTTCTTTTTCATGTCTAAACCACTCTAACTAACAAATAATCTAAAACTTCACTTACAGAAAGCATTACATTTGCACCTTCTAAACCTCCACTTTCTCTCATTCTTGCCTATGCACCAACATTGATTGTCAAATGCCCTTTCTAAATAGTCCATCTCACCACAGATGCCTCGTACTCGTACTCGTACTCGCCTTCGCACTCGCACCATGGTAATAGTCCATGAATCTCCTAGCCTGTTGAAGATATAGTTATGTGAGGAATAACACAAAACATCACAAATTCAACCACAAAGATATTGGAAACTTACATTACAGGCTTAGAAGGTAAGTAGATAGGTTAATGTTCTTCGTCGGAGAGGGACCATACCAAGCTATAAATATATTCAGATAAGAAAACAATCAACAACTTTTTCTTTAACATAATGCAGGATTGTTAACAAAAGAACAAAGTTTTAATCACAATACCTCAATATAGAAAGAACAAATATGAGAATAAGATGTGCAACTTTGAAGAGACGTTTCTTTTTCTCGAAATTCAACTTATTGTAGATTTCAGTAACATCTGCATAGTGCTGTGTTTTGACGTACCTGACATAGTTTTTGATTCATGTAATCGATAAATAAAACTTAATTCTTATTGTTATTATTTATACATGGTTTTAAATTGCAATCCACAACGGCAATTCAGATCCCAATATTATTGATGCGGAATATGGACATGAAAACCAATGTACAAAATTGCCAAAAGAATAACAACTATTTAGGGTTATGAGAGAACTTACAAACTGGCATTGTAATAGAGGCAAGGGAGTGATATAAAAAATATAAACCAATGTCCTCCAAAAAGATTGAGAAAACAAAAGATTGCTTGGATGAAAAACTCTGGCAAGATAACCTGGTTTATCCTAGATGTTGAATCATATGGATTTATGTAATCAAACTCCAAGTCCACCAACAATATAAGCTACAATGAACAATTTCAACCGATCTTACAATCAATTCGAGAGACAGAATTAATTCAAATCCATGTGACTGAAAATGTAAAAATCAATTTTATATATGTAAAATGAGTTTTGATCTATATAAAACAAAAACTTGCATGATCTATGAATACATATAATTATAAATAAAAATTGTAACAAGTGGAATGAGATGTAAGTATGTATGTATGTACCTGGTAACCGAGGAGACAAAAAAGGGTCAAAATTAGAACAAAAGATAGTATCCAATAAAACACTTCTGCCATAACTTCCACAACTGCATGCCTCTTTCTGTTTCTCCTTCTACTTTGCTTTTCTTAAAACTAACTTCCTTCTTTTTCGGAAATCTTAATTTTATTTTTTAACCACCTTTCTAATTTTTATTTATTTATCTTTCCTTTTCAACATTTTCCTTTTTTTCTATATATCAAAATATATTTTGATTGTTCAAATTGATACATATGATATTATTTGGGATTTATTTATATTGTGTTAACGTTTGTCAAGAATTTTTTAAGAAAATCGGGAAGAGTTTGAAATAAGTATTAAGAGAGAATTAAAAAAATTTCTTACATGGCGGAGTGTATATATATATATATATATATATAAATAAGTGTTCAATGTTTTTTTTTAAAGAAATTTATTCTTGAAGAATGTAATTAAGTTAAGGCTAACTCATATGCATCTTACAATTTTTCAGCCATTCTTTCCTTCTTCATCTTCTCAATTTCACTTACCGTGAGGTACTAGTGTTTGGGACGACGATGACCTAACCGCTTCATACCATGGACGACCTTTTCTTAGAAATTGAGATATCTTTTCACATACAAGCTGAGAATCTGAGTAATCTAAACACCACAAACATTGCACAACTGCCGATTTCAGTTGTTTCAAAGCAACCAAAGTCATTTGTAGAGGCGGTTAATGTATGCAATATACCGTCTAGTCATCTACCCACTCCATGTGTTAAGGGGATAGGCTGGCCATTGTTATACCTGAGGATGTGTATCAAAAGAGGGTGGGTGCGTGTAAGCATAACTTGCGACATAGTTTTATAGACGAAGGGCACTTCGCTGCTTATGGTTCAGAGTCTAAAGTCGAAGTTTCAAGAGCTTTGGAAATCGATTGGTAAGTTGGGATTAATTTCTCTGGAAAGGGTAATTATGAGTTCTCGTTTTTCTGTTTTGAGGATGAGTGTAGAGTTCACGCAGTTCACTCTTGGAATCTAAATTCGAGGATTCTTAAGTTTTTCACTTGGAGCAGGAATTTTAATCCTTCACTTATCAAATAGACTTCTGCTCAGGCCTGGGTTCGAATGCACGGCTTGGCTCAAGAATACTGGTGGTTGAAGATTGTTTTCGCTATTGCAAGCAGTGTTAGCATGCCTCTGAGTACGAATTCAACTTATGACAGCAGTAGTTTTGAAAGACCGTTTGGACACTTTGTTAGGGCTCTAGTTGACTTGGAGATGTCCATGGAGTTGCGGTATAAAATTTTGGTGGAAAGAAAAGGCTATGGCTTTTTGTGGAATTAGAGTATGAAAATGTCCCTGAGTATTGTTATTTTTGTAATAATGTTTGGCATTGCTTTAACAAGTGTAAAAAGTGGGATGAAGGAGTTGGTGTTGGTGTCAACTTGGGCAAGCAGTAGAAGGTCAACATGAAGTTTGCGCAAGAGAGTAATATGGAGCGACCTGAGGTTGTTGTCAATTATAATGTTATTGGGTATCAGGAGGTGGATGTTCCCGATGTAGTAGTTGGCGTGGAGGCGATAAGGAAATATTGAAATAGTTTTACATGGCAAGTATTTATTTTATCGTTTTCCATAGAGATTGGTGTGATATCACTATCGTTTCTTAGGAGCAAGATTCTTGTCATGAGGAAATGAAGGATTATGAAATTTTGGTTTTAGGAGGGTTGTAAAAGGAAGTTTTCTCTCTTCCTTAGGATTTGTTACTATGGAGTTTAGGGCTACACTTCATTTGAAGTTTTATGTTTGGTGGGTTTCTCTATTTTGTAAGAAGCTCCTAGGAAAAGTAATTCAAAGATTTTTTCATAACGTTCTTTGTGAATTACTATTTTCACTGATGATATCATGGATTTTCCTACAATGAGTAGCTTTGTGTAGAATTCTCTCACTAGATTTGGGTATATTCTATCGAGTATTTTTGTGAATAATTATCTTAATGAGGCTTGAAAAATGTGAGAGTAGGGTTTGAATCCTCTCATGAAGGTTTCTTCCATGATCTATGGTTCTAAAATTTTCTTTTCTAGGATAATTTTTCTATCTTCTTCATGTTTGTTTCTTATAGAATTCATGATGTCATCTCTCTTTAATTGAGGTATTTTAGGTGTATGGTTTGAGGATTTCATGACAAACCTTATAGTAGAAAGACTTACACAAGAAAAGATTATAGAAAGAAATAAGACTAAGATGAAAAAACCAGTGAGAATATGATACTTATTTATAGAGAGAGCTTCTGGAGTGTTTGAGCGCGTGGATTGAAATAATTTCACGCACAGATTGGGCTTTCCAAATATCAGATAAAAATTTCCTTTTGTGATCCTGCTAGTCGATTAGATTTTCTTCTAATCGATTAGATTCTTCAATATTTTGGTTTTAGGAGAAATCTTTATAATTGTTGTAATTTTATTGACTTAGTGTGCATGGCGTGCTTGGATTTAATTAGAAAATATATTTTCCAGGATTTCTTTATCAATTAAAAACATTTGTTAATCAATTTTCTTATTATCTTCCAGCTTTCTAGGTGCTTATTGGGCATTGTGCTGGATTTTTGTCTTTATGTACCCCCATTTTCTTTGTTTGCACCTATAATTATGAAACTAACATGAATGCTCATTTTATTGGTTAGAAAGAATTTTATTCAAATGGGCAAAAATAATTAAAATGAAAAAATAATTATTGATAAATATTTCCCAAACGGATAGAACACCTTACAGTGTATCCTTCTCCCCACATCGTTGGATCTGAGAGTCAGTAAACCACGTAATGAATAAGTTAGTTATAGATTTATTATTCCATAAATCATTTATCTTGAGATTACTCTCAAATATATTGCTTTGATCACAATTGTTGACATTTGTCATCATCGTTCATCCTTAGGATCAGAAGACTCCAAATTATGTATATTTCTAAAGTATATTGATGCTTTGTACACCTTCTTTTAAATAACCATTTAGACTTCGAGCTACCAATCATTCCTTCAAAACAGTTGAGGTTTCACCTTTGGCGCCCCTATACTTTTTTTGGACCCAAGTGTATTAGTTAGAGATGATCTAAGGTGATACCTTTAGATCTTTTCAATTTAAAGTAGAAATATTTCAATTGTCCAGTTTTTCTTACAGTGAGTGTATTTATATACTAGATACTTCTGTTGAACTTGAGACTTCACACTCAAGAGGGGGTGAATTTTTTTTATTTGGAAAATATGGTTTTGAAAATTGTTTAGAATTTAAATCAAAGTTTGAAAACATTTTCTAAGTCTAAGCAATGGAAATACAATATTTAAAGTGAGGAAATTAAGAATTTAAAGGAAGAAGAGGAATGCTAAGAATTATAGATCTTTGGTCAACAACAAAAAGAACCTACTCCTCTCCCCAAGACTCGGTATTAAGTGTTTCCAATAATACTTGAGTGATATAGTACGAAAAGCTCACGAACCCCCTTATACAAAAAATAGTGGTTGTCCTACAACCAAAATATTACAAGATGAATGATGTGGGAATTTGCATCTTTTCTCTGATAACTCGTTGAAAATAAAGTTCCCAAGATTCATTCTCAATTGTATATTTAAGTGTTTAATCTTATCTCCACAGACATAGACCTTGTAAAGGTTAGTCTTCAAGTTCCAAAATATATTTGAGCCCCCTTTTGATTTTAACAGGATAACCAAATAACCTTGAGATTTTGACCAGGCTGATCTCAAAACCTATGAAGATTTTTAAATCAACTAATATTCAACCAACCAAGAAACAAGAGAAGATTATCAAAGCTAGATAATCCTCAACCTAGGAACTGAGCACATAATTCCTAACCATAAGCTTTTAACGAGTTTAGCTTCGAACCACATATATAATCCCTATTTGGAAAATATTCAACCAAGGTTTATAAAAATAGTTACCTTGGTGAATTTATACAATACTACACTTCCAGAATTATAAGAGATACCTCACTCACAAATGGTAATTTTCTCACAAAAGCATTTGGATATAAGAACTAGTTAGAGAAAGTTAAAATAAACCTTTAGAGAGAGAGAGAGAGGGAAAGGGTGTCAATACACAAATCCAAAAAACAGAAATAACATTTAAGAAAAAATAGTTGTCGCTAATCAATTGAGGTTTGAAAATCAATCGTATATAATTTCCAAAATGGAAATATAAGATATATTGTAATTGCATAGAATTAGGGTGAATTCAACTTTCCTAGAGCCTTAAGTATGCGCTAATCTAATCAGTTAGAAATTTACTTCAACCATTAATTAAAGTCAAAAAAATTTTATGGCTTTTTTACTTCTCTCATCATGTCTATACAACTTCTATATGTTTTTCAAAGTATTTTATTTTGATAAATAGTTTGATGAAAAGGTTTATGTGTGTGGGGGGCTTATATCATATTTCATAGAGGATAGGTTAGGTGGCATATCAGATTAATTTACCCTCCTCGCTTGCGAATCTTCATGATGTGTTTCGTGTGTATCAGTTGAGGCAATACATTTCGGATGCATCGCATGTGATCTAAATGGATGATTTACATGTGAGAGATAACCTGGCTATTGAAGCATCACCCGTGTAGATAGATGGTCGGTAAGTGAAGAAGTTGCAGGGTAAAGAGATTGCATTGGTGAATGTATTGTGGGGTGGACTAGCTGATAGAAGTTTGACTTAGGAGTGTGAGGATCAAATGAGAGAGTCGTACCCGACTTTATTTTCCTTAGGTAATTTTCGAGAAAGAAAATTCTTTAAGTGGTGGAGAGTCGTAACGCCTCAGATTTAGAATTAAATATTTAATTGATTATTTATGAATTATTGATGATTACCTATGTGATATTTGTGGAATGTTGTAGGGTAGTGTGGATTAAGATGCTAGTTATAATTATTCATATTTAAATAATTTAGTTTATAATAATTAGAATTATTTAAATAATAGACTTATTTAGTTTATTAATAAAATAAATGACGAAAATAGAATAATTGGTATGTAGAGATAATAAGGGAATTATGGTAATATAGGGTGATACGTGATAGCATAAAAGGAATAACATAGAAACGGCTCGAGGGGTAAAAATAGAAAATAAGGAAGAGAGAGTTCAGTCTATACGATTGTGAAGTTGGGAGAAACACGAAGGAATGACATGACTCAAAGGAGGGTTATATAGAAGGTGAGGGAAGAGAATTAATTTCTAGGAATTCATGTAAGGGGTTTAATCTCAGTTTATTATGATCAATCGAGGGTTAAGGTAGTAGAAGGGTTTTATCTTGAATGATGATTTGGTGAAAAGTATGATGAATTGCATGATGAATTAGTGATATTGGTGAAATAGAGATGCCATAATTTGACCCTATAATATGTATATGATGTTGTTGAAGTTAACATGAATTATATGATGTTTGTGATGCGTTTGGACTGGGTATGATGACCAAAATTGGAGTTTGGAGGGTCTGGACAGAGGTGAGATCATAAACTGCGAAGTGCATAATCGTGACTATTGTCAGGCAAGCCTGTGGTAAGCACGGGGCGAGGTAGTAGCCCTAGAATCGTAGGGAGAGACAAGTGGCAAGGGGAATAGTGGAAAAAGGTTCTCTTGGAAAATGTATGGGGGATGGTTTGTCTCCCCAACATCGTCGGGCGAGCACCAGGCGAGGTGAGCGCCTCTAGCATCGTTGGGCGAGACTTAGAAGCATAGGGAAGCTAACGTGTTGGACTATATTATGACAGAAAGGTATGAGTTAATTGATGAATTATTCTACTTTCCATGTATTCATAAGTTGTGAGCTATTGAATGTGTAATAGGCTAAGTTTTTCTATTTTAATAAAAGAACCTAATGACCCTATGAAGTTGATATGAGGTTGTTATAAAGTTTTTATGATGTTGTTGTGTTGTATTTAATGTTGTCTGTGATGATGTTTGGATGATGTGCATGTTAATATGTATAGATGCTATATGATGATGATTACGCGATGATTATGTGAATGATGATGTATTTGACTAATTGTGGTCAAATTTTGTATATGGCATTGTTGTGCATCATGCATCCAAAGAATTTTTGGATGTCGGTCCGCTCGTGTTAAGCCTCAATTCCACTGTGTGGATTGTGTGCAAGTAGCTAGATCCTATGTTGGGGATTTAGTGAAGTGTTAATATGTTGAATGGTAACGATTTATGTTGTGCTCTGGTTCCAAGAAGGAATTGATCTTATATTGTGACATGTGCTCATAAAGTTTGGTACCATATACATTGTGTCAGTGTTGTTTGTTTAACATTTTTTGAGACATTGAATGAATTATGTTGAGGAGTGTGATGTACAAATATTTGTGAACAATATGAATATATGAAGAATTAATTATGAATGATGTTATGTGCTAAGATTTATTTATTCCAATAAGGAAAGGGGAAATATCGAATAAAACCCACGAGAGAAAAGAATAAGACGGTCTAAGAGATTAAGAGATGTAGGTTCGGGAGTCGTTTATGCAAGGGGAAGGTATTAGCACCCCTCTGAAGCAACTCATTTTTTTCTAAAAAATCATTTAAAATGAATTTTCAAAAAAAAAAGTGAAATCGCCACCTAATTTTATTTGTTCTAAAAGAAGAACGGGAAAATATAGATAAAACCCACGAAAGAAAGGGATAAGACGGTCTACGAAATTAAAAGATATAGGTCCGGGAGTTGGTTATGCAAGGGGAAGGTATTAGCACCCCTTACATCCATCGTACTCGATGGTACCCATTTAATTCAAAGTGTGGTTGTGTGTTAGTGTAAAAATTTTACGATCTTCTAAGGTTTGAAAAAAGAAAGAAAGAGAGAAGAAATGTTTTTATTATTTTTGCTCGCCTTTGGTCGTAAGACTTAGTGCCTACGCTCCCTCGCAATGGAAAGTCGGCCGTAGTTCGGCTAGAAAATGATTGTTTGTTGATTGATTTTAAATGAAAAGACAAGTCGTCATTTTTAAAGGAGAAAACTCGTCTAACGTCCACAAGGTGTGATAAAGAATAAAGGACTACGCACCAACATGAGGGAGGGTTTGAGAACACCTCTAGTACTCAAGTGGAGAAGTCGAAAACCTTGGGAATAGAGGAAAGGACATCTCAATTATAAATGAATCATGTCTAATCTTGAAAAGGGTTTAAAGGGTAAAAGGTGCTTGGACAAGTACCAAAACGTTGGGCTATCCTCTAACGATTCAATACTCGAGATTGGTGATTGAGGTCAACCGATCATCTCTCATCCAAAATCTTTATTATGAAAAGAGTGAGGTGAAACAAAGTTCACTTTTATTAAGTGTATGGAATAAAGTATTTAAGTCATTGGGTTACCCTCTAATGGCCCAAATACTTTACATTTTAATTAAATCGTCGGGCTATACTCTAACAATTTACTTAAATACCATAGCACCATGTTTTTTTTGTTTTGTAGAAAAATTGATTTTTAAAAGGACTCGACGTTGGATCGAGGTTTGAGAAGAAGACTCGATGTTGGGTCGAATTTTATTGAAAGTGTTTTGAATGCTTGGTGAATGGAGAAAGAATAGGATCGAGATAATTGTAAATAACAAGTAAAATCGACAAAGCCCATACAAGGTGGCCAACCTAAGTATAAAACAATTAAATTGCATGTGTACTAGCAAAGTGGGCTAGTCTACTAAGACGACCAATTGGGACAATTGATCGAAATAGGCTCACTGTAAGAAGGCCCAGGATCAAGCGTACATGTGTGCATGTGTGGTCATCGCGACGCTTCGTAGCTTTGTCGACTTACGGGTTTAAAATGATTTACAGTTATTAGTTTAAAAAAAAATGATATTTTTTTGGTTTTTGTGTAAGTGGCAAATAATTAAATAAAATAAATGTGCACTAGATGATTATTACAAGAATTGTTTTTGGGAGAGGGATACATGAAATATAAATGGGGATTAAACGGTAAAATAAAATAGAAAGCGGTAAAATTATTTACAACCCATCAAGGGGATTGGGATACATTTTTTTCGAATGGGGATAAAGATAAATTAAAGAGAAACTGTAAATTAATTATGTTAAAAGCATACAAACAGAAATTAAATGCGGTGAAACTTAAATATTAATTATTGTATTATATTTTATTAATTAGAATAATTTGTAGAGATTAATCCTAAGAAATTGTTATACAAAGAAAATTACTGTAATATAATTCGAACTTATTATGAATGAATATGATAATGTATAATAACAGAAGTAGTATGTATATAGTATATATTTACAATACTAAGTATAATTAATAATATGTATAATTATATTTACAGTATAAAATATAAAATAAAGTAAAAATGCAAGTATATTGTATGTACAATACTAAATATTAAACACTAAATAAAAATAGTAATATGAACAAGAGTATATAAAAATGTATGTAGATGCGACAGTATAGAATGTATGCTTGAACCATCCTCGGATATCTTCACAAATAACAGATACGTTAGTAGCATAGTGTGAAATAAAATGAACATAAAATCGCATCGAATCAAAACATGGTTAGTAACGAAGAAATAAAATAAAAAATGTAATTAACATGAACTATGTATACGGATAAGCAACAGATTGTAATTGAAACCAAAGAAGCCGTGCACAAGTTATTAATTAATCCAAAGTCGAATCATGGAAAATCGAGTTCTAAACACATTTAAACCACATGAATCAAAACCGGGCAGCACTTATGCACATGAAATAAAACTAGAATTCGAATTCGAAATTAATTGATTGAAGCAAAGTCCGGACAGCCATTATTCACTCAAATATACTTGAAATAAAAATGACTTTCTTACTCGAATTCAATATAAAGGATACGGCATGCTGCCCCAAAAGTTTCTCGGCCATAATCTACGCGAATAAACGCAACATAGACGTTTAAACCATCCTCGAAACTTACATGGCATCCTCAACCAATTATTTACAATAGAGATCGACAAAGTGCAATCATCACGAACTAAACCAAATGCTCCCAATATATGTGTTCATACGGTTTTCTCGAAATTCAAATTTACTTCAAGTTTCGAAATCGCAACACAATGAAAAATGTAAAAATATGCAATTATAGTTTTCTCGGTTAGATATACACGCGAGTAAGCGCGGCCTTATCATTAAACCATCATCGAAAATAAAAGTGGAATCCTTATCACAAATTCAAAAGAAAACAAAAATAGCATGGCTGCCCACGGCAGTTTCTCGGTTATATCTTTCACGAATAACGCGATTTAGATGTCGAACCATCATCGAAACTAGTCATGGAAACCTTATTACAAATCATTTACGATAGAGATCGACAAAGCTTCTATTCAAACTTGAAACACCCTAATGCCATTATCAATTAAAAGACAGGAAAAAAAACAAAAGTGAAATTGTCATCAACAACACGCTATGTCAACAAAAGTTCAACATCAAAACTTCAACGCAAATCAACACAATTCCAGCAGCATGACTAATAGAATTTCAAGACTCGGCTTACAGATTCAACACAATACCGACTTTCAAACGGATTCAAACATCCGAAACTTGCCAATTTATCACGTACTGAAACATAATACACTATTACAAAAATAGGAAAACAGGACACCAAGATACTACATGCTTTAATACCGATATCAGGATTTTATGCCAAACAAACAATATGCCATTGATGCAGATTTTTAGCACAACCAGAAGATATAGCTGGAAGAAAAGGAAGCGAGTTCAAAGTTCAACCAGAATCTTACACAGAATGTTCACAGCAGCATCACAACCATTGAACTTCTACAATCACAGTCTCAACAAGAGGAATCAAAAGTTACCCCCGAACCGCCGAGCTCTAAAGCAGTATTGCGGTGTTGACGGATGTTGAGCGCGACGAGAGTTGACGGCGTCGCGTGACGGGAAGAAGAGGAGGGACGAGTTTACGAAGAGTCAAGGTTGGGGTTTCCCGATGAAGAAAGCTGCGGTGAGGAATGGAGTATGTAACGGTGTGGCTGGGCGATTGAAGGTTGTGGTGGTGACGGTGATGTTTGAAGTTACGGCAGGAGACGGAAGCGAGAACAGGGGTATTACGGCGGAGTTGTGGAAAGAACAAAAACAGTGGGGTTTGAAGGTTTGCTGTGAGAGATAGTGTTGGAGAGGAGCTGAAGGTGGGTTTTGGAACAATGGGTCGCGGATGGAGAATGAAGGACATGGCTGGGAGTGTGAGTGGTGTAGTGAGATGGAAACGGAGGCAAGGCTACGGTGAAGGGTTGAGGAAGACGACAGCAGCAAGAGGTTTGGCTGGAGATGGAGTAAACGGCGCGGAACAGAGGGGGTGTGGGTTTACGGCGTTGAAGGTTGGGTGAAGGAATGAAGGAGACCGCGTTTTGAGAGAGACAGAGGTACGTGGTGGAAAGCGGAAAAGAAACGGTGGGGGTTAGCAGCAGATGGAGGTCGGTATGTATGTATGAAGGGTGTTGACGGTGAAGGCAGCGAGTAGAAGGTGATACGGTTGTTGACAGCCGTGAGGAAGAGGGTCCGACGATTGGGTGCTTACGGCGAAAAGGAATGGAAGGAGTTTGGGTATTGAGGATCAGACGAAGAAGAAGGCAATGAGCTTTTTTTATAATTTGGATTTTGTTTTCTGTCCGTTGCCTCACTGTTTCCAATTTTGGGCCCCCCTTGAACAGTAACATAACATTAGTATATATAGTATAAAATTAGGTTTTTACTTAATTTTCAAAAATGCCTAAAATGCCCTTTATAAAATGGGCCATAAATATGGGTCAGGTAAAAATTAATAAGCCCAATAATAATTTGTTTTGATTTTTTTAAGATAAAAAATGGACACCTAAAATTGTCAAAAATGGTAAAAGTTCGGACAATAAATTATCCGAAAAATGATATGAGCACATTAAAATAAACTACGAGTCTTGTAAATTAAAGAAAAATTATTGAAATGGTTAAAATTAAAATAAAATGATAATAAAGAATACCCGATTTTAAAATACTTACAGTTAAATACGAGTCTTCAAACTGTATTGAAAAATTAGGGAGAGCACATTTTTATGATTTACGCGATACGTAAATTTATAAAACAGCGAGTAAAAGATGAAAACTTGAAATATTTTCTCCGCTAATTTTCGCACAGTATCGAAACATTTTTAACAGTTTGTCTACAAAACCGAAATATTGATATCATCGACATATAAATAATTTAAAATAATGCAATAAATAGACAGAGAAGTAAAGATAAATGAAATAAAATAACGGGTATTTTACAATTATAAAACGATGCAAATATCGATTTAAACTGATTTTTGGTCAATTTAAATACGACGTAGTGATGCATATGCAATGACTGAATGATTGTTTTTATTTATTTTATTTTAAATATAATGCAAGTAGAAAAATAGCAGGGTAAAATTTGGGGTGCAACAGTTGCCCCTATTTAAATATCTTCAACCAGATGATATGAAGATGATCAAGCTTCATATTATCGCAGTGGGAGATAATTAAATATCAAAAACCCAAAATTTTGCCCTGTTGTGATGCAATGGGTATGCTGTGAATAAAATATAATGGGAATGTGTTGAATGCAATGTTTTTTTACATATATTTTTTAATGATGCATGATATGAGACAGACTCTATGATAATTTGTTGGAAAGAACTTTGAATTAGAAATTTGTGGTAAATTGACAGATACAATATAGAAGACAAAACACCCAACAATGGCTTTGGATGAAAAAAGACTCGACATCTAATAATGGCTTCAGATGGAGGGACTCGACATCTAATAATGGCTTTAGATGAAGAAAGATCACAATGTCCAATAATGTCTTTGAATAAAGTGATAAAGGCATAACACCCAATAATGGCTTTGGATGAAAAAGGGTCGACATCTAATAATGGCTTTAGATGGAGGGACTCGACATCTAATAATGGCTTTAGATGGAAATAGATCACAATATCCAATAATGGCTTTGGATAAAGTGAGAAAGGCATAACACCCAATATGGCTTTGGATGAAAACGACTCGACATCTAATAATGGCTTTAGATGGAGAAATATCACAATATCCAATAATGGCTTTGAATAAAGTGAGAAATACATAACACCCAATAATGGCTTTGGATGAAAAAGACTCGACATCTAATAATGGCTTTAGATGGAGGGATTCGACATCTAATAATTGCTTTAGATGGAGAAAAATCACAATATCCAATAATGGCTGTGAATAAAGTGAGAAAGGCATAACACCGAATAATGGCTTTGGATGAAAAAGGACTCGACATCTAATAATAGCTTTAGATGGAGAAAGATCACAATATCCAATAATGGCTTTGAATAAAGTGAGAAAGGCATAACACCCAATAATGGTTTTGGATGATCAAGGCTCGACATCTAATAATGGCTTTAGATGGAGGGACTCGATATCTAATAATGGCTTTAGATGGAGAAAGATCACAATATCCAATAATGGCTTTGAATAAAGTGAGAAAAACATAACACCCAATAATGGCTTTGGATGAACAAGGCTCGACATCTAATAATGGCTTTAGATGGAGGGACTCGATATCTAATAATGGCTTTAGATGAAAAAGGACTCGACATCTAATAATGGCTTTAGATGAAGAAAGATCACAATATCCAATAATGGCTTTGAATAAAGTGAGAAAAGCATAACACCCAATAATGGCCTTGGATGAAAAAAGACTCAACATCTAATAATGGCTTTAGATGGAGAAAGATCACAATATCCAATAATGGCTTTGAATAAAGTGTGAAACAAGGCATCCAGAAATAGCACTGGTGAAGACAAAGAGACAGACATCCAGGAATGGCACTGGGAAAGAGATAGACAGACTGACATCTATTTTGGTAGGTACCAAGTAATTTGGATTTTGATTGCAAGGTAAGACATTGGCTGTAACAAGACCTCGGGAAATGCAAAATGAGGATAAAACACTCTTGCTATGCATGATATATGAATTTTGTGATGCATGATATATGAATGACCTATGCATGTAGTATGTAATGCAGACGTTTATAACAACGGAAGATTGACCCTTTTGTGGAGGTAAGATGGGAACTCTGATTCCTCAACATGGAGAACACTGCCAACTCTGCTTGGAAAGAATACGTCTTGAGAAACACTTCTAACACACTTGTGAATTGTATTGAAATGATGATCCTTGGAGGAAGGACCGAACCGCTGCTTGGGGATTGCCCCGAATTAATTGATTGTTGAGGATAAACGGATCATGGCTTCAATTCTTGAAATGACTGAGGGGAAAGGAGTGCCCCGGCATAAGTCTTGAAAAATATCTTCTGATTAAAATAATTCTGAGCATGATTTGCACTGAGCAACAAATCTTGAATTGATTCACAACAGGATCTGAAAGATACTTGCCCCTGATTAGGATCACTGACCAAGTTTCTCAATAGTTTGAACTTCCTTGATGAGGAAAACTTGTTTGCAAGCAAAAATTGTTTATTCAAACATGGTAAATTTAATGCAAAGTTCATGCAAAAGTTTTGAAATAAAAATCATTTTTTGAAATGATGTAATTGCTGTATAGAAAATGGATTGCTGGTTAAAACACAGCGGTTTGAAAATTTAAAAGTGAAAGAAAAGACAAAAGTATGGATATACCAAGACAATTGATTTGCAAAAGACTTTAGGAGTCATATTACGCAACCTTGTTGTAGTATGCTTTCAAAAGAAACCTGACTTCAATTAGGTCTTTTGAGGGTTGTAACGTGGTCTGGTTCACGGTTTAAGAAATAAAGGATAAAGGCTCAAAATTTATTTGTACCCAACCCAATCTTCGTGATGTTCTTCAGTCCTACGCTCAATTAATTCAAACTGTGCATTAAAGATTCCCATAGATTTTGGATTGTACACTAATAGGAATGATGATGGCTCAGAAGCTGATGTATTCTTGAGATTGCAGTCACTTCTTTTTTTGCAACATTTGTTGTTTGAGGACTTTTGTCAACTCTTGTTTTGAATTTCGTCATCCCTAACTTTTGCCTGAACCGTTCCACTTTAGATTACGGTCAGCGGGATGCCCTAATTTTTTTAAATATATTTTTGGAAAGACAGTGACTGCTTGACTTTTATGATTACGGAGAACCATCATCATCACTTTTTGACTTGTATGACATCTCCAACACTTCTTGATGTGTGCGAAGGAAGCTTGATTTAATACAACCTTTGTTTAAAGGCGTCTTGAATGAATGCACATCCGAATTAATCGAGAAATACCCCAGTTAAAAATTGCGGGTTTTCGATAGAAAGAGACTCAACTTCTAGGCTCAAGGGGTTGACAAGGGACTGACTTCCTTATTTCTCCAGTGTTTGGGAATTGAAACAATGCCAGTATATCATCAGCAAAGTTTTATTCGAAAGCATACCAACATCAATTATGGGTATGTTGTTTTTATCATCCTCCCTCCAATCTTTGCAAAAACAAGAGTTCGGTAAAGAAATTAAACAGGGAAGATATATATTTTTGAAAGTGATAAATGTAGATGATTTGAATCAAAACAGTGCAATGCTCATTTCATTAAAATTAACATGAAATTACAAACAAGCTTAGAAATCGACATTTTAACATAAACAAGGGAAAATGCAAACTAGAAAAGAAACATGGCCTAGTGACTAATCAGTTACAAGGATGAGCTGTCCTGTCTGAAACACTGGCTTTAGGATGTAACTTGTGATATTCTGACCCATCAGCTGGTTGATATCATCTCTTAATAGCTCTTGGTCTCGTTGAAGTTCTTCCATAGTTTTCTGAATCGTGCTTCAAATCCAAAGTGTTGAGGAATCAGTTTGACAATAGACAACCAACTGAAGATGGAGACAGACGAAATGAGTTCTCTGACAACCTGAATGTATGCATGAAATATGCAAATGATGCACTAAAATGTAATGTCATCAATGAGAAGGATGTGATGAAATGAAATGTCACATATACAAATGGAATGCAACATAATGGATAGTAACAGGTTCACAAAAACGTGAAACAGGGATGATACAGGTAATCAGAACAACTTATTTATGTGGGCTCCTATGATAGGATGGCTCTAAGCTTTCTACCCAATAATTCCCCATAAGATGGTTCTAAGGTTTTTGCTAAATGTTTCTTGGAGTCTCAGATCCCCTTTTAACAAACACTATCATCACGCGAGAGGCCTACATGGCAATAGTATTTGAAAAAGTATACCCCAAGAAACGGCTCTTAACGGGATGCTCGAAATCCAAAATTTGAGCGTTTGGTCTCGGTTAGACAACATGAACAAACTTAGAGTTATAGGTCATTTGTCCAAAGATTGATGTCCCGCTATCGTGCGGCCAACAACCTCCTTAAAACAACCAACTCTAAGCCGAGTCTTCGCCGGCCAACAAGACAATGGAGTCAGGTGGACCTAGGCTACGCAACCCCTCTATTCCTAAAAAGGTGACCTAGAAGCCTGGGTAGTAGGCTTATCTATGAATCAATAATCCCATCAAGGATTCCCACACAATGGGTATATAAACAAGATAATAAATGAAGCATAGAAAAATAAATAATCGAAACATAAACATAAGATAAAGTACAAAGAAGAAAGTAAAATAAAATAATAAACACACAACCACACAAAGAACTAAACTAGGGTTAACTCGCTTGAGAAAATTTCCCCAGTGAAGTCGCCAACTGAAGCAACTCGTTTTTTTCTAAAAAATCATTTAAAATGAATTTTCAAAAAAAAAAGTGAAATCGCCACCTAATTTTATTTGTTCTAAAAGAAGAACGGGAAAATATAGATAAAACCCACGAAAGAAAGGGATAAGACGGTCTACGAAAGTAAAAGATATAGGTTCGGGAGTTGGTTATGCAAGGGGAAGGTATTAGCACCCCTTACATCCATTGTACTCGATGGTACCCATTTAGTTCAAAGTGTGGTTGTGTGTTAGTGTAAAAATTTTACGATCTTCTAAGGTTTGAAAAAAGAAAGAAAGAGAGAAGAAATGTTTTTATTATTTTTGCTCGCCTTTGGTCGTAAGACTTAGTGCCTACGTACTCCCTCGTGCAATGGGAAAGTCGGAGCGCCGTAGTTCGGCTAGAAAATGATTGTTTGTTGATTGATTTTAAATGAAAAGACAAGTCGTCATTTTTAAAGGAGAAGACTCGTCTAACGTCCACAAGGTGTGATAAAGAATAAAGGACTACGCACCAACATGAGGGAGGGTTTAAGAACACCTCTAGTACTCAAGTGGAGAAGTCGAAAACCTTGGGAATAGAGGAAAGAACATATCAATTATAAATGAATCATGTCTAATCTTGAAAAGGGTTTAATGGGTAAAAGGTGCTTGGACGCACAAAAGAAGTTTGAGTGAGTTGAAATTGATTTTAAATTGTGGATGACAAGTACCAAAACGTTGGGCTATCCTCTAACGATTCAATACTCGAGATTGGTGATTGAGGTCAACCGATCATCCCTCATCCAAAATCTTTATTATGAAAAGAGTGAGGTGAAACAAAGTTCACTTTTATTAAGTGTATGGAATAAAGTATTTAAGTCATTGGGTTACCCTCTAATGGCCCAAACACTTTACATTTTAATTAAATCGTCGGGCTATCCTCTAACAATTTACTTAAATACCATATCACCATGTTTTTTTTGTTTTGTAGAAAAATTGATTTTTAAAAGGACTCGACGTTGGATCGAGGTTTGAGAAGAAGACTCGATGTTGGGTCGAATTTTATTGAAAGTGTTTTGAATGCTTGGTGAATGGAGAAAGAATAGGATCGAGATAATTGTAAATAACAAGTAAAATCGACAAAGCCCATACAAGGTGGCCAACCTAAGTATAAAACAATTAAATTGCATGTGTACTAGCAAAGTGGGCTAGTCTACTAAGACGACCAATTGGGACAATTGATCGAAATAGGCTCACTGTAAGAAGGCCCAGGATCAAGCGTACATGTGTGCATGTGTGGTCATCGCGACGCTTCGTAGCTTTGTCGACTTACGGGTTTAAAATGATTTACAGTTATTAGTTTAAAAAAAAATGATATTTTTTTGGTTTTTGTGTAAGTGGCAAATAATTAAATAAAATAAATGTGCACTAGATGATTATTACAAGAATTGTTTTTGGGAGAGGGATACATGAAATATAAATGGGGATTAAACGGTAAAATAAAATAGAAAGCGGTAAAATTATTTACAACCCATCAAGGGGATTGGGATACATTTTTTTCGAATGGGGATAAAGATAAATTAAAGAGAAACTGTAAATTAATTATGTTAAAAGCATACAAACAGAAATTAAATGCGGTGAAACTTAAATATTAATTATTGTATTATATTTTATTAATTAGAATAATTTGTAGAGATTAATCCTAAGAAATTGTTATACAAAGAAAATTACTGTAATATAATTCGAACTTATTATGAATGAATATGATAATGTATAATAACAGAAGTAGTATGTATATAGTATATATTTACAATACTAAGTATAATTAATAATATGTATAATTATATTTACAGTATAAAATATAAAATAAAGTAAAAATGCAAGTATATTGTATGTACAATACTAAATATTAAACACTAAATAAAAATAGTAATATGAACAAGAGTATATAAAAATGTATGTAGATGCGACAGTATAGAATGTATGCTTGAACCATCCTCGGATATCTTCACAAATAACAGATACGTTAGTAGCATAGTGTGAAATAAAATGAACATAAAATCGCATCGAATCAAAACATGGTTAGTAACGAAGAAATAAAATAAAAAATGTAATTAACATGAACTATGTATACGGATAAGCAATAGATTGTAATTGAAACCAAAGAAGCCGTGCACAAGTTATTAATTAATCCAAAGTCGAATCATGGAAAATCGAGTTCTAAACACATTTAAACCACATGAATCAAAACCGGGCAGCACTTATGCACATGAAATAAAACTAGAATTCGAATTCGAAATTAATTGATTGAAGCAAAGTCCGGACAGCCATTATTCACTCAAATATACTTGAAATAAAAATGACTTTCTTACTCGAATTCAATATAAAGGATACGGCATGCTGCCCCAAAAGTTTCTCGGCCATAATCTACGCGAATAAACGCAACATAGACGTTTAAACCATCCTCGAAACTTACATGGCATCCTCAACCAATTATTTACAATAGAGATCGACAAAGTGCAATCATCACGAACTAAACCAAATGCTCCCAATATATGTGTTCATACGGTTTTCGAAATTCAAATTTACTTCAAGTTTCGAAATCGCAACACAATGAAAAATGTAAAAATATGCAATTATAGTTTTCTCGGTTAGATATACACGCGAGTAAGCGCGGCCTTATCATTAAACCATCATCGAAAATAAAAGTGGAATCCTTATCACAAATTCAAAAGAAAACAAAAATAGCATGGCTGCCCACGGCAGTTTCTCGGTTATATCTTTCACGAATAACGCGATTTAGATGTCGAACCATCATCGAAACTAGTCATGGAAACCTTATTACAAATCATTTACGATAGAGATCGACAAAGCTTCTATTCAAACTTGAAACACCCTAATGCCATTATCAATTAAAAGACAGGAAAAAAAACAAAAGTGAAATTGTCATCAACAACACGCTATGTCAACAAAAGTTCAACATCAAAACTTCAACGCAAATCAACACAATTCCAGCAGCATGACTAATAGAATTTCAAGACTCGGCTTACAGATTCAACACAATACCGACTTTCAAACGGATTCAAACATCCGAAACTTGCCAATTTATCACGTACTGAAACATAATACACTATTACAAAAATAGGAAAACAGGACACCAAGATACTACATGCTTTAATACCGATATCAGGATTTTATGCCAAACAAACAATATGCCATTGATGCAGATTTTTAGCACAACCAGAAGATATAGCTGGAAGAAAAGGAAGCGAGTTCAAAGTTCAACCAGAATCTTACACAGAATGTTCACAGTATCACAACCATTGAACTTCTACAATCACAGTCTCAACAAGAGGAATCAAAAGTTACCTGAAACTGTCGAAACTGCCGAGCTCTCGGAAACAGCGGTATTGCAGGTGCTTGACGGATGTTGAGCAGCGACGGAGAGTTAGACGGCGATGCTGCGTGACGGCAGGAAGAGAAGAGAGGACGACTGGGTTTACGAAGTGAGCTGAAGGTTGGGGTTTCACGATGAAGAAAGCTGCGGTGAGGAATAGAGTATGTAACGGTGTGGCTGGGCGATTGAAGGTTGTGGTGGTGACGGTGATGTTTGAAGTTACGGCAGGAGACGGAAGCGAGAACAGGGGTATTACGGTGGAGTTGTGGAAAGAACAAAAACAGTGGGGTTTGAAGGTTTGCTGTGAGAGATAGTGTTGGAGAGGAGCTGAAGGTGGGTTTTGGAACAATGGGTCGCGGATGGAGAATGAAGGACACGGCTGGGAGTGTGAGTGGTGTAGTGAGATGGAAACGGAGGCAAGGCTACGGTGAAGGGTTGAGGAAGACGACAGCTGCAAGAGGTTTGGCTGGAGATGGAGTAAACGACGCGGAACATAGGGGGTGTGGGTTTACGGCGTTGAAGGTTGGGTGAAGGAATGGAGGAGACCGCGTTTTGAGAGAGACAGAGGTACGTGGTGGAAAGCGGAAAAGAAACGGTGGGGGTTAGCAGCAGATGGAGGTCGGTATGTATGTATGAAGGGTGTTGACGGTGAAGGCAGCGAGTAGAAGGTGATACGGTTGTTGACAGCCGTGAGGAAGAGGGTCCGACGATTGGGTGCTTACGGCGAAAAGGAATGGAAGGAGTTTGGGTATTGAGGATCAGACGAAGAAGAAGGCAATGAGCTTTTTTTATAATTTGGATTTTGTTTTCTGTCCGTTGCCTCACTGTTTCCAATTTTGGGCCCCCCTTGAACAGTAACATAACATTAGTATATATAGTATAAAATTAGGTTTTTACTTAATTTTCAAAAATGACTAAAATGCCCTTTATAAAATGGGCTATAAATATGGGTCAGGTAAAAATTAATAAGCCGAATAATAATTTGTTTTGATTTTTTTAAGATAAAAAATGGACACCTAAAATTGTCAAAAATGGTAAAAGTTCGGACAATAAATTATCCGAAAAATAATATGAGCACATTAAAATAAACTACGAGTCTTGTAAATTAAAGAAAAATTATTGAAATGGTTAAAATTAAAATAAAATGATAATAAAGAATACCCGATTTTAAAATACTTACAGTTAAATACGAGTCTTCAAACTGTATTGAAAAATTAGGGAGAGCACATTTTTATGATTTACGCGATACGTAAATTTATAAAACAGCGAGTAAAAGATGAAAACTTGAAATATTTTCTCCGCTAATTTTCGCACAGTATCGAAACATTTTTAACAGTTTGTCTACAAAACCGAAATATTGATATCATCGACATATAAATAATTTAAAATAATGCAATAAACAGACAGAGAAGTAAAGATAAATGAAATAAAATAACGGGTATTTTACAATTATAAAACGATGCAAATATCGATTTAAACTGATTTTTGGTCAATTTAAATACGACGTAGTGATGCATATGCAATGACTGAATGATTGTTTTTATTTATTTTATTTTAAATATAATGCAAGTAGAAAAATAGCAGGGTAAAATTTGGGGTGCAACACCCTCACATCCATCGTACTCGATGGCACCCATTTAGTTCAAAGTGTGTTTGTATGTTAGTGTGAAAATTTACGATCTTCTAAGGTTTGAAAGGAGAAAGAAAGGAGAAATGTTTTTATTATTTTTGGTCGCCTTTGGTCGTAAGACTTAGTGCCTACGTACTCCCTTGTGCAATGGGAAAGTCAGAGCGCCGTAGTTCGGCTGGAATGATTGTTTGTTGATCGATTTTAAATGAAAATACAAGTCGTAATTTTTTAAAGGAGAAGACTCGTGTAACGCCCACAAGGTGTGATAAAGAATAAAAGACTATGCACCAACATGAGTGAGGGTTTGAGAACACCTCTAGTACTCAAGTGGAGAAGTCGAAAACCTTGGGAATAGAGGAAGAAACATCTCCATTATAAATTAATCATGTCTAATCTTGAAAAGGGTTTAAAGGTAAAAGGTGCTTGGACGCACAATAAAAGTTTGAGTGAGTTGAAATTGATTTTAAGTTGTGGATGACAAGTATCGAAATATTAGGCTATCATCTAACGATTCGAATACTAGAAATTGGCGAGAGAGCTTAACCAATCATGTCTCATCCCAAAAAAAATATTATGAAATGAGTGTTTTGAGTGAGATAAAATATTTAAATTATTGGGCTATCATCCAACAATCTAAAGACTTTAAATTCGATTAAACCGTCGGGTTATCATCCAACAATTTAAACGAATGTCACTCAATTATTTTAATGTGGATAGAAGTATTTAGCCTATTGGGCTATTATCCAACAACCTAAAGACTTCCAATTAGATTAAACCGTCGGGATATCATCCAACAATTTAAACGAATACCGCTCTAGCTTTTTTGACATGGATAGAAGTTTTATCTTATTGGGCTATCATCCAACAATCTAAAGACTTCAAATTTGTTTAAACCATTAGGCTACCATCTAACGATTTAAACAAAAATCATCCAAGTTTATTTGTGAAAACATTTTGAAAAAAACATCTCGACGTTTGATCGAGGTTTGAGAAGAAGACTCGACGTTGGATCGAGTTTTATTGAAAGTGTTTTAAATGTTTGGTGAATGGAGAAAGAAAGAATAGGTTATGATCAACCAAGCCACAAGACTTGATCAATCTTGAGAGAATAGCCAAGCCTATTCCCTACTATGGAACCCTTATGGAAATGAGAAGCTTGGTATGTGGACCAAGTGGCGAGAGATGGAGAAACGAATAATTGTGAATTGCAATAACAAATAAAAACGATAAAGCCCATACAAGGTGGCCAACACAAGTATAAAAGCAATTAAATTACATGTGTACTAGCAAAGTGGGCTAGTCTACTATAACGACTAATTGGAACAATTAATCAAAATAGGCTCACTGTAAGAAGGCCCAGGATCAAGCGTACATGTGTGCATGTATGGTCATCGCGACGCTTCTAAGCTTTGTCGACTTACGGGTTTAAAATGATTCACAATTATTAGTTTAAAAATTATTTTTTTGATTTTGTGTAAGTGACAGTAAAATTAAAATAAAATAAATGTGAACTAGATAATTATTACAAGATTTGTTTTTGGGAGAGGGATACATCAATTATAAATGGGGATTAAACGGTAAAATAAAATAGAAAGCGGTAAATTATTTACAACGCAACAAAGGGGATTGAAATACATTTTTCTGAATGGGGATAAATTAAAATTAAAGAGAAAACGGTAAATTGATTATGTTAACGACATACAAATAGAAACTAAATGCGGAGAAATTTAAATATCGATGATTGTATCATATTTTATGAATTAGAATAGATTATAGGAACTAATTCTAAGAAATTGATATGCGAAGAAGATTACTATAATGTAATTCGAACCTATTTACGAATGAATATGATAAAGTATAATAATAAAATTAGTATGTATATAATATATTTACATTACAAAACATAAGAAATAAAAATAATATGTATAGTTTTATTTACAATACTAAATATAATAATAAAAGTATTATGTATAATTAAATTTACAGTATTAGATATAAAAAATAAAAATACTAAGTATATTGTAAGTACATTACTAAATATTAAATATAAACAATAATATGGATATGCTAATGAACAAGAGTAAATGCTAATTGAAAATGATTGTTTTGAATAATCCTCGAACGTCTACACAAATAATAAACTCGTTAGTAACATAAGTGGTATGAAAATTGAAATGAAAGGCAATTGCAATATATCGGAAGATGGTTAGTAAAGAAGTTATAAGAATCGAAACGAAATTAGTGTGATACATGCACGGACCAAAATGACACTTGTATGAATTATGCACAAATCAAGAAACAAACAATTGATTATTCAAGTATTTCGATAAAAAAAAAGAACTAAAACCAAAGAGGTTCAAGGCATACTACAATTCGAGTTCAAAAAATAAGAAACACGATTACAAAGCATGTTATAATCAATGAAACCAAAAATGGGCAGCAACTATTCACTCAACTATACTTGAAATAAAATGACTTTCTTACAAAAATTCGCTCAAAATAAACGATATATTGCCCTCAGAGTTCCTTGGTTAGATGTATACGCGAAATAACGCGGTATTATCGTTAAACCATCATCGAAACTAAACAAATAAATACCAATTACCACTTCAATTGAAATAAAAATGATAATAAGACAAAACGCGGTGTTCCAACATGTTTTTTGGTTAGATTTACACCGAGTAATGCGGTATTCTCATTAAGTCGTCATTGAAACTATTGAATATTATTCAAACACAAACTACAATCGAAATTAAAAATGAAAACAAGATGATATCCTAATGGTTTCTTGGTTAAATTGTACGCGAATAAATGCGACATCGATATCAAACCTTCATCGAAACCGATATGGAATCCTTTTATCAAATCCAATCGAAATTAAAAAGAAATGAGAATAACATAATACACGGTGTCTTAATGTTTCTCAGTTATATTTACACGCGATTAAACGCGGCCAATCACAAAACCTTCATCAAAACTAAACATAGATATCACTTCCTAACTTCAATCGAAATTGCACAGCACCTTGTTACTAAACAAAATCAAATTCATGAAAGGCATTATCGCGGTAATCAAGCGGATTCGACACAACCAGGCAAGCATAAACAGGTTTTATTAAAAATTAATCATAACTTCAAAACTAGATCAGTACAGCAAAATCCTCTTGTTAATTTTTTATCAATAACTCACCATAAGACTATTTCACAGCAGATAAAATTACATGACTTATTTTCAGACATTTCAACATAATAGCGGCAACGCAGTATCATTAACTTTAAAAAAAACTAAATCTAACATGAAACCAAAACTTCTAGCTTCAAATTAGTGCTTAAAAACTCAAATAAATTAGTTCAAATCATAGTGTTTGGTATCAAAACAACATTATGATTTAAACAAAGTTTGGAAGCATAACAGCTCAAATAATATCAACCATTTTCAACAGCATAATAATACAGACAGCATCGCAATTTCTTCTGACAAATGAAAGTGGAATAGGAAGTTACCAATAAGTTGAAGCTGTTACGAGATGCTGTTGTTGTCGAGATGTTGTGCTGAGTTGCAGAAACGTGAACCGGATGATGCAGAACGGTTGTTGGTAGGGGTTGTTGGAAGGAAAGCAGAGAACGAGAGGTGGAAGTGTCACGGCAGAGTGAGACGACAGTGGTAATGAAGGAAGTTGCTGTTGCGATGGATGAACGGTGAGAATGTTGCAGGTGTGTGAAGAGAAAGGGACGACGAAGATTGTGTGAACTGCAGGTAGGTCGTGGCTGAAGGTGATGTTGGGAGGAAACAGAAGCAGCGGCGAGGGAGAGAAACAGAGGGAGTGTGTAACGGTGTGGCTATTCCGGCGAGAGGAATGGCAAGGTTGAGAGGTGTAAGAACATAGGGAGTGACGGCGGCTGGTGGAGAGACAACTGTGATACCCCAATTTTTGATCTAAGATACCACCTTATATCATTCACATGTGCATCATTGCATCACTAACAGTTACAAAACATGATAGATCGTGTGTGTGCTCCTAGAGTCAAATTAGGGTTTTACCAAAATTTCATCTGTTCAAGATATGATCAATTAGGGTTTGAGTATCCACTCACCTCAATTGATCTATCTTAATCAATCATCAACATTTGATCTTCAAATTCACAACTTTTTCTCATGATCTACCTTGAATCGACCAATTAGGGTTTTGATCGAAGATAGTGAATCATTGACCTTCTGCTCAATGAATGATCTATTTGCTTGAAATTTGATCTTAACATCATCAATGCAACATCTTGACCTAATTTCTTGGTTCAAAACATTACAAAATCCATGTTTCTTCATCAGACAAATTCTGAATCATCTAATGAAAATTCAACTGTTCAAAAAAGTCAAACTTTGACTTTTGGTCAACTTTTTCAAATCCAAATTTTTTCAATCATAAAATCATTTCAACTTATCCATCATGATCATAAAAAATTAAGAAATGTGAAAAAGTCCACAAAAAAGTCAAAGTTGAAATTTTTCTAACACTTAGAAAACTTTTCAAGTGTTAAAAAACATGGTTTTTCGTTACTTTCATGGCCATTTTTCACCTAGATCCATTTTGATTCAAGAAAAACTCAAAACATGAAAGTTGTAGATCATGTTACAAGATTTCCAAAATGTCCAAGAACTTGCAAAAACACTTTGTGTAGCTAGAGTTTTGATCTTGAAACATAAGTTCCATTTGCATTTAATGAAGAATCTGATGGCAATGATATGATTTAAGGGATAAAAATCTGATGGCAATGATTTGGAAAGGATAAAAACACTTGAGTTCTTTTAACCAATGTAAAGAAAGATTACATTTGCATTTAATGAAGAATTATTCCTTTCTTACACCTAAGCTTCCAAGTTGCAAACTCTTCAAGATTATCTTGCCTTGCCATTCAAGTTCCTTGGCCTATAAATAGGAGTTCTTACTTCATTCAAAATCACACCTAAAAACAATTCCAAACTTATTTTCTCACTTCTTTCTTATTTTGCAAGTTTCTAAGTTTCAAAGAGGTTTGAATTCCAAATTGAAAATCCTGCAAGTTCTAACCAAAGGTGTCATTCAAACATCTTCTAAACATCATTTAGAAGTTGTTTGAGACTTCAAATCATCATAGAATAAGCCAAGAGTCAGTTTGCTCCAGAAAACTCCATTTGTGCAAGTTTTGAACCAAAACTTCCAAACTCCAAATCCACTCGTGCTTGTTTTGATCTTTCACTTCAGACACACTATATACAACATATAGAGACTGTCCAAGCACTTGAAACATTTCTGGAACAACTCCATCATCATCCTCCATTTCAAAACCAGCAGCCTGTAACTTGACTTGGGTAGGAGGAATCAGAGAGCTTCAAAGCAAGGTAAGTGTTGGAATACACTCAGTGATACTCAAGGAAGCTCAGAGGATCATTAAACAGCTTCTGGAATCACTGTAAAAAGGAATTCGATTTCTGCTCATAGAGGTAAGTGACTTCAACTTTGAACTCTGTGATTTCTGAATTCCAACTCAAATATTGTTGTGCTATCTTGTTTCTGCACATATGAGGATCATAAGCCCTCAATCAATTGCTTGAATTGGTGCACATACATAATTTCACAATCAAAATTCAGAATTAGGGTTCTTAATGTTCTTGCAAAATTAATCACTACACTAAAAATAAATATAATTAATTGCCACCATCATGTTCCTGGTGAAAATCCGAGCAAGATTGATGTTTGGATCGTGCAATTTCATTGAGAAACAAGAGAGATACGAATTAGAATCTGGAGGTTGAAGACGAAGTGGCTACGCGCGTTCTCTGATTTCTGGAAAATTCAAATTCTCAGTTTATCTTATATTTATTTATTGTTGTTTCATAACCGGATGTAACAGCCACCCCAGTGGCAAGCTAGCACGCCTTAAGTCTCTTGCCTCGCCTAAAGGCCTAGGGTTGAATCCCCCTGGGACCTTTTTTTTAATAAGAAGCTCATCCATTCAGAAGCACTTCTGACGCTCATTCCTTTAGAAGCACTTCTGATGCTCACCCCTTCAGAAGCATCAAGCTTCTAACTCCTTCAGAAGCATCAAGCTTCTAGCTCCTTCAGAAGCATCAAGCTTTAGACTCCTTCAGAAGCGTCAAGCTTCTAACCTCCTTCAGAAGCATCAAGCTTCGACTCCACATCGACCGACTCCTCGAATCTCAACTGACTTCCTTCGAACTGAACCCTTCAACTTCAACTTGACCCCTTCAAAGCGTCAACTTCTGACCCTTTTTTCAAAACTTCATTTTTACTTATTTTCAAATATTTTTCAAAACTCCTTCAAAACAAGGTGATTAAATGACAAGTCAAGCACATGGCTCAGTGGAAAAACTTTTCACTTCTAAGCCAAGAGTCCTGGGTTCAAACCTCCTTAGGACCAAAAAGTCTTTTTTATCACTAATTTTCTCAAGTTTTTCAACAAACTTCAACATTTTCAAAAACCAGTCAAAACTTCTCATTTTGAGATGATTATGTAAAAAAAAACCAAAAATATTTTCTTTTTGACTATATACCAAATATTTTTTCAAACCTTCTTGTGAATATCCTTCACTTTTCAAAATCATTTTCAAAACCTTTTCAAAAACCTTTCAATAAACTTACACACCTTTTTTCCATGATCAATTAGATTTGAAGATAAACCGAACCAGGTTTCTCCTTGAATTTCTTTCAAATTGATCATGGGCCTCCCTCACGGTGTAAGTCCCAACCCTCCTATACACATATTTATTTCCTTGTACATATTCACCCTTTCATGTACATATTCATTTCCTTGTACACATTCAATCATCTTTGTAAATATTCAAGCATAAATAAACTTCGTTCGTTTGTTTTTCTCCGCTTGTTTATACACTGATTCCATTGGTATTAAGAGGAGCATTATTCCCAATGAAACTGCTCTTAAACCAATGGGTCTCCCTTAAGGTGTAAGTCCCAAACCCTTTATATATATTCAAGTTACACTTACTTTAATTGCTTGTTTTATACACTTGTATATATATTTCCTTCATAAACTCTTGTGAATCACCCACGCTAGGATAGAACCCTGAGAGTATGATTTCCTAGTGAAATCACTCTTGAATCCTAAGAGGATGGTTTCCCGGTGAAACCACTCTTAAAGCCAAAGCCAGCCATACCCTATAGCTTCCTCTTGAGCTTCATACAAGGACCCTCGATGACCCTCGGAATGCCTCCTCTTTGGATCACAATGCAAGGACCCTCGATGACCCTCGGAATGCCTCCTCTTGGGCTTACAATACAAGGACCCACGAGCTTCTTAAAAGCATTCCCCTAATCAATAATCAATTTCTCCTAGAGATTTAGACATTTATCATCTCTATGGAAGAAGTATCTCATCTATAACATCACATACAAATCAAACACTTTTCAAACACTCTTTTTCAAACAAAACATCTTTTAGTCTTAAGTGGTAACGCTTGTACACTCAAGGAAAACACCAAAACTTACAATTAGAGATTTAATCATCTTTCAAACATCTTTCTTAACTCGTAAGTGGTAACGCTTGTACACTCAAGCAAAACACCTAATACTTACGATGAAAGATTTAATCAACCAACCCTTCAAAAATGTATATGATGAAATAGATTAGATACATTTTTCATTAAGATGACATTTGTCTTTGTCTCTTAATAACACCCTTTGCTTCCACTAGCATAAGTGGGAACTACGATTGCTCTGACTTTCTCAACCTCCCTTTGAGAATACGTAGGCACAAGGTCTCATCCTTGGCGAGCATACTTCTTTCTCCCTCAAACCAAACAAACCATAGCTCCTCTAGATCCGAGCTACAAATGCTCTGATTCTCATTAAGGGATATGTATGCAGAAGATCCCAATGATCTTTGCGAGCACAATAATAATAAAACTTAGGACCCCACCTAACCTACCTTTCTTAAAATCCAAAGGAGAAACTCTCCCAAGAATAGAATAACAAATTAAAACACACAAACATATCAAAAATATTCATATATATAAATAAGGCTATAGATAACTATATATATATATATATATATATATATATATATATAGGTGCCCCATCGTTCCCTTTGTATAACAAACCCCCTTACTCAGATCTCTCCCCAATGCGTTGCGTCTAGTTCATGCTAGTCACACCGTATATCTTTATTTATTTAGGGTATTGCAGCTTTCCCCTTTTTCATCTCATTTTTCTTGTTTTGGAAATAATAAAGCTTGATGCTCGTGGCATATTTTTTAAAAACAAATCAAAAGAGTAAATCATTTTTGAGCCAGAGATTCAAATTCCGATTCGATTCCCTCGTTCGTCACTTTTTACCGCGAACAGAAAAAATGGTGACTCTGCTGGGGAGAACGCTAAACTTTTATTTTCAAAGAAAGAAAAACAACAGTGACTCTGCTAAATAGCACCAAGCTTTTTTGTTTTCAAAAAAAGAAAAAAAAGGGGTTAAGCTTTCATCTGTGCATATGTTTGTTTTTTTTATTGTGTGTTTTAGTTCTCGTGATTTCATCTGATGGAAAGAAATCCTAACCCGGATTTAAGAGACATTTTAAGATCTAGGTGGGGGTATAGTCCTATTAACTTGTGAGAAGTCTCATTACTTACTAAGTTAATTTGAGATCCCTCTCTCAATGGAGGTTGTCTTGGGAGTATTTGTGTTTAGCAAGTATTTGCGAATACATTTTGCTTTCAAGGGAACTAACAAAGTTGAGTGGCTGTAGAACACATAACCCATCCTGGCCATTTAGGGTGTAGTGCAGAAGCTATTCAGGTGTAAACTTGGATTAGTTGTCATGCGAGACGACACTCAGGCGAGTTTTTCTTGAAAAATATTATTGGACTTCAAGTATTTAACAAATCCGATAATATTTCAAAGAGAAGCGTTGAACCTGTATTATCAATAGAACATGTTTGGCAGGTGAACAAGCCCTTAGAACTTACCCACATTTGGTTCTTATCGTTGGCCTCATGCTCGTGACTTCAAACGCTTGAACGTGTGTATAACCACTAACCATGTTTGTATCTTTGTGGCATTCATGCATTCATTCAAAAAAACCTCAAATTCTCATTTCTCTTCCCATTTCCAAAGAATTTAGAGATTTTTCTTTGTAAACATTTTAGGTTAGAGGGATGGACGTTAGAAGAAGATATACCAAGAGATACGATTTTAGAATTCCTGATGTAGGAAAGTTAAAAGAGTTAGCATCCTTGGTAGAAGATCCCTTGGATTTCAGAAAATGCTATGGAACTCTTTTAAATATCCTGAACACTAATATTGATGGACTTCTCAAAACTTTCGTTCAGTTTTACGATCCAGTCTATCGCTGTTTCACTTTCCCTGATTATCAATTGATGCCTACTTTGGAAGAGTACGCACATATCTTAGGTATCTCAGTGTCTGACAAGGTACCTTTGAATGGTTTGGAAGCCATTCCTAAGCCACCAGTCATTGTAGCGATGACTCATTTAAGGAAATCTGAGATAGACAAAAACCTGACTACCAAAGGAAATCTCTTAGGACAAACTTCAAAGTTCCTAATGGAGAAGGCTTTTAAATTTGCTGAAGTCGGTAGCATGGTATCTTTTGAAACTATTTTGGCTTTGCTCATTTATGGATTGGTGTTGTTTCCCAACGTCCCAAGTTTCGTTGATATCAACGCCATAAGGATCTTTCTGATTGGAAATCCCGTTTCCACTTTGCTTAGTGACACGTATTTCTCTATTCATCATAGGAATCGTCAAGGAGATGGAATTACTGTGTGTTGTGTACCTCTGTTATTCAAATGGATTGTCTCACACTTGCCTAAGTCTCCCATCTTCCAAGAAAACAAAAACGGTTGGCATTGGTCTCGAAGACTCATGTCTCTTACTAATGACGATATCCATTGGTATACCTTGGCCAACAATGAGATGGAAATCATTGAAAGCTGTAGAGAATTTGCCAACGTACCTCTCATTGGTACGAAAGGAGGAATTAACTACAACCCATTCTTGGCAAGATGTCAACTTGGGTACGCAAACTCTAGTAAACCCCTTGGTTTTACAGTAGAAAATTACTTTTATCATGAAGGGGAAGATTCCCAAGGTTTGAAAGCCAGAACGATAAGAGCTTGGCATCACATTCGAAGGAAAGAAAAAGGTGATGCAAGGAATTGTGTAGCCATGGAAATCTACACTTCTTGGGTAAAGAAAAGAGCGAAGGAATTTCGAATGCCTTATGCTTATGAAGAACCCATGTTCTCAGTGGTATCTAAATCGACCACCATTCCCATTGAAACTATGGGAGAATACCAAGAAGGTTTGGCTAAGATGAGGCTAGAGAAAAAAGCTTTGGGAGACAAGTTTCTTAAGACTGACCTTGAGAATGTAAAGCTTAAGAAGCAAGTCAAAGATCACGAAAAAACGCTCTACTTTCAAGATGGATGGCTCATGGAGAAAGATGAAAAGATCCGTCGAAAGGATGACGCAATCAAGAAATACATCAAAGAAAGGAAAAGAAAGCTTGAAGAAATGACAATTAGCAATCCTGCTCCAGACGATTGGAAAAAAGTCATTAACAAGCTAAAAGCCGAGAAAGCTGAGCTGAAATCTTACTATGGGAAAGAAATCCTAAAGTTGAAGCTGCATCAAGCATTTGGTTCTTCATCAGACGAAAACGCTTAATTAGTTTAGCTTTATCTTTATCATTTATTCTATCATTGTAAGAGCTATGCTCCAAAAACTTGCTGTAATCTTCTTTCGAATATTAATAAAATAAGATTTTTCCATCCAAATGTTTGCAAGAAATTTCTCTTTTAGCGTAAATTCTTTGGAAATTCTTTTCTCTTTGCATTCATAATCATGCATCATACTTTGCATCTCGAGTTTGTTAGTTAGAGTCTTATCTTTTGGAAATTTTTCCAGAGATCGTCAAGTTGTCGCGTCTTAGAGTTTCTCGACTACGTTCACAATCAGCTCGCAGATACAATACTCGTGCAAACAGAAGAAAAGCAATGGAAGATTTTTAACAAGAGAATATTGAGCTCCGTGGTACAGTAACCACACTTCAGGAAGAGGTGGAAAGACTCACTTCTTTGGTAAGCTCGTTGGAAGCTGCTGCACAAAATCAGCAATCAACATCTAACAGTCAAAATCAAGCGACGATTTCAGAGATCACTACTACTCCAGTTTCTGCTGTTGTAGTCAGTAATCCTCTTTTTAGTATGCCATAAGGTTATCCATGGGGCATGCCTTTCAATTTCGGCATTGGATTTCGTCAAAACACTTATGAAGTACCGGCAACCACAACTCAGGTTCCTACTTTGCAGAACTCAGTGTTTACTCCGCAACACGGAGTAACCATTCCTCAAGTCACTATGTTGGTTTCTCAACCGATTATGACAAATTCAGCTTCTGTGGTTCACACTACTGCGAACGGAGAAGTCTATCATAACCTAGGCGATAACACGAATCCTCGTGGCCAAATGAAAGACCTCCAGGAACAGTTCCATAAGATGCAGCTAGAGATCAAAACAATCCGTGGAAAGGATTTGTTTGGGAAGAATGCCCATGATCTGTGTCTGGTTCTCGCGTAAGGATACCCGCTAAGTTCAAAGTCCTCGACTTTGAAAAATACAGAGAAAACTCTTGCCCGCAAAGTCATCTTACAATGTACGCTAGGAAGATGTCTACATATAATGACAATCATCAATTGCTCATTCACTATTTCCAAGACAGTCTTACTGGCACCGCTCTGAAGTGGTACATGGGATTAGATAGTGCAAACATCCAAAATTTCAAGGACCTAGGCGAAGCCTTTGTCCAATAGTACAAATTCAATCTGGACATGGCTCCAGATCGAGATCAACTCCGATCTATGTCTCAAAAGGAAAAGGAGACTTTCAAAGAATACGCCCAAGGTTGGAGGGAAATTGCTTCCCAAGTTAATCCACCGTTAGAAGAAAACGAAATGACCAAGATCTTCTTGAATACTCTTGGCCCTTTCTACTACGAACGCATGATCGCCAGCGCTCTAGGGGATTTTACCGAAATGGTAAGCATAGGGATGCGGCTAAAAGAAGGAGTCAGAGCAGGAAACTTAACTAAAGAAGTAGGATCTTCAAGCGGAACCAAGAGAATTGGAACTGGTTTCCCGAAGAAGAAAGAACATGACGTTGGAATGGTATCTCGAGAGAAACCCAGGAAAAATGTCAATCACCGACAACAGGTAGCCACGGTCGCACCAGTTGTTAGTACAAATTCAAACATGGGAATTACCCCACAATTCCAGCTGTCATACCCCAAAATTTTCCCTCCTATTCCTCAAGACATTTCACATATCCATACTCAAGGATTCCTCAAGGGTTGATCAGACAAACCCTCTCCTAGACAATCAACCCAAACTAGGGTTTGGCTATCCTCAGATCCAGATGGACTTCCAACATCTCCAATGGTCATCATGCCTCCTCATATACTTCAAAGAATCTCCATGGCAAGTTTCAAGCCCTACAAGTCAAGTTTCCTCAGACAATTGCTCAGATGGTTAAAAATCAATTGTATTGGACAAAAAAGTCAACTGTGGTCAACATACAGTCAAACTTCATGATTTTTGGTCAACATCCTCATTTTGAAGTCACATTCATCATTTGATCAAGGGTTGATCATGATTCATCAAGAAAACTCAAGATTTTCTCAAAAGTCACACTTTCCAAATTAGGGTTTTCTAGGGAAAAGTCAACTGAACTTTGACTGGGCATAACTTTCTCATACTTTATCAGAAATTTTGCCACCACCTCTCATTTTGAAGGAAATTCAATTCTCTACAACTTCATGTCTCACAAGCATGGCCAAAAAATGCTTCATTTTGAAGATATGGATCAAAATATTACAGGTCCTTTTCAAAGTCAACAAAAAGTCAACTTTTTGTAATGAAGTTTTATTGAGCATGGAAACTCCAATTGAGATGAAACCAAAGAGGTTTTTTAGAGGATGCCTAGAGCTTTCTAAAAAGTCCATGAACACTCAAAAATGTTGAAAATTGAGCAAGATACACCTTGTACAAGTTGGGCATTTTTGAACAATTGCACAAAGAGAGATACTTGTCAAAATCCGTTTTTTTCCAAATGGGCCTATAATTTTATGATCCAAACTTGATCATAATATTATCCTTGACCTCTTGATGCCTTGCCACGACCTCCTTTTGTTTTTTTAATTTATTTTTGAATTTAAAAACATTTAATTCAAATTTAAATTAAATAAAATATGGAAATAAGGTATAATTTGAATTGGGTTGGTTTTTTTTATCAAGCTTGAGGTGCAAGATAGCCCACAAAACATACCAATTTCGTGCTAGCTCATGCATGGGAAGAAAAATCAAATTTTGAAAAGATTTGATTTTATTTGAAAGGAAAATTATTTTGCATTGAATGGCATATCTTTATTCTTTCTTTTTGCTCCAAAATTACACTCTATAAATACCCAGCACATGGACAAAGACAAAGGACGAAACCCTAGCCCTAGCAAGCAACCCTATTTTTCTCAAAATTTCTTCAAAGTTGGCAATTTCGATTTTCAATTTTCAGCAAGTTTCAAGGAGTTCCAAGCATTCAAACGTGTTCCTTGACATCCCAGCAAGCATTCCCAGCCATTACACAAAGCCCAGGTTGCCCAGAACACGATATACACATAGCTCCGATTTGGTATTTTTCTAAATTTTGATTTTTACAATTCATGCATTGTTAACTGTTTTCGTTTTCATATTTGAACTCAGGATGCCCATTAGAGTGCATTTGAACCATTACATGTAAGCTTGCACGCAGAAAACTCGAATTGCCATTGTTAGGGCATTTGGAACTGTTTGATTCGAACTGATCGATACAGGCATTTTCAATCCAAACGAACACCACCATTGAATTCGCCATGGTCGATTTAGGGGGTAGGGTATCCCTTTGCTTTTTATTTCACATATTTTGCAGGTTTTGAATTTTGCCTCACCGAAGAAGACGACCGGAGCTAGGGCTCCGGCGAAGGCATGCGTGGCAAAAGGAAGCTTTCTAATTCGTCCATCCGTTCCAACTGGGGTCCACGCGTGTTGACCGTGCTTTGAGTTATAATTAGGACACGTTAGCGCTTATAAACCACTGGTTGCAATTTCCAAACACAAAAGCAAGCTAGCTCAGATGGCAACGCGTGTGTAGATTTCTGCAAAGGGCGTGAGTTCGATCCCTGGCTGTGACACTTTCTTTTTACCAGTTTACAAAACTAACTTTTTCTTTTCTTATTTTCTTTAATATTTTCATGTTAATTTAATTTATCTTTAAATATTTTTATCATGCATTTAAAAAAATCACAAAAATATTTTCCTTTTGCATTATTATCAGAAAAATACTTATTTAATTTTTGACATTAAAAATAATATTTTTGCATACATATTTTAATTAATTGCTAATTAATTATTTAATTGACTTTTAATTATTTTTAATTATCGAAATTGATTCAGAAAATTACCAAAAAATTATCTTATCATATTATTAACATTACTAACCCAAAACTTTTTTCCTCATTCAAAAATCATGTTTTTACTAACATTTTCCTCTTATGCAATTTTCTCGTATTTTCCGATTTTGTATCTGTTTACAGGTTGTAATGTATCGGACAACTTTCTTTCGTTTTCTTTTCAATTATGTAACTGCCTTTGGGATGTAATAGTTTAATTAGGACTTTTACCTTCCGCACTCCTATTATGTATCTGCCCCAAAGCCATGTAATAGCGTAAGACTTTAACTTTCCGCAATTTACTTTCTGCACCCTATAAACTGCTAGTAATTAGGCGTGTATGGCAAGATAAAAACGAACGTAGATCACTTCTAATTCCAAGATAAATATATCTGAATTCAACACACTCTTTTCACACACATGCACCCCTTAGGGTAATTAATTCTCTCTCGTTGCCTTTACGAATACAAATGGTCAAGTCCCTCGAACGTAGAGGTATCCTAGCACCGTTGCCTACGAAATATATCATCATAGTCCCTTCGATACAAAGATCATAGACCCACGATGTCGCCTACGAATACATGATCTTGACCCTCGATTGTTGCCTACGAAAAGTGATAATCGTCTCTTCGAATGTGCTAGGATACTCCTACAATATGCCTTCTATGACCATCCGATGTCCCTTCGAATGTCCCTTCTACATCCAAATGAATAGGGTTACCTACCAACTAATGGTATGGATAGCATTATTCTAAAGGAAACGAAAACAACACGAAAACGACCATTCTGAGTAGGTAATAAGACTTTTAGTTGCTTGCTCTATCAAAATACTTTTCACACCTCACAATTTTATCAAAGTTCAAACTCTTTTCAAAACGAAACATTTCCGAACACTTTGTATACATTCCTACATGAATCATTACAAAATCAAAGCGAAATGCCTTTTCAAAACATTTTTGTCAAACACACAGAAAGCACTTTTTTAAATGATCTAAGAGCAACTAAGAGCCCGTAGATAACTACGGATGAAAAGGGGTGCTAATACCTTCCCTTTCCATAACCTTCTCCCTTACTCAGAATCTAACGAAGGTCTTTTCCTGTTCTTTTCACCTTCCCTTAATTGGATAAAAGAAAAGTCGGTGGCGACTCTTGCTATCCGCAACATTTTTGCGATCAAAAGCAAAACAAATTCTCAAAGTCAGTTCACCGTATTACACCAGCAAAATCAAAAGCCTCGTCAGCAGGCTCAACAATTCAACAACAATCAGAATCGTACTCCTAGAATCCCGCAATTTGATCCAATTCCGATGTCTTACACAGAATTATATCCTACCCTGATAGAAAGAAATCTTGTTCAAACAAGAACAACACCTCCAGTACCGGATAAGTTACCTTGGTGGTACGAAATAGATGTGTCTTGCCCTTTTCATCAAGGGGCACCAGGTCACGATCTCGAACACTGTATAGCATTGAAAGCCGAAGTTCAAAGATTAGTTATGGCTAATCTTCTCTCTTTCAGGAATACAAATCCGAATGTGCAAGCAAATCCACTTCCTAATCATGGAGGACACACTGTGAATTTGATAGCCAGAAATTCAGATCGATATCCCGTCACATATGTAAATTTAATAAGAGAAAGCTTGGTACAGCTACACGCTACATTCAACACAATGGGTGTTTTTGATAAACATGACTATACAGCTTGTAGAATCTGCTTTACAGATTCTCGAGGATGTCCAGCTGTAAAAGCAGACCTTTAGCAGGTTAATTGACATCGGCGACATTCAAATTTTCAGAAACAGGAACGATTATGACGTAAATATGGTAGGGTACTATCCGCATGACCTTTTAGTCTCAGATATCAACTCGGAAGTCATTATGCAGACTCTCCTTTGATCATCTGTCTACCTGGACTTGTTCCTTATGACTCTGACAAAGCAATTCCCTATCAGTACAACACAACTATGATGGAAAATGGGAAGGAAATACCCATACCTACTCTTTCATCCATAGTGAACATCGCCGAAATAGGACGAGTAACTCGGAGTGGGCATGTGCATACCCCGTTGCCACCAAAACAGCCTATTGCTCCCAGAGTTAGACAAAATCATGTTGGTGTACCTGTTGAGAATCCTATGGGCATTCCTGTTGGTAATCCAGACGTAAGCATTGGTCCGCCTAATGGAACCAATATCAATTCAGACTTTGACAAAATTTTAAAGCTGATCAAGAAGAGTGAGTACAAAGTTGTGGATCAACTGATGTAGACTCCCTCCAAAATCTCAATACTCTCTTTGCTTTTGAATTCTGAAGCCCACCGAAAGGCCTTGATGAAAGTGTTGGGTCAAGCTTACGTAGATCACGACGTGACTACCGATCAATTTGGTGGAATTGTAGGCAACATAACAGCTTGCAACAACTTGAGCTTCAGTGATGAAGAACTCCCAGAGGAAGGAAGAGATTACAATTTTGCTCTACTTATCTCTATGAATTGCCAATCAGATTCTCTGTCTAACGTGCTAGTGGACACTGGCTCATCCTTGAATGCAATTCCAAAAATGACTCTTGCTCGTTTATGTTACAAAGGAACGCCAATGAAATTCAATGGTATAGTAGTCAAAGCCTTCGATGGATTAAGAAAATCCGTTATTGGAGAAGTTGACCTTCCGATGACGATTGGTCGACATACTTTTCAAATTACTTTCCAGGTTATAGACGTGCCAGCTGCTTACAGTTGTTTGTTAGGACCTTGAAATTTATGATAAATGGAAAACTAGTAACCGTTATTGGTGAACAAGCTTTATAGGTAAGCCATTTGTCCATTTTTTCTTTCATCACCGCTGACGATGTTGAAGGGACACAGTTCCAAGGACTTTCGTTAGAAGATGAATCTACAAAGAAAAATAGATCATTTATCTCCTCCTACAAATAAGCAGCGCAGATAGTGAAGAACGGTACTGCCGCCGGTTGGGGACAAGTGATAAATCCTGTGAACAACGAAACCAAAACAGGACTCAGATTTGCTCCAGTGCTTCCAAAAGAAAATGAAAGGGATGAAACTCTTCGTCCTATCAAAGAAGTATTCCACATAGGAGGTTTCCTAAACCCTATTCCTCAAGAGGTCAATGTCCTTGTTGATGAAGAAAATGAAGACAATCTCTCTGGATCCGAAGAATGGAAAACTTATCTTAATAACTCTGGATACATGTCTCAGGAAGAATCGCATACGCCGTTCTATCCTCCTTCAAACAAATTTGAAGGAATGTTCCTGCAAAATGATGAAGAAGAAATTCCACCTATCCCACCTGAGATTTGGGATACCTTGGGAGAACCAAGCGGAAAATATAACTTTATCGTGAGATATACTGCTCCTGGAAGTTCAAGAATTAGAATTGAAGACATCCAACCAACTGGATAAGACGATCCTCCTAAATATCTCAGTCAACTACAAGAGGCATACATGCCTTCTCAATCTCATCATCAATCTGAGATCACAAATGAAAATCTTTGCTTCGATACGCCTACCGAGGTTGTTGAACTAGATTTTGATTATCCCCAGATTAACGCAATTTTTGGAGATGGTCGAGAATAGAATTCTGGAAACGATTTGGAAAGTGTCTCCGATAATGAAGCTCTTCACCCAAAGGATTGGGAAGTACGTCCTGAGAATCCAGAATACACGCCACTTGAAAACGCATATACTGCATTCTATACTCCTCGACCTGTTAATCAAGCAGAAGAAGATCGCCTGAACAGTACAAAAGGCAAGGTCAACCGACTAGAGTCTACAAAACCTGTTCGACCAACGATCATTGTCAACACAGAAAATGATTCAAAGGGAAAACTACCAGAATACATAGTCTTCCAAGGAGTTCGTCACTATTGGAAAGCCGTTGAGGTTCAGACTGTTGTTCATCGTCCTAAGTAGTTTATCTCACTTTTGTTTTGAACTCTCGCCCCGCCCAAGGAAGAGAGATGTTTTATAGGGTTAGCGTTTAAATAATTTTCTCTTTGTCTTGCCCAAGACAAATGAGTTTGTATTTAGGGCTCTATTTCATATGTGAATCATAAATAAAGCGTTGTTTTGATTCCCACATTTTGTGTTTGTTTTTCGTTTTTTACCCTTCTTCTGGAAATGGTAATCCTAAAAAACCTAATAAAAACAAACATCTTCAGAAAAAAACAATAATCTGCATACACTTTTGCATTAACTTTTTCTAAAAAAAATCGAACATAAATCGAACATGCAGATTAACAATGAACAAATCCATTGAACGCAATAACTCTACGACCTCTCTCGACTTTGAATTCCCTGTGTTCGACGCCGAAGAAGAGGATGAAGAAGAGATCCCGGATGAGATTTCCCGACTACTTAAGCACGAGGAAAGAATCGTTCAGCCTCACAAAGAGCCTTTGGAAACAATCAACTTAGGTTCTGAGGAAAACATAAAAGAAGTGAGCATCGAAGCTCTACTCGATAACGATGTCAAGAGCAAACTGATAGATCTTCTCAAAGAATATGTCGATGTGTTTGCTTTGTCCTACCAGGACATGCCAAGGTTGGATACCAACATCATAGAGCATCACTTGCCATTAAAACCGGAATGTCCACTAGTTAAACAAAGACTGAGAAGGATTCACCTAGATATGGCCGACAAAATAAAAAAGGAGGTTCAAAAGCAACTCGACGCAGGTTTTCTCGTCACCTCCGAATATCCTCAATGCTTAGCCAACATAGTACCTGTCCCAAAGAAAGATGGAAAGGTCAGAATGTGTGTTGACTACCGGAACTTGAACAAAGCTAGTCCAAAGGACGATTTCCCACTACCGCATATCGACATGCTGGTGGATAGCACTGCTAAGTTCAACGTCTTTTCCTTCATGGACGGTTTCTCTGGTTATAATCGGATCAGAATGGCTCCCGAAGACATGGAGAAGACATCTTTTATCACGCCATGGGGCACATTTTGTTACAAAGTAATGCCGTTTGTATTAAAGAATGCAGACGCAACTTACCAAAGGGAAATGACCACGCTCTTTCATGACATGATGCACAAAGAGATCGAAGTCTACGTGGACGACATGATAACAAAGTCTGACACTAAAGAAGAGCATATAGAATATCTCTTGAAGTTGTTTCAATGACTACGGAAATTTCAGCTTCGTCTGAATCCTAACAAATGCACCTTTGGGGTGAGATCTGGAAAACTCCTAGGTTTCATTGTCAGTCAAAGAGGTATTGAAGTTGACCCTGATAAAGTCAAATATATTCAAGAAATGCCTACGCCACATACAGAAAAGCGAGTAAGAGGATTTCTAGGACGGTTAAGTTACATCTCCAGATTTACCTCTCAAATGACTGCTACTTGTGGACCAATATTCAAGCTTCTCCGCAAAAATCAAGAGGTTGTGTGGACAAAAGATTGCCAAAGAGAGTTTGACAGTATCAAGGAATACTTGTCAGAGCCTCCAATATTGATTCCTCCAATCGAAGGAAGACCATTAATCATGTACCTTACCGTGTTGGAAGATTCCATGGGCTGTGTGCTTGGAAAGCAAGATGAAACCGGTAAGAAGGAGCATGCCATCTACTACTTAAGTAAAAAGTTCACAGATTGTGAAACTCGTTTCTCTATGCTTGAGAAAACATGTTGTGCTTTGGTATGGGCTTCAAAACGTCTCCTCCATTACATGATCAACCACACGACTTGGTTAATTTCCAAATTGGATCAAATCAAGTACGTCGTTGTAAAGCCTGCCTTAACAGGGAGAATCGCTCGATGGCAAATGCTATTATCTGAATATGACATCAAGTATCGCGCCCAAAAAGCGGTCAAAGGAAGCATTCTCGCCGATCATTTGGCTTATCAACCGATCAACGAATACCAATCTCTCAAGTTTGACTTCCCTGACGAGGATGTTATGTACTTAAAGATGAAAGATTGTGACGAACCATTACCTGAAGAAGGTCCTGATCCAGAATCTAGATGGGGCTTAATTTTTGATGGAGCAGTTAACGTTTTTGGCAATGGAATTGGGGAAGTCATCATTACTCCCGAGGGTTCTCTTATCCTGTTTTCTGCCAGATTGCTATTTGATTGCACCAACAACATCGCAGAATACGAAGCTTGTATCATGGGTATCGAAGAAGCCATTGATTTAAGGATCACGATCCTTGACATATATGGAGATTCAGCCCTTGTGATCAATCAAATCAAAGACAAGTATGAAACTCATCACCTAGGTTTGATTCCCTACCGAGATTATGCAAGAGGTTTGTTGACTTTCTTCAACAAAGTTGAATTGCATCATATTCCTCGAGATCAGAATCGAGTGGCAGACGCCTTGGCCACTCTATCTTCCATGTTCAAAGTCAACAATTGGAACGTTATGCCTAAGATCAACATCAGACGCCTTGAAAGACCTGCATATGTGTTTGCAACTGAAGCAGTCATCGATGATAAATCGTGGTTCCATGACATCAAACGCTTCCTTCAAACTCAAGAGTACCCACTCGGGGCATCGCACAAAGATAAGAAAACTCTAAGGAGGCTTTCTGGAAATTTCTTCCTGAATGGAGATGTGATATACAAAAGAAACTTCGACATGGTCTTGCTCAGATGCGTGGATAGACACGAAGCAGATATGTTAATTCACGAAGTGCATGAAGGGTCCTTTGGAACCCATTCAAATGGGCATGCAATGTCTAGAAAAATCTTAAGAGCAGGTTACTATTGGATAACAATGGAATCCGATTACTATACAGATAAGATCCATGTGCCACCGACTCTACTCAACATTCTCTCCTCTCCGGGGCCTTTCTCCATGTGGGGTATCGACATGATTGGGATGATCGAACCAAAAGCGTCAAAAGGTCATCGTTTCATTTTATTGGCTATTGATTACTTCACCAAATGGGTCGAAGCAGCATCTTACGCCAACGTTACAAGACAAGTGGTTGTGAGGTTCATCAAGAACAACCTCATTTGCCGATATAGAGTTCCAAGTAAGATCATTACAGACAATGGATCAAACTTGAACAACAAAATGATGAAAGAACTGTGTGAGGAATTCAAGATTGAGCATCATAACTCATCTCTTTACCGACCAAAGATGAACGGCGCCGTGGAAGCTGCCAACAAGAACATCAAAAAGATCGTCCAGAAGATGGTCATCACATACAAAGAATGGCATGAAATGCTGCCATTTACTTTACATGGGTATCATACTTCAGTACGTACTTCGGCAGGGGAAACCCCTTTTTCTTTAGTATACGGCATGGAAGCAGTGCTCCCCGTAGAAGTTGAAATTCCATCAATGAGAGTTCTCATGGAAGCTAAGTTATCTGAGGCTGAATGGTGTCAAAGCAGATACGACTAGTTGAACTTAATCGAAGAAAAACGTCTGACCGCTCTGTGTCATGGGCAATTATATCAAAGAAAGATGAAGAAAGCCTTCAACAAAAAGGTTCGACCTCGTGAATTCCAAGAAGGCGACCTCATGCTTAAAAAGATTTTGTCCTTTCAACCAGATTCTAGGGGCAAATGGACTCCTAATTACGAAGGCCCATACATCGTCAAAAGAAGCTTTTTTGGCGGTGCTATGACTCTCACGACCATGGACGGTGATGAACTTCCGCATCTTGTAAATGATGATGCAGTCAAGAAATACTTTGACTAAAAAGACAAAAGAACAGCTCGATAAGTCGAAAACCCGAAAAGGATGGCTTAGGCAAACATGAGCGTCTCGGTGGACTGAAAACCTGAAAAGGCGGTCCAGGCAAAAATTAGAGACAATAAACAGAAATTTATCCTAGTAGATTGAAAACCTGAAAAGGCAATCTAGGCAAAAATTAAGGATCAAAATGACAAAGTAACTGCATCAGTCCGTACTTCGTCAATCTGAAGAATCTTCCATCAACGGATCTTCAATCAAATCTTCTAAAGCAACAAGCATAGTTGGAATTCAAAGTTGTTAGGGAGAAAAGCGGTTATTGCTTTCAATGTAGCCTTTTCCCAATAAATTACCATTTCCAACTTTTGTAAATAGTCCATGGAATTACGCCTTTCGCTTATTACCATTCTATCAATAAAATTTGAGCCTTGTGCCCATTTGTTTGCAATTCTTGCTTTATTCTGTTTTGCAAAATAACGGTTTTTCTTGTGAAATTCACCTTTGAAACTAAAAAAGAGTTTTAGATGAATTTTTACTTCAAAATTTGTAAAATAAAAGCGAAATTTTCCTTTGAACTGTGAACACAGAAGGAATCTCAACAGTTTTCTCCATGAGTGTTTCGACCTCTGATAGGTAAACATTTGCTGAGAAGTTTTCTTTTCCCCGAAAGAGATCATCAAAGGACGGTATTCTTATCCGAAAAAGAATCCCCAACAAGGTTTCTAGTAAAATTCTTTTTCCAGAAAAGTTTAAAGCATGTAACTCAGATTCATCATCAGTAACTTCTACACCATTGCTGCAGATTTTGCTGAGTATTTGTTTGAACTGTGACGCTGTCCTTTTCCAAATATGTTTTTGTTGTCTTGTATCGTCAGCATGCATATGACATTCATGACATTCAGCATTCATACATAATTGCATCATTAATGCATTCTGGCATTTCTCAATGTTTGCTTCAATATCATTTGTTTAGGTTGCATTTATTTCCAAAAACAAGTGCGGGTGTGTCATCTCTCCAGTAGATTATCCCCAAGCAGAAAAAATACGTTTTTTCTCCTGTCCCCCAATCGAGATCATTCCTAATTGGGTACAAATTCTTGATTGACCATTTCTTTCCAGCTCATTCCTGGATAGAACCTCGTCTCTAACCAATTCAAGTTTAGGTTTCAAAAACAATCTACCTGCAAACAATAAGCAAAATTCTCGTCATCCGAGCCACTTATTTCCTTTTTGTCTTTGAACTTATGATAAAACGATTGTTCTTCTTAACAAGTCCAATCGTGAAAGTTCAAAGAAATCCCCGCAGTTGTCTTTCTGTCTGAAGAAAAACCTATATCTTTCCAATCAAAATGCTCACATCTTCTCAACAAAAAAAAAGATCCCCGGCAAGATTGTAACTGTGAAAATATAAACTCACTTGAGATCTGTTTCCATCATTTTCTGTTATTCACAAGGCTGAATACTCAGTAAAATTCTCAAGAATTACCTTTTATAGTTATCACTTTGCTGATAATCGGTAATATCTTCAGAACTCATTACCATAAACTATCACTGGTACGATAATTGGTAATATCATCTTTAATTACTTTGAACATTGTCACAAGGCTGACAGAAGGTAATCGCCTTGTTTCCCAAAGCGAAACAGATATTCACTTGCTTTGTGAATCTATTTTCCCAGTGAAACATATACTTGTTTCCCAACAAACAGGATTCTCCTTTCTTAGACAGATTAAGGCATCCTCACAATTTTTCCCCAGCATGTCATTATTTGATACCTTCTGGGTAAACTTTCTGCAATCATTTTGCATCATTCGCATTTTTTGGTATCTTAGGTCCAAAATCTGCGTATTCTGATATTTAAGTCTCTTCACACCTATCGAGACGAAGATTTTCATCTTCATATCTCAGGCTAAAGAAACTTAAATAGGGGCATCTGTCATACCCCAATTTTTGACCTAAGATACCACCTTATATCATTCACATGTACATCATTGCATCACTAATAGTTACAGAACAGGATAGATCGTCTGTGTGCTCCTAGAGTCAAATTAGGGTTTTATCAAAATTTCATCTATTCAAGATATGATCAATTAGGGTTTGAGTCTCCGCTCATCTCAATTGATCTATCTTAATCAATCATCAACCTTTGATCTTCAAATTCCCAACTTTTTCTCATGATCTACCTTGAATCGACCAATTAGGGTTTTGATCGAAGATAGTGAATCATTGACCTTCTACTAAATGAATGATCTATTTGCTTGAAATTTGATCTTAACATCATCAATGCAACATCTTGACCTAATTTCTTGGTTCAAAACTTTAAAAATCCATGTTTCTTCATCAGACAAATTCTGAATCACATTATGAAAATTCAACTGTTCAAAAAAGTCAAACTTTGACTTTTGGTCAACTTTTTCAAATCCAAATTTTTTCAATCATAAAATCATTTCAAATTATCCATCATGATCATAAAAAATTAAGAAATGTGAAAAAGTCCACAAAAAAGTCAAAGTTGAAATTTTTCTAACACAGAAAACTTTTCAAGTGTTAAAAAACATGGTTTTTCCTTACTTTCATGGCCATTTTTCACCTAGATCCATTTTGATTCAAGAAAAACTCAAAACATGAAAGTTGTAGATCATGTTACAATATTTCCAAAATGTCCAAGAACTTGCAAAAACACTTTGCGTAGCTAGGGTTTTGATCTTGAAACATAGAGCTCCATGACCATGATTTTTGAAAATCATTCATCAAAAATTACAAGTCTTTTTGCAATTTTCCCTTCTAGAAGCCTTGTCACCAAATTAGATAGGATTTAAGGGATAAAAATAAGATGGCAATGATTTGGAAAGGATAAAAACACTTGAGTTTTTTTAACCAATGTAAAGAAAGATTCCATTTGCATTTAATGAAGAATATTCCTTTCTTACACCTAAGCTTCCAAGTTGCAAACTCTTCAAGCTTATCTTGCCTTGCCATTCAAGTTGCTTGTCCTATAAATAGGATTTATTACTTCATTCAAAATCACACCTAAAAACAATTCCAAACTTGTTTTCTCACTTCTTTCTTATTTTGCAAGCTTCTAAGTTTCAAAGAGGTTAGAATTCCAAATTGAAAATCCTGCAAGTTCTAACCAAAGGTGTCATTCAAACATATTCTAAACATCATTTAGAAGTTGTTTGAAACTTCAAATCATCATAGAATAAGCCAATAGTCGGTTTGCTCCAGAAAACTCCATTTGTGCAAGTTTTGAGCCAAAACTTCCAAACTCCAAATCCACTCGTGCTTGTTCTGATCTTTCACTTCAGACACACTTTATACAACATATAGAGACTGTCCAAGCACTTGAACCAGTTCTGGAACAACTCCATCATCATCCTCCATTTCAAAACCAGAATCCTGCAACTTGACTTGGGTAGGAGGAATCAGAGAGCTTCAAAGCAAGGTAAGTGTTGGAATACACTCAATGATACTCAAGGAAGCTCATAGGATCATTAAACAGCTTCTGGAATCACTCTAAAAAGGAATTTGATTTCTGCTCATAGAGGTAAGTGACTTCAACTTTGAACTCTGTGATTTCTGAATTCCAACTCAAATATTGATGTGCTATCTTGTTTCTGCACATATGAGGATCATAAACCCTCAATCAATTGCTTGAATTGGTGCACATACACAATTTCACAATCAAAATTCAGAATTAGGGTTCTTAATGTTCTTGCAAAATTAATCACCCTACACTAAAAATAAATATAACTAATTGCCACCATTATGTTCCTGGTGAAAATCCGAGCAAGATTGATGTTTGGATCGTGCAATTTCATTGAGAAACAAGAGAGATACGAATTGGAATCTGGAGGTTGAAGACGAAGTTGCTACGCGCGTTCTCTGATTTCTGGAAAATTCAAATTCTCAGTTTATCTTATATTTATTTGTTTTTGTTTCATAACCGGATGTAACAACCACCCCAGTGGCAAGCCAGCACGCCTTAAGTCTCTTGCCTCGCCTCAAGGCCCAGGGATCGAATCCCCACAGGACCTTTTTTAATAAAGTTCATCCTTGAAGCACTTCGGCGCTCATTCCTTCGAAGCCGATGCTCACCCTTCGAAGCATCAAGCTTCTAACTCCTTCATAAGCATCAAGCTTCTAGCTCCTTCAGAAGCATCTAGCTTCTAACTCCTTCAGAAGCATCAAAATTGTGACCTCCTTCAGAAGCATCAAGCTTCTGACTCCTTCAAATGCATCAGCTTCTAACTCCTTCAGAATCTCAACTTCTGACTTCCTTCAGAACTTCAGCTTCTGACTCCCTTCAGAACTTCAACTTCCGACCCCCTTCAAAACGTCAACTTCTGACCCTTTTTTCAAAACTTCATTTTTACTTATTTTCAAATATTTTTCAAAACTCCTTCAAAACAAGGTGATTAAATGAAAATTCAAGCACATGGCTCAGTGGAAACACTTTTCACTTCTAAGCCAAGAGTCCTGCGTTCAAACCTCCTTAGGACCAAAAAGTCTTTTTTATCACTAATTTTCTCAAGTTTTTCAACAAACTTCAACATTTTCAAAAACCAATCAAAACTTCTCATTTTGAGATGATTTTTTGCACACTTGTCATTTAATATACCTATTTTATGATTATGTCAAAAAAATCTAAAAATATTTTCTTTTTGATTATATTTTTATTAGGTTAAAAATGAGACATTTTAAGTATTTTTAGTACTTTTCAAAAATGTTTTCTTTCCAATTTTCAAACCTAATCTTTTTTTCAAAACTTCTTGTGAATATCCTTCACTTTTCAAAATCATTTTCAAAACCTTTTCAAAAACCTTTCAATAAACTTACACACCTTTTTTCCATGATCAATTAGATTTGAAGATAAACCGAACCAGGTTTCTCCTTGAATTTCTTTCAAATTGATCATGGGCCTCCCTCACGGTGTAAGTCCCAACCCTCCTATACACATATTTATTTCCTTGTACATATTCACCCTTTCATGTACATATTCATTTCCTTGTACACATTCAATCATCTTTGTAAATATTCAAGCATAAATAAACTTCGTTCGTTTGTTTTTCTCCGCTTGTTTATACACTGATTCCATTGGTATTAAGAGGAGCATTATTCCCAATGAAACTGCTCTTAAACCAATGGGTCTCCCTTAAGGTGTAAGTCCCAAACCCTTTATATATATTCAAGTTACACTTACTTTAATTGCTTGTTTTATACACTTGTATATATATTTCCTTCATAAACTCTTGTGAATACACATCATGCACTCGTTCATATAACTGTTAAGTTATAACATAACAACTAGTCTAACAACTAGGTTCCCTTTAGCCTCCTCTTAGGCTTCGTATAAGATAGCTCACATGCTGAGTTTAGCCTCCTCTTAGGCTTCGTATAAGACAACTCACCCGTTGAGTTTAGCGTCCTCTTAGGCTTCATATAAGACAACTTCCCTGCTGAGTTAGCCTCCTCTTGGGCTTCGTTCAAAAGAACTCCCTCGTTGAGTTTAGCCTTCTCTTGGGCATCAAACAAGAAAGAGACCTCGAAATCTCTTAACATCCTCCTATTGGGCTTCCAATACAAAGAATCACCCACGCTAGGATAGAACCCTGAGAGTATGATTTCCCGGTGAAATCACTCTTGAATTCTAAGAGGATGGTTTCCCGGTGAAACCACTCTTAAAGCCAAAGCCAGCCATACCCTATAGCTTCCTCTTGAGCTTCATACAAGGACCCTCGATGACCCTCGGAATTCCTCCTCTTGGGCTCACAATGCAAGGACCCTTGATGACCCTCGGAATGCCTCCTCTTGGGCTTACAATACAAGGACCCACGGGCTTCTTAAAAGCATCCCCCTAATCAATAATCAATTTCTCCTAGAGGTTTAGACATTTATCATTTCTATGGAAGAAGTATCTCATCTATAACATCACATACAAATCAAACACTTTTCAAACACTCTTTTTCAAACAAAACATCTTTTAATCGTAAGTGGTAACGCTTGTACACTCAAGCAAAACACCAAAACTTACCATTAAAGATTTAATCATCTTTCAAACATCTTTCTTAACTCGTAAGTGGTAACGCTTGTAGACTCAAGCAAAACTCCTAATACTTACGATGAAAGATTTAATCAACCAACCCTTCAAAAATGTATGCGATGAAATAGATTAGATACATTTTTCATTAAGATGACATTTGTCTTTGTCTCTTAATAACACCCTTTGCTTCCACTAGCATAAGTGGGAACTACGATTGCTCTGACTTTCTCAACCTCCCTTTGAGAATACGTAGGCACAAGGTCTCATCCTTGACGAGCATACTTCTTTCTCCCTCAAACCAAACAAACCATAGCTCCCTTAGATCCGAGCTACAAATGCTATGATTCCCATTAAGGGATATGTATGCAGAAGATCCCAATGATCTTTGCGAGCATAATAATAACAAAACTTAGGACCCCACCTAACCTACCTTTCTTAAAATCCAAAGGAGAAACTCTCCCAAGAATAGAATAGCAAATTAAAACACACAAACATATAAAAAATATTCATATAAATAAATAAGGCTATATATAACTATATATATAGGGTGCCACGTCTTTCCCTTTATATAACAAACCCCCTTACTCAGATCTCTCCCCAATGCGTTGCGTCTAGTTCACGCTAGTCGCACCGCATATCTTTCTTTATTTAGGTATTGCAGCTTCCCCTTTTTCATCTCATTTTTCTTGTTTTGGAAATAATAAATCTTGATGCTCGCGACATCTTTTTAAAAACAAATCAAAAGAGTAAATCGTTTTTGAGCCAGAGATTCGAATTCCGATTCGATTCCCTCGTTCGTCACTTTTTACCGCGAACAACAGCGAGTTGACGACATCGCTGGTGGTGATGGCCGGTTAGAGAGTGAAACGAGACGGATGGAGAGAAGTTTGTGAGTGAGGTTTACGGTGGCTGTTACGGCGATGGAAAGGAAGGTTGACGGTAGGGTTTCAACAGAAGTGAGGGTCGAAGAAGAAGCTTTTTCTTCTTGAGTTTGCCTTACTTTGTTTTTTTAATTTGGCCTCTGTTTTTCCATTTTCCTCGCCATATCAACAGTAAAACATATACATATATATAATCCAATTAGGTTTAACATTTATTCAAAATTCCAAAAATGCCTTTCTTGATTAATTGGGCCACAAAAAAGGTCATTTAAAAAATAACAAGCCCAAAAGTATTTTTGTTTGATTTTTTTGAGATAAAAATTGGACACCTAAAATTCTCAAAAATGGTAAAAGTTCGGACAATTAATTATTCGAAAAAAATAAAATGAGTACATTAAAATAAACTACGAATCTCGAAGATTAAAGAAAAATTATCAAAATGGTTAAAATCGAAATAAAATGATAACAAAGAATACTCAATTTTAAAATACTTACAGTTAAAAACGAGTCCTCAAACTGTATCAAAAAATTAGGGAGAGCACATTTTTATGATTTACGCGATACGTAGATTTGTAAAACAGTGAGTAAAAGATGAAAACTTGAAATATTTTCCCTGCTAATTTTCGCACAATATCGAATTGCTTTTAACAGTCTGTTTATAAAACCGAAATATCGATATCATCGACATATAAATAATTTAAAACGATGCAATAAACAGGCAGAAAAGTAGAAATAAATGAAGTGGAATAACGGGCATTTTATAACTAAAAATGATGCGAATAATCGATTTAGACTGACTTTTGATCAGTTTAAATACGACGAAATGATGCATATGCAATGAGTAAATTACTGATTTTTTTTAATATAAATACAATGCAAGTAGAAAAATATCAGGGTAAAATTTGGGGTGCAATAGTTGCAAACAATAAGAAATAGCCTCGTCATCCGAGCCGCTTATTTCCTTTTTGAACTTATCATAAAACAATTGTTCTTCCTAACACGTCCTATCATCAAAGTTCAAGAAATCCCCACAGTTGTCTTTCTCTCCGAGAAACCTGTATTTTACAATCAAAACGCCTGCATCTTCTCAAAAAGATCCCTGGTACGATTGTAATTGGGAATATAGAAACTCATTTGAGATCTGTTTCCATTACTGTTTGTTATTCACAAGGCTGAGTACTCAGTAAATTTCTCTCAAGAATTACTTGTTATAGTTATCACTTTAATGATAATTGGTAATATCTTTATAACCCATACCATTTACCATCACAATGCTGATAATCGGTAAATGAGTCTTCATTTAAAATTACCATAAATTATCACCAGGCTGATAATTGGTAATATCACCTTTGGTTACCTTAAACATTGTCACCAGGCTGACAAAAGGTAATTTCCTTGTTTCCCAAAGCGAAACAGATATTCACTTCCTTTGTGAATCTATTTTCCCAATGAAACATATACTTGTTTTCTAACAAACAGGATTCTTCTTTCTTAGACTGATCAAAACATCCTCACAAATGTTTTTTCACCAGTTATGTCACCCTTTGGTACCTCCTTGGTAAATTTTCTGCAATCACTTTGCATCATTTGCATTTTTTGGTATCTTAGACCCAAAATTTATGTATTCTGATATTTAAGTCTCTTCACACCTATCGAGACGAAGATTTTCATCTTCATATCTCAGGTTGAAGAAACTTAAATAGGGGCATCTGTCATACCCCAATTTTTGACCTAAGATACAATCTCATATCATTCATATATGCATCATTGCATCACTAACAATTTCATAACAAGATAGCTTGTGTGTGGTCCTTGAGCCAAATTAGGATTTTGAATTAAATATTTCATTTGTTCAAGATATGATCAATTAGGGTTTGAGTCTCCACTAACCACTAATGATCTATCTTCATCAATCATCAACATTTAATCTTCAAATTCCAATAATTTCCTCAAGATTAATCTTGAATCGACCAAATTAGGGTTTTGATCGAGGATGTTGTATCATTGACTTTTTTCTCAATGAATGACCTAATTGCTTAGAACATAATCTCAAAATCACCAATGCAATATCTTGACCTAATTTCTTGATTCAAAACATTTCCAAAGCCATGGTTGATCATCAGAAAAATTCTGAATCATCTGACAAAAAGTCAATTGTCTAGATCAGTCTAACTTTGACTTTTTGGTCAACTTTTGAAATTCAAATTTTTTTCAATCATCAAAGCATTTCAAATTATCCATCATGATCATCAAAAATAAAAAATGTGGAAAAAAGTCAACAAAAAGTCAAAACTTGATTTTTCTAAACACTTCGAAAAAATTTCAAGTGTTTTTATCACTTTTTTTCATCATTTTCATGGCCATTTTTCACCTAGATCCATTTTGATTCAAGAAAAACTTCCAACATGTCCAAGAACATGAAATTATAGGTCATTTTCACCAAGTTTTCAAGTGATCTTGCCAAAAACTCATCTCTTTCTCTTCTAGAAGCCTTATCATCACCAAGTGATAAGTTTTCACTCAAAAATAGCTTGTGATTATGATTGAAGAAAAGATAAGAACACTTGAGTTTTTAACCATGATTTGCAAAGTTAACCATGTGCATTAAATGCAAGGATTCCATTCTTACCTCTTAAGTCAACTTGCAAAAATCCTTCAATCCTATCTTGCCTTGCTTGCCAAAAATCTTGGCCTATAAATAGAGGTCTTTCCTCATTTGGAAATCACACCAAAACAACCATAAGCTTGTTTTCTCTTTCTTTTCTTAAGTTGCAAGTTTCAAAGTTCAAAAATGTGAGAATTGCAAATCTCCGAACCTTGCAAGTTTTGATCAACCTTAAGCTTCAAACACTCTCCAAATACCATTAGGAAGTTGTTAGAATCATCAATACATCACCAAATTAAGCCAAACTCATAATTTCTTTTCAAACTCCATAAACTTGCAAATTGAGCCTTAACTTGCTATCTCTCATTCCACTCGTACATTCTTCAATATTTCACTTCAAACATCATCCATAGATCACATATGAGCTATCCAAACACTCATCCCTAACATGTAACATGTGAATCACCAAACTCAATATTCACCCCAAGCAATTACAGTTGGACCCGGGAAGGCTATGCCAGGTGCTTTCAGATCATTCCAAGCAATCCAACACGTTCCATAATCATCACTGAAGTTATTTAGATCAAGAAACAACATTTGGAACACCTCTAAGCAAGGATTCGATTTCTACTTGAAGAGCTAAGTTGTCCAACTTTGATTTTTATAATTCTTGCATTCTAGTTCAAAAATTGTTATGCTATTGTGTTTCTGTATGTGTGAGGATCATAAAACCTCAATCAATTAATTGAATTGGTGCGCATACACGATTTCATGATCAAAAGTCAGAATTAGGGTTCTTCGTGTTTATACGAAAATTAATCACCTTACACTTAAAATAAATGAAATTAATTGTCACCATCGTGTTCTTGGTCAAATTTCAAGCAAGTTTGATGTTTGGATCATTTAATTTCATTGAGAAATGGAGGAGATATGAATCAATGATCATGAGGTTGAAGATGAAGTTCTTCACACATTTCTTCTTTTTTCAAATATTCAAATTCTTGTTTTAATACATATTTAACTGTTGTTGTTTTATTCACGGATGAAATAGCCACCCCAGTGGCAGCACGCGCGCTCTTAGTCTCTTTCCATGCCATAGGTCCAGGGTTCGAATCCCCATGAGACCTTTTATTTTTCAAACTTTCCACTTTTCTTCCATTTTCAACTACTTTTCAAAATTGTTTTTCCAAACTTGTTTTCAAATATATTTAATTGAGCATGCATAAATGACAAGCCACACACATGGCTCAGTAGTAAATATTTTCACATGCAAGCCTAAGGTCATGATTTCAACACTCTTTAGGACCAAAACATTCTTTTTATCACTTGTTGTCTTCACGTTTTTATCATACTTCAACATTTTCAAAACCCAATCAAAACTTCTCATTTTGAGACGATTTTTTGCACACTTGTCATTTAATATATCTATTTTATGATTATGTCAAAAAATTCCAAAAATATTTTCTTTTGATATATTTTTTATTAGGCTAAAAATAGACATTTTTAAGTGTTTTTAAATGCTTTCAAAAAATGTTTTCTTCTTGATTTTTCAACCTAATCTTTTTCAAAACACTCTTGTGAATAATTTTCACTTTTCAAACCTTTTAAGAACTCTCAAAATGTTTTAATTAACTTACACACCTATTTTCCATGATCGATTCGATTGATCTTTGAAAATACAAACTGAACTAGGTTTTTTTTCCTCGATAATCTTTTGAACTTAAAATCAAACTGATCATGGGCCTCCCTTACGGTGTAAGTCCCAACCTTCCTATGTACATATTTAGTTTCCTTGTACATATCCACCCTTTGTGTACATATTCAATTCCTTGTACATATTCAACTTTTTTGCAAACATTCAAGTATAAACTAGAATCGTTCGCTAGTTTTATTCCGCTTATTTATACACCAATTCCACTGGTATTAAGAGGAGCATTATTCTCCGAGAAAATGCTCTTATTTCAGTGGGCCTCCCTTAAGGTGTAAGTCTCACTCCCTTGTATATATCCAAGTATACTAGCTTATCCACTTGTTTTAAACACTTGTTTATATATTTGAAATTCTTGTATCAGATATGAGATGTCGAAGGTAATGTCACAACACTAATATCTGTTATGAACACAGCTGAACAGAACAGAAATTAAAGACTGTAGTAAGACAATAAAAACACAGATAGTTGTTAACCCAGTTCGGTTCTAACCAACCTACGTCTGGGGCTTCCAAGCCAGGGATGAAGTTCACTATCAGCAGTATTAATTCGGATCTAAACCTTCCCTGTTTACACCTCCTCACTTAATCAAACTACCCAATGACCCTTCTAACTAAACTACCCTCCTCACTTAAATAAACCTTCCCTCGGTATCACACATCGTGTCACTCAACAAAACTAAAATTGAAGACACTCTTCAAATACACACAATCACACTCGCTTCAAAGCTTATGGTGATTGAAAACTTACAACTCAAAAGAGAACATCATACTCAAGTAGAAATACGAGAGAGGCTCACAATGAAAAATTAACAACCAAAATAATTAACAACCAACAATTAAAATCTAGACTTCTAAAACTGGAACGACCAAACTGCAAAACAAGGTTTGCATCCCTTATATAGAGTAACAACAACTAGGGTTGCTTTACTCACAAGTCTTCAGCGCCTCATGTCTTCTCTCCTTGAAAAAAGGATATTAAATCTCCAAATATATTGTTGAAGGCGTTCTCAAGCTTCCTTAGTCAAAGCATACAAATAACAAACAAACCAACTTCCTAAAAATTCTTCACTTTTTTCAGTTTCACATGTTAGGACATCTACTGTGACATCTACATCTTCAGTAAATTTCAAGGGATTTTCTGAGCAGAATGTTTTACCAAAATTGCTGCCAATCCATAGAACTAACAAACTCCCCCTTTGGAAAATTTTGGCTAAAACATTATGTGGGGTGCAAGCCATATAATTAAAAATAACATCACAATTAACATAGGAATTTAAGCACACATATCAGAGCAGCACAGTAAAAGCAACATCACAATCAAAATAAAGATAGCAGCGGATAAGTAACACAGATGTTCAAACATCAGTTAGAACATTCATAGATGCAACATTTTACTCCCCCTACACATAGCACACATAGATGCAATGTTGACAAATAAAAGTTTCTCCCCTTACACAGCAGCTTCTCCTCTTTGTGGAAACACATAGTATCTTTAGTGATTTATAATAAAAAATTAACACATCAGCTTCTTCTCAACACAAGAAGCACACAAACCACATCAGCTTCTTCTCAGCATAAGAAGCACACAAATCATAATTGACACATCAACAGCAAAAACACAACTAACACACAGCAGTAGACACAAATCACAACTGACACATCAGTAGCAAAAACACAACTAACACACAGCAGTAGCTCCCCCTTAGCATAGTCATCACATCATCTGCTCACAAGTGGAATCGCACAGGAATGGGATCTTCAATATTATTTTGGTCCACCCCAGTCATCTGCAGCACCAGGATATTTACTCCCCCTTTTTAGCCATAATATGCCAAGGGTAAGGAGAGCAATCAGTAATTTCTACGCATCTTCTTGTATGCAGATGCCAAGCATTCCTCTTAAGACTTCAAACTGTTTTGCATCTAATGCCTTGGTGAAGATATCTGCTAGTTGTCTTTTTGTAGTTACGTGTTCTAGTGTAACAGTTTTAGTGCTGGCGAATAACAATGTGTTTGGTTCTGCTATGCTGAATAGGATTTTTGGATATGTTGATAGCACTTAAGTTGTCACAATATAATGTCATGAGATCTTGTTTGACATTATATTCTATGAGCATTTGTTTCATCCATACTAGTTGAGAGAAGATACTTCCAGCAACTATGTATTCAGCTTCAGCTATTGATAGGGATACACAATTTTGTTTCATGCTAAACCATCAGATAACATTGTTGCCCAAGAAGAAGCATCCTCCAGATGTTCTTTTTTTGTCATCAGCACTTCCTGCCCAGTCAGCATCATAATATCCACTTAGAACGCAGCTTAATCCATAAGATTATAGCATGCCATAGTCAGATGTTCCATTGACATATTTTAGTATTCTCTTTACTTGACTGATATGGCTCACGTTGGGTTCAGCTCGATATTTGGCACAGACTCCAACATCAAAGGCAATGTTTGGTCTGTTAGCTGTGAGGTATAGTAGGCTACCTATCATAATTCGATAGAGACTTTGATCAACACTGGCACTTGTTTCATCTTTAGATAACTTTAAGTGAGTAGGAACAGGTGTTCTCTTGTGACTTTCCTTCTCCATTCCGAATTTCTTGACAATATTTTCGGCATACTTGCTTTGAGATATGAATATGGAGTCTTACATTTGTTTAACTTGTAGACCAAGGAAGTAAGTTAACTCCTGAAGCAACTCGATTTTCAAAAATCTTTTAAAATTCTCGAAAACGGTGAAATTGCCACGTAATTTTATTTGTTCTAAAAAGAACGGGAAAATATAGATAAAACCCCAAACAAGCGGATAAGGCGGTCTACGTGACCAAAAAGTGGGATCGGGAGTCGGTTATGTAAGGGGAAGGTATTAGCACCCCTTTCCATCCGTAGTTATCTACGGGCTCTTAGTTGCTCTAGATTACCTTTTAAAATTGCTTTCTGTGTGTTTGAAAAAATGTTTTGAAAAAGGCATTTCGCTTTGACTTTGTAATGACTCATGTAGGAGTGTATACAAAGTGTTTGGAAATGTTTTTGTTTTGAAAAGAATTTTGAACTTTGAAAAAAAAAGAGTGTGTGGTGTGAAAAGCATTTGATAGAGCGAGCAACTAAAAGACTTATTACCCACTCAGAATTGGTCATTTTCGTACTTCTACGTTCCTTTAGAATAGCGCTAGCCGTACCATTAGTTAGTAGGTAGCTCCATTCGTTGGATGTAAACGGGACATTCGAAGGGACATCAGATGGTCATAGAAAGCAACTTGTAGGAAGTATCCTAGCACATTCGAAGGGACTATCATCATTTTTCGTAGGCGACAATCGAGGGTCAAGATCATGTATTCGGAGGCGACATCGTGGGTCTTATGATCTTTGTATCGAAGGGACTATGATGATTTGTTTGGAAGGCAACGGTGCTAGAATACCTCTACGTTCGTGGGACATGACCATTTTGAATTCGCAAAGGCAACGAGAGAGAATTACCCTAAGGGGTGCGTGTGTGATAGAAGTGTGTTGATTTCCGATATTTTATCTTGAAAATTAGTGGGCTAAGTTCATTATTATCTTTCCATACACGCCTAGTTACTAGCAATTGATAGAGTGCGGAAATTAAAATGCGGAATGTAAAGATGCGGAAAGGTAAATGTCCTACGCTATTACAAGGCTTTGGGGCAGATACATAATTTTAAAAATGCGGAAAGTAAAGACCTAATTTTAAACTATTACATCCCATATACAGTTACATTATTGGAAAATAAAATGAAAACGGTAAAGAAACGTCTGAATTGGAAGAACCTGTGAAACGAACGAGAAATCGGAAAATATGACGAAATCGAGATAAGAGAAAATGTTAGAAAAAATGCAAATTTTTAATTGGAAAAAATATGACATGCTGGAAATAATGTAAATATGCTAAACTAATTTTTTGGGATTTTTTAGATGCAATTTAATAATTTAAAATGAATTAAAAGTGATTTAAATGCAAAATTATAAATAAAAATAAATATGCATGCAAAATTATATTTCTTAATTTATTAAATTAAATAAAGTTTTTATGAAAATAAATGCAAAAGGAAAATAATTTTTGATAATTTTTTAATGCAGAAATAAAAATATGAAAATAAATTAAAATAGTATGCAAATATTGAAATAATATGAAATAGTTAGAAAATGCAAGTTTGTAAAAAGAAACTCAAAACCGGTGCAAGCAGGATTCGAACTCAGGACACGGGAGAGTATCCACCAACAGTATGCGCCTTAACCACTAGACCAAGTGACACTTGGTGTTTGAAAAGCTGGAAACAATTGCATATAAATGTCAACGTGTCCTGATTATATTCCAAACCGAGTCAGCCATATGTGGTCCCCAGTCAGCGCGAGAGGACGAATCAGAAAACATATAAATGCCACGCGTGCCTCCACCGGAGTTAACCGGTCAGCGACGCCGGAGCCCTAGCTCCGGTCATCTTCTCCGGTGAGGACGGACATCAAACCTGCAAAATAATGGAAATCGAAGCAAAAAAAGGACCTATTCCCCCTAAATCGACCATGGCGAACACGATGGCGGTGTTATTTTTGGCTGAAACGGCTTGTACAAGCCGGTTCGAAGAAGACAGTTCAAAATGCCCTAACAATGGCAACAGGTGATTTCTACGTGTATGCTTGCATGTAATGTATCATTCATGATCTATTGGATTCCCTGAGTAAAAATAAACACACAAAAACGATTAATAATGCAGGATGTTATGAAATCGAAATCTGGAAAGTTTGCAAACCGGTGAGAGTGAGATGGCTCGATCTGGGCAGCCTGGGCTTCGAGCAAGATATGTTTTTGATTGCTGGGAACCTCCTGAGCACAATGGAATGGATGGTTTTGGCTGAGAGTGGCTGCTCTTTAAAATTCGATTTTTCAAGGATGTATGAAAATTTTGGCAAAATAAGGACTCTCTCTTGGGCTAGGGTTTCGTCTCCATGCTTGTACACACTGCTGAGTATTTATAGATGAGATTTGAAGAGAAAAAAGAGTGAAAAAAGATATGATTTGGAAGCATTCAATTTTTCAAATAAAATCAATTTTCTTGAAGAAAATTTGATTTCCTCTTCAATGCTTGATTATACACGAATTTGGCAAGAGTATTGGGCTATCTTGGTGTCATACCCCAAAATTTGCCCTCCATCTACTCAAGAGATTTCATACATCTATACTCAAGGATTCCTCAAGAGTTGATCAGACAAACTCTCTCCTAGACAATCAACCCAAACTAGGGTTTGGTATCTCTCAAGTCAAGATGAATTTCCAACATCTCCAATGGTCTTCATGCCTCCTCATATGCTTCAAAGATTCTCCATGTCAAGTTTCAAGCCTCACAAGTCAAGTTTCCTCAGACAATTGCTCAGATGGTTGAAAATCGGGTGTATTGGACAAAAAGTCAACTGTGGTCAACATACAGTCAAAACTTCTGATTTTTGGTCAACATCCTCATTTTGAAGTTACATTCATCATTTGATCAAGGGTTGATCATGATTCATCAAGAAAACTCAAGATTTGCTCAAAAGTCAAACTTTCTAAATTAGGGTTTCTAGGTGAAAAGTCAACTGAACTTTGACTGATCATAACTTTCTCATACTTTCTCAGAAATTTTTCCACCACCTCTTGTTTTGAAGGAAATTCAATTCTCTACAACTTCATGTCTCACAAGAATGTCCAAAAAATGCTTCATTTGAGAGGTATAGCTCAAAACATTACAGGTCATTTTCAAAGTCAACAAAAAGTCAACTTTTTGATTTGAAGATATATTGAGCATGGTAACTCCAATTGAGATGAAACCAAAGACATTGTTTAGAGGACTCTTAGAGCTTTCCAAAAAGTCCAAGAACACTCAAAAATGTGGAAAATTGGGCAAGTTACACCATTCACAAGTTGGGCAATTTTGGAAGAATGCACAAGAGAGATACTTCAAAAATCAAATCTTTTGCAAATGGGCCTACTTTTCTTCATCCTAACTTGTTCCTCATGCAATTAGGAATGTCCAAGCCCAATGCCACGAATTTTTGATTTATTTTTCTATTTAATTTGTAATTTATTCATTTAAATGCAAATTAAATCTTAAAATAAATTATAAAATCAAAATTAATTGGAAGATTGATTTTTGTTGCTTTCTTGTGATCCAATCAACCCATAAATGCCAGCAATTTCGAAATTAGATCAAATTTGGCAAGATTGGATTGAAATTGGACAAAATTTGAAAATTTGATTTCATGAGAATATCAAATTTGATTTCCATTGAATATTGATTAATTCTTTCCAAATTCAATCCCAAATCCATCCAGCATATATACTTGATGCATACCTATCAAGAGAGGAGGAAAAATTGCTCAGAAACCCTATTCCCAAACTCAAAAAAATCGTGACCTGCAAGCTATTGGAGATCATACTTCCAACCGTTTTCAATTGGTTTCGAGGATCCAAACACATTCCTTGATACCCCAGGAGTGATTCCAGATACTTACATTGCCAAAAAACATCCAGAACCAGAAAATACGATTTCGGTTTGTTCATCTTTTTTTCCAAAATCGATTTTCAATTTTCATGCATTATTAACACATTTGGCTGTTGTTTTTGTGATTAGTAGGAAGATTGCAAGCGATCTGGGTTATTTGGTTGAGTTTCCATGGCCAGAAACACGATATGCCATGATTAGGGTTTCCTATGCCGTTTTAGGGTTTCTCTTATTAGGAAAAATTGGACCATAAGACCCATACCATTGCATTCGGAATGACCTGAGGAATCGATCCATGGTCTTAGAATTTATTTATATTATGTTTGCTTGATTTTTTGAATTAGCCAGGGACATAGCGTCGAATAACAGCCGACGCTAGCTTCAAAAAATTCAAATCGAGGAAGATGAAGTTTGGCGCGGAGACGAGGCAACCAGGGCATGACGCGTGCTTGTAATCCGTCCGTTCCGTTTCATTGACACGCGTGCGTTCCAGATCAGATGGCAAGGGCGTGGGTGCTGTGAAGCCAATGTCTCCAGTTCGATCCCTGGCCATGACATTTCTTTTTTACAAGTTTGCAAATCTCATATTTTCATATTTTTCTATTTTCCTTTTTATTTTAATATTTGCATATCATTTAATTTCTTTTCATAATTTTATTTATGCATTAAAAACTCGTCAAAATTTATTCTTCTTTTTACATTTACATTCTAAAAATGTTTATTTAATTTAATAAATTTAAAAATATATTTTTGCATGCATATCTATTTTATTTGTAATTTTTGCATTTAATTCACTTTTAATTGCATTTTAATTATTAAACCTTTTCCAAAAATCCCAAAAAAATTATTTTAGCTTATTTATCTTATTTCCAGCATATATTAATTTTCTCATATTAAAATTTGCATTTTTTCTAACATTTTCTCTTATTTCGTTTTCATCATATTTCCCGATTTTCATATTCTTTCACAGGTCGCTCCGATTCGGACGTTTTCTTTTTATCATTTTATTTTTCCAATAATGTAATTGCTCATGGGTTGTAATAGTTTAAATTAGGCTTTTATTTTCCGCAAGTTTAAATTATGTATCTGCCTCAAAGCCATGTAATAGCGTAGGATTTACCTTTCCGCATTTTACATTCCGCATTTTACTTTCCGCACCCTTATCAATTGCTAGTAATTAGGCGTGTATGGCAAGATAATAATTGGACATAGCTTACACTAATCTTCAAGATAATATATTCTGAATTCAACACACTTCTTTCACACACGCACCCCTTAGGGTAATTCTCTCTCGATGCCTTTCGATTTCAAATGGTCATGTCCCTCGAACGTAGAGGTATCCTAGCACCGTTGCCTTCAAAACAAATCATCATAGTCCCTTCGATACAAAGATCATAGACCCACGTCGCCACGAATACATGATCTTGACCTCGATTGTCGCCACGAAAATGATGATAGTCCTTCGAAAGTGCTAGGATACTTCCTACAAGTTGCTTTCAATGACCATCCGATGTCCCTTCGAATGTCCCGCTTACATCCTACGAATGGAGCTACCTACTAACTAATGGTACGGCTAGCGCTATTCTAAAGGAATGTAGAAGTACAACAAAAACGACCAATTCTGAGTGGGTAAATAAGTCTTTTAGTTGCTTGCTCTATCAAATGCTTTTCACACCACACACACTTTTTCAAAGTTCAAATTCTTTTCAAAACTAAACATTTCCGAACACTTTGTATACACTCCTACATGAGTCATTACAAAGTCAAAGCGAAATGCCTTTTTTCAAAACATTTTGTCAAACACACAGAAAGCAATTTTTAAAAAAATGATCTAGAGCAACTAAGAGCCGTAGATAACTACGGATGGAAAGGGTGCTAATACCTTCCCTTTTCATAACCATTCTCCGAACTCGAATCTAACGAAGGTCTTTTTCTACTTTTACCTTCCCTTAATTGGATAAAATAAAAGTCGGTGGCGACTCTTGCTATCCGCACATTTGGATACAAAATCCTACAAAGTCAGTTCACCGTACAGAATGGCGACTCTGGGAAACCCTAAAGAGAGAATTGCCTTAGGGATTTCTAGATAACTTTTATTGCTTTTGTTTGACTTGTATGCTTTATCTTTAAGGGTTGCTTGGGTATTATATTGTGGGGATCCTACACCGGATCCGGGTTTCCTTTTAGGTAAGTAGCATTAGATCATTGCGACCTTAGACGTATAACTACGCGGTCAACATGATGGCTACGTTAGCGTGACACTTTGGTTGCCCCGATACTCTTCATTCCCAAGTTGAAGAAAGTATTTGGCTTCGTGGTGTCATCAGCGCAAACTAAACTTTTAGAACCTTAATTGACCCATCTTAGCCATTAGAAAGTAGTGAGATGGCCGGCTTTGGTGTAGACCGAGGTTGGTTGATACTCGATGCTACGCTCATTGAGATTAGACTTTTGGGACATTTTCGATCGACCACTTGGCTGTCGTATTGAAATAAGCGCCTACGAGAAAGATCTGTGATGTGAGATTCCTAGAACCCGGTTACTATTATAGGACAGGATGAACCAACTCAAACTTTTGGTGGGGTAATCACCTATACCTCAAGCAAGCCTTAAACCTAGGCTCATTGTGTGAATTGTTTGTGTGTGCTAAACATGACATCATTCGCATTGCATATCATTTCTAACTATTTCAAGGACCTAGGGATTTATCTTTGCTCTGTTTTGTAGGGTATTATGGCTTCTAGAAAGACTATCCGAATCAACTTCATGGGTATCCCTTCTCAACTCAAAGAATTGGTTTCAGAAATTCCCGATCATGCTCAGTTCATCAAAAGACATGGTTATCTACTTGATTTGGTTATCTCCGGTTTTGAAGAAGATATGATGCATGTCCTATTCTAGTTCTTTGATCCGAAACACCTTTGCTTTACATTTCCAGATTATCAGTTGGCTCCTACCTTGGAAGAGTTCTCTAAGCTACTTGGGATACCTATTCTTGACCAAATGCCATTCACCGGTTTGGAAAAGGTTCCTAAGTACGAAGACATTGCATCAGCCTTACACCTTAAGCGCTCAGATATCGAAGCCAATTGGGAAACTAGAAGTGGAGTTAAGGGTTTACTTTCCAAGTTCTTAATTAAGAAAGCCCGAGAATTCCCCAAAGTTATGAGTTTCCATGCATTTGAGAACATTGTGGCCTTGCTAATTTATGGTTTGGTTCTATTTCCTAACTCGGATCAATTCATAGATGTCAACGCCATCAAATTATTTCTTACCCGCAATCCTGTGCCTACCTTACTTGGAGACATCTTACATTCTCTCCACACTCGTACTACTAAGCGACAAGGAACTCTTATGTGTTGTATACCGTTACTTTCTAGGTGGTTTATTTCGCACCTTCCTCCATCAGTTTTGAAGAATGAACAAAGGTTGAGATGGTCTCAAAGATTAATGTCACTCTCTCATTCAGATATCCGTTGGAGTCTTTTCTCTCAAAAGGACTTCACATTCATTGAGCGTTGTGGAGAATTCCCTAATGTACCGCTACTTGGTATAAGGGGAGGTATTACTTATAACCCTTCTCTAGCTCTACGTCAGTTTGGTTTTGCCCGAAGAGATGGTCCACATGATATGCTTCTCCAAGATGTTGTGTTCGACTACAATCACGATCTCCAGAATTACCGACGAAGGTTTATACATGCTTGGGGCATGGTAAAGAAGACTGATACCAAGACTTTGGGGCACCCGAACTCCATTCCTTGGGAACCTTACCTCAAATGGGTGCGAGCTCGAGCTCAAAACCTCATGATGCCATTCACTGCTTTACCGAATTATGGAACTGTTGCTATAGGTGACGTACCTATCCGTTCTCCATCCCGACATGCCTACGATTTTGAAGACTTGAAGAGATCCTGGATTCAGCTTAAAGAAGAGAGGGATACCTTTGAAGCTCAGTGTTACGCAAGCGAGAAGAAAGTGCTAGATTTGACCAAGCTAATTCACGAGGAGCGAAACATCAACGCTTACATCGGCACCAAGAGGAAGCGCCCATGGGAGACTTAGAGCTTTAGGATATTTTTGTTTTCTTTTATTGCTTTGAACTATCTCTTGTACTTAAAAAGAAAAAGAATAATAAAGAAAGTACTAATAAATGTTTGTTCATCGTTTGTTAACAAATTTAAATCTCTTAGGTCCTTGAAAACATTGCATTGCATTCGCATAAACATTGCATAGCATAGCATAAACATTGCATCACAGGTACATTGGAGATTGGTTTTCTCATTTGCTCGCTATTTATTTTAGCAGAAATGGCTCTTGAACAGACCACAAAGATCTCCGTGCTCGAATGCTCGGCCAGAGATGTTCACCAACTTGGTCCAAGGCCAAGAAGATTTGAAGAAGCTCATCAACAAGAAGAAGAAGGTTGTTGGTCTCCTCAACATGGGTAGACGTTTCAAAGGGGGTCCAAAAGTGGTCAGTCGGATCGAGCTCTCTGAAGGAAGTGTCCATACCGAGGGGAGTACCAAGGGTGATGAAGGTGATCAGCGTGAGCCAAAGAAAGGAGGAGAGGATCATTCTGATTATAGCCAACACTCTGATGAAGATGACAAGTACAAGCAACTCGAAGACCGTCTGAATGCTGTGGAAAACCTGAAGATGTCCGGGCTGAATTTTGATGATCTAAGTCTCATTCCTGGTGTTGTGATTCCTCCCAAATTCAAGGTTCCTACTTTTGCTAAGTATGATGGCACGTCTTGCCCAAAGCTGCATTTAAAGTCCTATGTCCAGAAGATCAATCCCCACACTGATGACAGAAAGTTGTGGATGCACTATTTTCAAGAGAGTTTGTCCGGAACCCAGTTGGAATGGTACTATCAGCTAGAGAATGACCGTATCCGTACTTGGAGTGACTTAGCTGATGCTTTCTACAGACAATATGAGTACAATGCTGAATTGACACCCACTCGCATGCAACTACAAAGCATGTCTATGGGTCGTGACGAGAAGTTCAAGGTATGTATGATCAAGTGGAGAGCGAGTTCAACCACCCTTGTCCAAGGGAGTTGGTTGATATGTTCATGGGAACACCGACAGCCCATTATTCAATCATCCGATTGGAAATTCTTCATCCGGATTCACCGAATGATATTGACAAAGCGCACATTGAAGCGGTATCAAGAGTGGGAAGATTCATGTAGAGACATCTTCTGCCAAGAGATCTTTTGGTGGTAAGAAAGAAGCCAATGCTGTATGGTCAAAAGCCGAGCCAAGACCGACCGCGCTCAAGCGCAGGATTCCAATCCTATCCATCAAGACAACTCAGCGAGACAACGCGTAGCACCGAAGACAAGCATTTAAGATCAACATGCCTTTGTCGCAAGCCTTACAACACATGTTGAACGCAGTGATTACTTTGAGGATCCTCCTCGAATGTCAACACTTCCTCCAAGTACAATCCTAATGCTAAGTGTGCTTACCATTCCAACAGCCCAGGCACGACAATCAATTGTTGGGCTCAAGAACAAGATTCAGATATGATTGAAGCTAAGCATTGAATTTGATCCTCTGAGACTCCGAATGTGATCAATGCGCCTATGCCACCATGACAAGAGTTCCAATCTGTTGGTGACGATACTTATGTTTTCAACATAGATGACTTGACCATTCCTCCGATGATAAGAAGAATTTATTGTCAATCGTGATGCCCAGAGGATTGTCGTTGGTGCCCATCCGCGCCGATGGTTGTGCTTGGTTAAGAAGACGTGTTTGCATGATGGATAACCGTGAGATACTATTTCGAAATCACCTGCAGTGTGAAGAAATGTCTAAGTTGAAGATCGACAATGCGAACGAAACTGCATCCTGTGGGATACCTTGGGGCAGCCAAGTGGAAAGTATGATTACATGGTGAAGTACACCTCGATAGTTACAAGATTCCTATTGAAGATGTTAAGGCGACCGGATGGGGTGACGATTTCCCGAAGACTATGCTGATGTTAACACAATAAGAATTTCCTCACGATCCGTGCCTAGAGTGGCACCTCTCATATCACTTTCCAAGACCAGTTCCATATTCCTCCGACAAAGCTATCCCTTGGAACTATGGAGATGTTTACTATCATGGCGTCAAGCAAGACCTCTCGACTATTGAAGATCTTACCGCTGAAGTTTCTATTCCCGACATTGACAACATCACGGGATCCAGAAGGTGACAGAACCGAAGAGTATCTATCTCCTCCAAAAGACACTGCGACTCCAGCTCGCATTCCACTACTCAATCAATATCCCAGGGAAAGAACCGGTGACTCATCCCTGCCAACCAAGTACCAAAGGAAGTTATCAAGACACCTCCAAACAAGAAATGGAGGAAATTCAAGATTATCAAGAAAAGTGACTACAATGTTGTGGAACACGACACCGTCCAAGATTTCCATGCTCGCTTTGCTCTTGTGCTCGAGGCTCATGCTAATGCCTTGGTGAAGTTTCAAGAATGCTCATGTACCGCAAGACACTACCACCACCATTCAAGTTTGTATTGCTAGCGGCTGCCAACAACGGCCTAGGCTTCTCGATGTCGATTTGACCCCGGAAACAACAAAGCCTTGCACATCTCGTTGAATGCAAGGGCACTACGCCTCATGTTTTAGTTGACACGGTCTCGCTTTGAATATCCTTAAGATCGCTTTTGATCGACTTGATGTCGAAGGGTTGGTTCGAGACCCGTGACATTATTGTGAGAGCTTTTGATGGTCTCTGCGAACGGTAGAGAGCTCACGCCTAAAGTCGGTTCCGGACTTTTGATTCCACTTTCTTTGTCATGGACATCCGTCCAGCCTTACTCTTGCCTACTTGGACGCCCTTGGATACATGGGCAGGCGCTGTTACCTCTACTTTGCATCGAAGTACCGGTGAAAGGAAGGTTGCACAGATGTGGTGAAGAAGAGTATATGGTCATCATCTACGTCATTCCGATACCGAGGTGGAGGGTGAATTCTTGAGACTCCTCAAGCTTTTGAAACAATTCCCGAGTCATGGCTGACTCTCCGTCACCCCGAAGATGCTAAAGTTCCACCTAGGATGGCCTCGCTGAAAGATGCTCAAGCTACTGTTGAACAAGGAGGTAGTGCTATTTGGGGTCAGCTCCCGAATCTACCTTTCAAATATGACAAGACTGGTTTAGGCTTCACCATCAAAGGTCGAAGATGATACGCCACGTGTGCCAACTTCCTTTCGCATCAGAGTGGAATCCATGCTATAGAAGACGACGACAACGGCTTCGACATCGCAAGTGGATCTTCCCAACCTGGATCAAGGGCTCAGAATTGAAGATCAAGACGTCATACCAATCTCCTTTAGTCGAGTAATTGCTCTTGTTTTGTTTTGCTTTTCGTATTTCTTTATGTTTTGAACAATAAACTTTGAAAGCCTAGTGCCTTACCCGGCATCATGGCTCGCTTCAGGGTTATTATCCGTCGTTTATGATTTTCATTCAATAAATCGTTGGACTTTTGCATTCAATTGTTTGTTTTCTTTTTTACTTTATCACCCCTTCAAAAGCTATGTGTTCTTACACACCCACGTGATCGCAGAATCACTCCGAATCTCGCACTATGCTAGTGCTAAATATGACTTCGATAATCCGATCTACAAGTCGAAGACGAAGTGAGGAAGATTGTGAAGTGCCAAGAGAACTTGCCAGATTGACAGAAGAAGCGAGTTATACACCACCGAAGAGCAAGTTGAGGTTGTGAATTTGGGTACCGACGAAGACAAAAGAGATCAAGATAGAGCGGTCTTGAGAATGTTAAAGAAAGGTTGATTCGATGCTACGAGACTATGTTGAGGTTTTGCTTGGTCATACGAAGACATGTCTGGTTTAGACATTGATATTGTGGTACACCGATTGCCGACAAAAGAAGGTTTTCCCGGTGAAACTGCCGACGCGCCCGAGATGTCGAGAAAATCAAAGCCGGTTATGAAGCAGTTCAACGCTGGTTTCTTAGTCACCTCTTATCCCCGGTTGCTAATGTGGTACCCGTGCCTAAGAAGGATGGTAAGGTACGAATGTGTGTGGATTATAGATCTCGAACAAAGCAAGTCCGAAAGATGATTTCCTTCCTCATATTGATGTTCTAGTTGACAACACCGCCAAAGATAAGGTTTTCTCCTTCATGGATGGTTTCTCCGTTACAATCGATCAAAATGGCTCCCGAGGACATGGAGAAGACTACTGTTACAGTGGGGCACTTCTCGCTACAAGGTTATGCTGCTCGGATTGAAGAACGCGGCGCCACTTACCAGGTTATGGTGACATTGTTTCATGACATGATTCATCACGAGATAGAGGTCTACGTCGACGACATGATAGCTCGATCACAGACTGAAGAAGAACATCTTGATCATTTGCAGAAACTGTTCGACAGGTTGAAGAAGTACAGATTGAGACTGAATCCTAACAAGTGCACCTTTGGAGTCAGATCTGGAAAACTCCTAGGGTTTGTTGTCAGTGGTAAAGGTATTGAAGTTGATCCCGCCAAGGTTAAAGCTATTCAAGAGATGCCAACTCCCCGCACCGAGAAGGAAGTCAGAGGTTTCTTGGGCCGATTGAACTACATTGCCAGATTCATTGCACACTTAACTGCTACTTGTGAGCCAATCTTCAAGTTACTAAAGAAAGATCAAGTAGTGGAGTGGAACGACGATTGCCGATCGCTTTGACAAAATCAAGGAGTACTACAGAATCCTCCTATCCTGATGCCATCAAGGAAGACCTCTCATCATGTACTTGACAGTGCTAGAGAATGGGGTGTGTGTTGGGGCAACATGACGAGTCTGGTCGAAAAGAGCATGCAATATACTACCTTAGCAAAAAGTTTACCGACTGTGAAACAAGATACTCACAGCTTGAGAAAACTTGCAACGCTTTGGCTTGGGCTGTCGCGACTAAGACAATATATGTTGACTCACACTACCTTGTTGATTTCCAAGATGGATCCGATAAAATACATCTTTGAGAAACCAGCTCTCTCCGGAAGAATAGCAAGATGGCAAATGATCTTGACTGAATACGACATCCAATACACTTCTCAGAAAGCGATCAAAGGAAGTGTAGTAGCCGATCATTTGGCTCATCAAGCCATAGATGACTATTAGTCTATGCAGTTCGAATTTCCAGATGAAGATGTTTTACTAGTTACTGATTGCGAAGAACCAGGCCCAGACGAAGGACCTGAACAAGGATCCCGATGGACCATGGTCTTTGATGGAGCCTCAAACGCACTTGGCAATGGCATTGGCGCCATCATTACATCCCCTACAGGCGGACACACGCCATTCACCGCCAGATTGTGTTTCAGTTGCACGAACAACATGGCCGAGTACGAAGCGTGCATCATGGGTCTTAAAGCTGCTATTGACTTAAGAATCAAGTTCTTACAAGTGTATGGAGACTCAGCTTTGGTGATCAGTCAGATTAAGGGCGAGTGGGATACGAAGCATGCGAATCTCATTCCGTATCGAGAGCATGTTTTGAGTTTGATTCCCTACTTCGAAGAGATTACTTTTGATCACATTCCACGGGAAGAGAATCAGTTGGCAAACGCATTGGCTACTATGTCGTCTATGTTCAAGGTTAGATGGGACAACGAGGCTCCCCAGATCATCATTGAGAAGTTTGACGAACCAGCATATTGTTGTGAGCTTGACGCAGAAGAGAAACCTTGGTACTATGACGTGAAGAGGTATCTTGAGACTCAGGAATATCCCGCAGGGGCATCTGTTAATGATAAGAAGTTCATGAGAAGATTTGCATCTAAATTCTTCCTCAGCAACGACATCTTATACAAGCGCAACCACGACTTGTGCTTATCTACTGTAGACCGAAACAAAGAATGCGTATCATGGAAGAGTTACACGAAGGCTAATTTGGTACCCATTCCATGGACATACGCTAAAAAGATTTTGAGAACGGTTACTATTGGTCCACCATGGAAGTCGATTGTCACCGCTACGCTCGATCTTGTCACAAATGCCGATTATGCCGACAAAGTGCACGCACTCCAAGACCTCTCGAATGTTTTAACTTCTCCTTGGCCTTTTGCAATATGGGGCATTGACATGATTGGAGAAATCAAGCCCACGGCTTCCAATGGACATCGTTTCATCCTTGTGGCAATAGATTATTTCACCAAGTGGGTAGAGGCGCCTCGATGCATCTGTTACCAAGAATGTCAGGCTCGATTCATCAAACATAATCTTATCCGCCGGTATGGCACTCCGAAAGGATTATCACAGATAACGGTTCCAATCTTAACAACAAGATGATCACCGAACTCTGCACGCAGTTCAAGATCAAGCATCATAATTCTTCTCCATATCGGCCTAAGATGAATGGCGCAGTGGAAGCCGCCAACAAGAACATTAAGAAGATTATATAAGATGACAAAGGACTTACAAAGATTGGCATGAGATGTTACCATTTGCTCTTCATGGTTATCGCACTACAAAGACGAACATCCACAGGGCAACCCTTTCTCTCGTGATACTGTATGGAAGCCGTCTTACCCATCGAGGTTCAGATACCCTCAACCAGAGTCCTCCAGGAGGCAGAGTTAGATGAAGACGATTGGGTTCAGACACGGCTTGACCAGATCAACTTGATCGATGAGAAACGACTTGCGTCCATCTGCCATGGACAGATTTATCATAAGCGAATGATCAGAGCATTTAACAAGAAGGTCAAACACCGAGTCTACCAAGTCGGTGATCTAGTAGTCAAGCGCATCATTCTTCCACAAGGTGATGCCAGGGGCAAATGGACTCCCACCTACGAAGGACCGTTTGTAGTCAAGACAGTATTTTCCGGCGGAGCTATGATCCTTAGCACCATGGATGGCGAAGACTTCCCACACCCTGTGAACGCAGACATAGTCAAAAAATACTACGCATAAAAGAGACCCGCTAGGTCGACTGGCCTAGGCAAAATAGGGCATCTGGCGAGCCAGGTTCGTTCGCAAAATAAAGGATATATACAAAACATGTACACCCGAAAGTCGAAACCTGAAAAGGCTTGGGCAAAAAGGGTATCCCGGAGATGAAAACCCGAAAGGGCGGTCTAGGCAAAAGTTAGGGACTTAAGCCGCGACTATGTCTCTTCCGATCACCGCCTCCACTACTAAGATTCAAGATTCAAATGGCGAAGATCACTACTCACTTTCACGACAACAAGGAGATGAGATAGTCGAAATATATGAGTACTAGCATAGTTGGAACTTAACGAGATTGTTTCCGCATAGCTTTTTACCTTTCTTGTACAAACTACTTGGCCATACGCCACCTTTCAAATAAACGCAATTTCTTTCTCTTTACAAATTTCTTTTGTTGTTATTTGCAATAAGTCCAACGTTTGCTTTGAATGACTATACGCATTTGACAATAAGAATCTAATCACAAACATGCGAAAAGTGAACGAACAAAAGTACTTACTACAGGTTCCAGGAATTGGGATGACGACGAAAGTCACCAAATAGTTCCCCACAGAGCATGATCCCCACAAAGGTGTCACTCGCAATACACCCTCCCCAGCGGAGTATATGTTAATCCACAAGCAGTGATTCCACTCGACCGAGCAACATTACATCAGTCTCCAAGCAGTAACACTTCATCCCCAGCGGACGTGTCTCAATCCTCCCCTTCTCCTAAGAAGAAAGACACAAGACTTGGTCGATAGTGCATCGGAGGAAACATCCTCATCCCCGCCGAGATTACAACGGACCTGACTCAGCCTCCTCCGCCAACATCAATGCTCTCAAATGAGATCACACTAATCTCAGAGACCTCACCAATCTACATACAGGTCCCCAATGCTCAGATTTCTCCGCAGGTCTAGATCTCAACTTCTCATCTCACCTTCCTCACCAGGCTCAAGACTTGGTCGATAGCATCGAGGAATCCAGATATCTTCTCCTTCAAAGCGGGTTCTCACCAATTCCCAGAGTCGAACTCAAACATCATCTTCTTCAAGATGGATATGTTTTGAAATATCACAATATTTATCATTCATACATTTCTCACAAGTCATAATTCATGCATCACCATATACATCGCCGCATCATACTTTGCATAAACTAACAAATATTCTATCAAAGTTTTCTTGTTTTCCAAAACAGTGAAAGTCGCCCGACACAAACAGTCCGTGATTAAGCCCCGAATCGACGGGAAAACTATCTCGAAAGACCGCCTTGGTTGTCCTCCGACGATTGGTCCAGGATTAAGCCCCGAATCGACGGGAAAACTATCTGAAAGACCACCCTTGGTTGTCCTCCGACGACTGGTCCAGATTAAGCCCCGAACCGACGGAAAACTATCCGAAGACCACCGTTATCCTCCGACAGTAATGGATCAACACCGATGCACAGTGAAGCTATCCGCATTCTTTCCAACTACTATTCCCCGAGTAATCAACACGAAGATTTATTTCGATTCCTTATTATCAACAAAGAATTACAGTAGTCTAGCGACGACTCTTGCCTTGGATGGCATCTTAAGCCCATCTCCCACTACTTATCAACAAAGGCTTCGCTTCATCGCATATATGGTTAAAAATCAATACGCACCAATAACTTCATTCAAAGTGAACACGAAGTCTAACGATGATTTTCCTCGATGGCATCTTAAGCCCATCTCCTCTCCGCCCCAGAACATCTACAGAGTCTAACATACGACTCACTCCCCAAAGATCGACTTTTCTAGATGGCATCTTAAGCCCATCTCCCGCCTCCCATTAACAACCTCGAGTCCAGCGCACACTCGCCTTAGAAATTCTTTAATGGCATTCAGCCCATTCCCGCCGCCATTTGGTTACAGTTATTCAATTTACCCATTTCCAAACACGAAAGCGCCATCCAACCTCCAGAAGAAGATTGAACAGGGCAGGCCATACCCCGTCCTCCATACAAGAGATTTCACATGCTCAAGATTTTTCAGTTGATCAGACAAACTCTCCCAGACATCAACCCAAACCAGGTTTGGTATTCTCAAGATGGATTTCAACATATTCAATGAAACCATGCCTCACATGCTCAAGAGTCCATAGCCAGCCTCAGAGTTTCTGTTATGGCTGAATGGTGGCTGATTGACAAAACAGTCAACATCAAACTTGATTTTGTCAACATCCTCATTTTGAAGTTACATTCATCATTTGATCAAGGGTTGATCATGATTCATCAAGAAAACTCAAGATTTGCTCAAAAGTCAAATTTTCACCTAGAAACCCTAATTTAGAAAGTTTGACTTTTGAGCAAATCTTGAGTTTTCTTGATGAATCATGATCAAACCTTGATCAAATGATGAATGTAACTTCAAAATGAGTATGTTGACCAAAAATTATGAAGTTTGACTGTATGTTGACCACAGTTGACTTTTTGTTCAATACAACTGATTTTCAACCATCTGAGCAATTGTCTGAGGAAACTTGACTTGTGAGGCTTGAAACTTGACATGGAGAATCTTTGAAGCATATGAGGAGGCATGAAGACCATTGGAGATGTTGGAAATTCATCTTGACTTGAGAGATACCAAACCCTAGTTTGGGTTGATTGTCTATGAGAGAGTTTGTCTGATCAACTCTTGAGGAATCCTTGAGTATAGATGTATGAAATCTCTTGAGTAGATGGAGGGCAAATTTTGGGGTATGACAGCTGCCCCTGTTCAATCTTCTTGTACCGGAGGGTTAGATTGACACGCTTGTCTTTCGTGACCTGGAGGTAGAAGATGATTGAACACCGAGTACACCGAAAATTTGCACTCATGTTGGTCGATGATGCGGAATGGGCTTAGATGCCATTTGGAGAAGCTGGGAATGAGTCGACGCTAGACTTGAGATTACCGATAGGAGGACCTGGAAAGTGAGCCGACGATAGGCCCTGTGGGCTCTCGAAAGGAGAGGAGATGGGCTTAAGATGCCATCCGAGGAGTCGATGTTAGACTTCGTGTTCATTTTGAATGAAGTTATTGGTTTGCATTGATTTTTAACCATATATGCAGATTCAAAGTGAAGCAATGTTGACAAATAGTCGGAGATGGGCTTAAGATGCCATCCAAGGCAATCGAGTCGACGCTAGACTCTATAGTCACCGTTGATAATAAGGAATCGTAATAAATCTTCGCCGATTACTCGAGGGAAATAGTAGTTGGCAAAATGTGGATAGCTTCCCGTGCATCGGTGTTGATCCATTGCTTGTTATCGGAGGATAACCGAGGCGGTCTTTCGGATAGTTTTCCGCCGACTGGCTTAATCTCGACCGCCGTCGGAGGACAACCAAGGGCGGTCTTCGATAGTTTTCCCACGATTCGGGCTTAATCTTGACCTGTTGCGTCATAAGTGATCATACTGCTTTTGGAGAAAACAAGAGAAACTTTGATAGAATATTCGTTAGTTTTATGCAGTATGATGCATGGTATGAATGACATATGCATGAATTATGACTTTATGAGTAATGTATGAATGATAGATGTTGTTGTATTTCAAAACATATCCATCTTGAAGAAGATGCGATGTTCTGCTTGAGGATTTCTCACTGGGGATTGAGTAGGTGAGAACCCCGCTTTGAAGGAGAAGAAAGATATCCTGGATTCCTCCGATGCACTATCTGACCAAGTCTTGGGCCTAGATATTGTTGAGGAAGGTAGAGATTTGAGAAGCTCGTTTGTTGGAGATCTCATATATAGACCGAGGAGAACTGGAGGCGATCCGTTGGGAACCTTGTATGTAGATCCTGCTGAGGAAATTTAGGAGGCGCCAGGATTGAGGTAGATCTCTGGAGAGCAATTGATAGTTGCCGGAGACCGAGTGGGAGAGTCGGATCCCTGTGATCTTTGGTTGGGGATGAGGATGTAGTTTCCTCCGATGCACTATCTGACCAAGTCTCGAGTCTGGATACCGCTGGGAAGAGAGGAAGGGACTAAGGGATGTCCTTGGGGATAAATACCTTGACCGAGATGAGGTGTTTACCGCTTGAAGATCGATGTAACATTGCTTGGTCAAGTGGAATTGCTCGTGGATTCCTTTTGCTCTACCGGGAAGTTGTGTTGGTGACTTTGTCGCCATCTCAATTCCGAGCCAGTAGTAAGTACTTTGTATGTTCATTTTTCATATGTTTGCGATTAGATTCTTATTGTCAAGTGCGATAATCATTCAAAGCAAACGTTGGACTTATCGCAAACGACAAATGAAAATTGTAAAGAGAAAGAACTTGCATTTATTTGAAATGTATGTATGGCCAAGTAGTTTTGTACACAAGAAAGGTAAAAGCTATGTGGAAACAATCTCGCTAAGTTCCAACTGTAGTACTCATATATTTCAACTATCTCATCTCCTTGTCAAGAAAGTGAGTGAATTGATCTTCGCCATTTGAATCTTGAATGCTGATAGTAGTCCGGGGATGTGATCCGAAGAGACATAGTCGATGCTTGAATCCCTAACTTTGCCTAGACCGCCTTCGGTTTTCACCATCGATACCTTTTTGCCCAAGCCGCCTTTTCGTGTTTTCGACTTGCCGGTGTACATGTTTTGTATATATCCTTTATTTTGCCCGAACCTTTGGTTCGCCAGGATGCCCTTATTTTTGCCTAGGCCAGGGAGAAGTTAAAACATTCAGAGGTACTGGAGGTACGTGTACTTTGTCGGCATAAATCTGGCACTTGTGACAAGATCGAGCATAGCGGTGACAATCATCTTCCATGGTGGACCAATAGTAACCTGTTCTCAAAATCTTCTTAGCCATGGTGTGTCCATTGGAGTGGGTACCAAATGCGCCTTCGTGTAACTCTTCCATGATACGCATTGCTGTTTTCCGGTCTACACAGCGGAGTAAGCACAGATCGTGGTTGTGCTTGTATAAGATGTCGTTGCTAAGGAAGAATTTAGATGTAAATCTTCTCATGAACTTCTTATCGTTAACAGATGCCCCTGCGGGATATTCCTGAGTCTCAAGATACCTCTTCACGTCGTAGTACCAAGGTTTCTCTTCTGTGTCAAGCTCATAACAATACGCTGGTTCGTCGAACTTCTCAATGATGATCTGGGGAGCCTCGTTGTCCCATCTAACCTTGAACATAGACGACATAGTAGCCAATGCGTCTGCCAACTGATTCTCTTCTCGTGGAATATGATTGAAAGTAATCTCTTCGAAGTAGGGGATCAAACTCAGAACATGCTCTCGATACGGAATGAGATTTTGATGCTTCGTATCCCACTCGCCTTTAATCTGATTGATCACTAAAGCTGAGTCTCCATACACTTGTAAGAACTTGATTCTTAAGTCAATAGCAGCTTTAATACCCATAATGCACGCTCAGATTCGCCATGTTATTAGTGCAATCAAACATAATCTGGCGGTGAAAGGCGTGTCCCTAGGATGTAATGATGGCGCCAACGCCATTGCCAAGCGCGTTGAGGCTCCATCAAAGACCATGGTCCATCGGGATCCTTGCTCAGTCCTTCGTCCGGCCCGGTTCTTCTAATCAGAACTAGTAGAACATCTTCATCGGAAATTAACGCATAGACCGATAGTCATCTACGGCTTGATGAGCCAAATGATCGGCTACCACACTTCCTTTGATCGCTTTCGAGAAGTGTATTGGATGTCATATTCGGTCAAGATCATTTGCCATCTTGCTATTCTTCCGAGAGAGCTGGTTTCTCAAATATGTATTTTATCGGATCCATCTTGAAATCAACAAGGTAGTGTGAGTCAACATATCCGCCTTAGTCGGCGAGCACCAAGTTAAAGCGTTGCAAGTTTTCTCGTGTGAGTATCTTGTTTCACCGGTAAACTTTTGCTAAGGTAGTATATTGCATGCTCTTTTCGACTGCACTCGCCATGTTGCCCCAACACACACCCCATTGAATTCTCTAACACCGTCAAGTACATGATAAGAGGTCTTCCTTCGGCGCATCGAATAGGAGGATTCGAGGTACTCCTTGATTTTGTCAAAAGCGATCTGGCAATCGTCGTTCCATTCCACTACTTGATCTTTCTTGAGTAACTTGAAGATTGGCTCACAAGTAGCAGTTAGATGTGCAATGAATCTGGCAATGTAATTCAATCGGCCCAAGAAACCTCTGACTTCCTTCTCGGCGGGAGTGGCATCTCTTGAATAGCTTTAACCTTGGCGGGGTCAACTTCAATACCTTTACCACTGACAACAAACCCTAGGAGTTTTCCAGATCTGACTCCAAAGGTGCACTTGTTGGGATTCAGTCTCAACATGTACTTCTTCAACCTATCAAACAGTTTTTGTAGATGATCAAGATGTTCTTCTTCAGTCTGTGACCTAGCTATCATATCGTCGACGTAGACCTCTATCTCGTGATGAATCATGTCATGAAATAATGTTACCATAGCACGCTGATAAGTGGCGCCGCTCTTCAATCAACGGCATAACCTTGTAACAGAAAGTGCCCCACTGTAACAAAAGTAGTCTTCTCCATGTCCTCAGGAGCCATTTTGATCTGATTGTAACCGGAGAAACCATCCATAAAGGAGAAGACCTTATGCTGAGCAGTGTTGTCAACCAAAACATCAATATGAGGAAGTGTGAAATCGTCTTTCGGACTTGCTTTGTTCAGATCTCTGTAATCCACACACATTCGTACTTTACCATCCTTCTTAGGTACGGGTACCACATTTGCAACCCACTGGGGATAAGAGGTGACATCTAAGAAACCAGCGTTGAACTGCTTCATAACTTCGGCTTTGATTTTCTCTGACATCTCAGGACGCATGCAAACCTTCGCTTCACCGAGAAAACCTTCTTTTGTCGGCAATCGGTGTACCACGATATCAATGTCCAACCCTGGCATGTCTTCGTATGACCAAGCAAAAATCTCAATGTAGTCTCGTAGCATCTGAACCAACCTTTCTTTAACACTGTTCTCAAGATCTGCTCCTATCTTGATCTCTTTTCTCTTCGTCAAGACCAAATTCACAACCTCAACTTGCTCTTCGGTGGTCAGATAACTCGCTCTTCTTGTCAGTAGCAATCCGCAAGTTCTCCGGCACTTCATAATCTTCCTCACTTTCGCCTTCGCTTGGTAGATCGGATTATCAAGTCATATTTAACAATAGCATAGTCATATTAACTAGATTCGAGTGATTCTGCAGTTATCACGTGGGTGTGTGTAAGAAACACATAGCTTTTTGAAGGGGTGATAAAGTTAAAGAAGGAAAACAAACAATTGAATGCAAAAGCCCAACGAATTTATTGAATGAAAATACGCAAACGACAGATAATAACCCTCACAAACGAGCCATTATGCCCCGGGCAAGGCACTAGGCTTTCAAAGTTTTATTGTTCAAAACGTAAAGAAATACGAAAAGCAAAACAAAACAAAAGTAATTACTCCTGGCTAAAGGAGATTGGTATGACGTCTTCAGCCTTCCAATTGCTGAGTCTGTTGTCTGGAGTTGGGAAGATCCACTTGCTGATGTCGAAGTCGTTGTCGTCGTCTTCTATAGCATGGATTCCACTGCTGATGCGGAAAGGAAGTTGGCTGGCACGTTCGCGGCGTATCATCTTCTGACCCTTGATGGTGAAGCCTAAACCAGTTTTGTCAGATTTCAAAGGAAGATCAGGGAGCTGACCCCAAATAGTACTCTTTCCTTCTTCAACAGCAGCTTGAGCGTCTTTCAGCGAGGCCATCCTAGGCGGAGCTTGTGTAGCTTCAAGAGTGGTGGGAGAGTCAACAGGCATGACTCTGGACGTTGTTTCAAAAGCTTGACAGGGAGTCTCAAAGAATTCACCCTCCACCTCGAGGTATCGGAATGACTGTAGATGACTGACCATATACTCCTCTTCACCACATACTGTGACAACCTTCCCTTTCACCGGGTACTTCAACTTCTGATGTAAGGTAGAGGTAACAGCGCCTGCCCCATGTATCCAAGGGCGTCCAAGTAGGCAAGAGTAAGCAGGACGGATGTCCATGACAAAGAAAGTGGAGTCAAAAGTCTGGGAACCGACTTTAACAGGCAGAGTGAGCTCTCCAAGCACTGTTCGCTTAGAACCATCAAAAGCTCTCACAATAATGTCACTGGGTCTCAGAACCAACCCTTCGACATCGAGTCGATCAAAAGCAGTCTTCGGAAGGATGTTTAGAGCAGAACCAGTATCCACCAAAACATGAGACAATGTAATGCCCTTGCATTCAATAGAGATGTGCAAGGCTTTGTTATGTTTCTTCCCGGAAGGAGTTAAATCAGCATCAGAGAAGCCTAGGCCGTTGTTGGCAGCCAGGCTAGCAATACAAACTTCGAATTGATCAGTAGTAGTGTCTTGTGGCACGTGAGCATTCTTCAGAAACTTCACCAAGGCGTTAGCATGAGCCTCGGAGCACAAGAGCAGAGCAAGCATGGAGATCTTGGACGGAGTCTGTCCCAACTGTTCCACAACATTGTAGTCGCTCTTCTTGATAATCTTCAGAATTTCCTCCATTTCTTGTTTGGAGGTATCTTCAGTAACTTCCTTTGGTACTTCTGGTTGAGCAGGATGAGTCACTGGTTCTTTCCCCCTAGCTTGGGGAATGGATTGAATAGTTGGAATGCGAGATGGAGTCGCAGTGTCTTTTGGAGGAGAGATATCTGGAGAGAAAACCCTTCCGATTCGGGTCACCTTACTAGATCCGGTGATGTTGTCAATGTCAGGAATGGTAGCTTCGATGGTAAGATCCTTGATAGTCAGAGGGTCTTGCTTGACACCATGATAGTAAACATCAGCTCCATAATTCCAAGGGATAGCTTTATCTGAGGAATACGGAACTGGCCTTGGAGAAGTGATGATGAGAGGTGCCACTCTAGGCACAGGATCAGCAGAGGAAATCCTTATTGTGTTAACATCAAGATAGTCTTCTGGAAATCGTCACCCCATCCGGTCGCCTTAACATCTTCAATAGGAATCTTGTAACTATCAGGGACAGTGTACTTCACCATGTAATCATACTTTCCACTTGGCTGCCCCAAGGTATCCCATACAGATGGTACACCGTTTGCATTGTCAATCTTCAACTTAGACATTTCTTCACACTCTGACGGTGGTTTCGAAATAGTATCTCACGGTTATCCATCATGCATCGAACACGTCTTCTCAACCAAGCACAACCATCGGTGTGATGGGCACCAACGACAATCCTGGGCATCCTGGATTGACACCGCTTGTAGCAAATTCTTCTTAAGTCATCGGAGGAATGGTCAAGTCATCTATGTTGAAAACATAAGTATCATCACCAACAAAGATTGGAACTCTTGTCATGGTTAGGCATAGGCGCGTTGATCACATTCGAGTCTCAACAGGAGGATCAAATTCAATCGCTTAGCTTCAATCATATCTTGAATCTTGTTCTTTGAGCCCAACAATCATCGATACTATGTCACGGGCTATTGGAATGGTAAGCACACTTAGCATTAGGATTATACTGAGAGGAAGTGTTGACATTCGAGGAGGATCCTCAAGGTCACCGCTTTCAACATGTGTTGCAAGGCTTGCGACAAAGGCATGTTGATCTTCGTAACTTCGTGGTGCCTGTTACGCGTTGTCTCGCCGAGGTTGCTGATGTAGGATTAGAGATCACAACCCCCACAGATTGAGCGGTCGGACTTGGCTCGGCTTTTCGACCATACACAAGATTAGCTTCTTTCTTAGTACCAAAAGATCTCTTACATTTGAAGATGTCTCTACATGAATCTTTCCACTCTTGATACCACTTCAATGTCAGTATCATTCGGTGAATCCGGTGAAGAGTTTCCAATCGATGATTGAAGAATGGGCTGTCGGTGTCCCCATGAACATATCAACCAACTCCCTATTGGACAAGGGTGGTGAACTCACCGCTAAATCTCTCCACTTCGAGCATACTCCTTGAACTTCTCATCACGACCCATAGACATGCTTTATAGTTGCATGCGTGGGTGTCAATTCAGATTGTACTCATACTGTCAGAAAGCATCGCCAAATCACCCAAGTACGGATACGGTCATTCTCTAGCTGATAATACCACTCCAACTGAGTTCCGGACAAACTTTCTTGAAAATAATGCATCCACAACTTTACATCATCGGTGGGGATTGATCTTCCGAACATAAGACTTCAAATGCGCTTAGGGCAAGACATGCCATCATACTTAGCAAAAGTAGGAACTTTGAACTTGGGAGGAATCACAACACCGAGGACAAGACTCGGATCATCAAAATTCAACCGGACATTTCGTGTTTTCCACAAGATTCGACGGTCTTCAAGTTGCTTGTACTTGTCATCTTCATTAGAGTATTGGCCATCATCATAGTTCTTCTCAAGCTCGGCTGACGCCTTCACCATCACCCTTGTTACTTTCCTCGGATGGACACTTCCTTCAGAGAGCTCAATCGGTGACCACCTTAGGACCACCTTTGTAGCGTCGCCCATGTTGAGGAGACCAACAACCTTCTTCTTCTTGTTGATGAGCTTCTTCAAATCTTCTTGGCCTTGGACCAAACTGGTGAACATCTCTGGCCGAGCATTCTGAGCTTGGAGATCTTTGACAGACTGTTCAAGAGCCATTTCTGCTAAAATAAATAGCGAGCAAATGAGAAAACCAATCTTCAATGTACCTGTGATGCAATGTTATGCTATGATATGCAATGTTTATGCGAATGCAATGCAATGTTTTCAAGGACCTTAGAGATTTAAATTTGTTAAACAAACAAGGAACAAACATTTATTAGTACTCTTATCATTCTTTTTCTTTTTAAGTACAAAAGATAGTTCAAAACAATAAAAGAAAACATAAACATCCTAAAGCTCTAAGTCTCCCATGGGCGCTTCCTCTTGGTGCCGATGTAAGCGTTGATGTTTCGCTCCTCGTGAAGTAGCTTAGTCAACTCTAGCACTTTCTTCTCACTTGCGTAACACTGAGCTTCAAAGGTATCCCTCTCTTCCTTGAGCTGAATCCAGGATCTCTTCAAGTCTTCAAAATCAGTAGGCATGTCGGGATGGAGAATAAGATAGGTACGTCACCTATAGCAACAGGTTCCATAATTACTGGTAGAACAGGCGTGAATGGCATCATGAGGTTTTGAGCTCGAGCTCGCACCCATTTGAGGTAAGGTTCCCAAGGAATGGAGTTTTGGTGCCCCAAAGTCTTGGTATCAGTCTTCTTTACCATGCCCCAAGCGTGTATGAACCTTCGTCGGTAATTCTGGAGATCATGATTGTAGTCGAACACAATATCTTGGAGAAGCATATCATGTGGACCATCTCTTCGGAAAAACCAAACTGACGTAGAGCTAGAGAAGGGTTGTAAGTAATACCTCCCCTTATACCAAGTAGTGGTACATTAGGGAATTCTCCACAGCGCTCGATGAAAGTGAAATCCTTTTGAGAGAAAAGATTCCAACGGATATCTGAATGAGAGAGTGACATCAATCTTTGAGACCATCTCAACCTTTGTTCATTCTTCAAAACTGATGGAGGAAGGTGCGAAATAAACCACCTAGAAAGTAACGGTATGCAACACATGAGAGTTCCTTGTCTCTTAGTAGTACGAGTGTGGAGAGAATGTAGGATATCTCCAAGTAAAGTAGGCACTGGATTGTGGGTAAGAAACAAGTTGATGGCATTGACATCTATGAATTGATCCGAGTTAGGGAATAGAACCAAACCATAGATTAGCAAGGCCACAATATCTTCGAATGCATGGAAACTCATAACTTTGAGGAATTCTCGGGCTTTCTTAATTAGGAACTTGGAAAGTAAACCCTTAACTCCACTTCTAGTTTCCCAATTGGCTTCAATGTCTGAGCGCTTAAGATGTAAGCGGATGCCATGTCTTCTTAGGAACCTTTTCTAGACCGGTGAATGGCATTTGATCAAGAATAGGTATCCCAAGTAGCTTAGAGAACTCTTCCAAGGTAGGAACCAAGCGATAACTGGAATGTAAAGCAATGGTGTTTCGGGTCGAAGAACTGGAATAGGACATGCATCATATCTTCTTCAAAACCAGAGATAACCAAATCGAGTAGATAACCGTGTCTTTTGATGAACTGTGCATGGTCGGGAATTTCTGAAACCAATTCTTTGAGCTGAGAAAGTATACCCATGAAGTTGATTCGGATAGTCTTTCTAGAAGCCATAATACCCTACAAAACAGAGCAAAGATAAATCCCTAGGTCCTTGAAATAGTTAGAAATGATATGCAATGCGATGATGTCATGATGTCATGTTTAGCACACACAAACAATTCACACAATGAGCCTAGGGTTAAGGCTTGCATGAGGTATAGGTGATTACCCCACCAAAAGTTTGAGTTGGTTCATCCTGTCCTATAATAGTAACCGGGTTCTAGGAATCTCACATCATCGAACTTTCTCGTAGGCGTTTATTTCAATACGACGGCCAAGTGGTCGATCGAAAATATCCCAAAAGTCTGATCTCAATGAGCGTAGCATCGAGTATCAACCAACCTTAGTCTGCACCAAAGTCGGCCATCTCACTACTTTCTAATGGCTAAGATGGGTCAATTAAGGTTCTAAAAGTTTAGTTAGCGCTTGATGACACCACGCAGAAGCCAAATACTATCTTCAACTTGGGAATGAAGAGTATCGGGACAACCAAAGTGTCACGCTAACGTAGCCATCACGTTGACCGTTTAGTTATACGTCTAGCGGTCGCGATGATTTAATGCTACTTACCTAAAAGGAAACCTGGATCCGGGTGTAGGATCCCCCAACAATATGATACCCAAGCAACCCTTAAAGATAAAGCAAGCAAGTCAAACAAAAAGCAATAAAGGTGATCTAAAAATCCCTAAGGCATTCTCTCTTTAGGGTGTCTCCCAGAGTCGCCGATTAATACGTGAACCGACTTTGTAGGATTTTGTATCCAAATGTGCGGATAGCAAGAGTCGCCACCGACTTTTATTTTATCCAATTAAGGGAAGGTAAAAGTACGAAAAAGACCTTCGTTAGATTCTCGAATCGGAGAATGGTTATGAAAAGGGAAGGTATTAGCACCCTTTCCATCCGTAGTTATCTACGGGCTCTTAGTTGCTCTAGATTACCTTTAAAATTGCTTTCTGTGTTTGAAAAATGTTTTGAAAAAGGCATTTCGCTTTGACTTTGTAATGACTCATGTAGGAGTGTATACAAAGTGTTTGGAAATGTTTTGTTTTGAAAAGAATTTGAACTTTGAAAAAGAGTGTGTGGTGTGAAAAGCATTTGATAGAGCGAGCAACTAAAAGACTTATTACCCACTCAGAATTGGTCATTTTCGTACTTCTACGTTCCTTTAGAATAGCGCTAGCCATACCATTAGTTAGTAGGTAGCTCCATTCGTTGGATGTAAACGGGACATTCGAAGGGACATCGGGAAATGGTCATAGAAAGCAACTTGTAGGAAGTATCCTAGCACATTCGAAGGGACTATCATCACTTTTCGTAGGCGACAATCGAGGGTCAAGATCATGTATTCGGAGGCGACATCGTGGGTCTTATGATCTATGTATCGAAGGGACTATGATGATTTGTTTGGAAGGCAACGGTGCTAGAATACCTCTACGTTCGAGGGACATGACCATTTTGAATTCTCAAAGGCAACGAGAGAGAATTACCCTAAAGGGTGCGTGTGTGATAGAAGTGTGTTGATTTCAGATATTTTATCTTGAAAATTAGTGGGCTAAGTTCATTATTATCTTGCCATACACGCCTAGTTACTAGCAATTGATAGAGTGCGGAAATTAAAATGCGGAATGTAAAGATGCGGAAAGGTAAATGTCCTACGCTATTACAAGGCTTTGGGGCAGATACATAATTTTAAAAATGCGGAAAGTAAAGACCTAATTTTAAACTATTACATCCCATATACAGTTACATTATTGGAAAATAAAATGAAAACGGTAAAGAAACGTCTGAATTGGAAGAACCTGTGAAACGAACGAGAAATCGGAAAATATGACGAAATCGAGATAAGAGAAAATGTTAGAAAAAATGCAAATTTTTAATTGGAAAAAATATGACATGCTGGAAATAATGTAAATATGCTAAACTAATTTTTTGGGATTTTTTAGATGCAATTTAATAATTTAAAATGAATTAAAAGTGATTTAAATGCAAAATTATAAATAAAAATAAATATGCATGCAAAATTATATTTCTTAATTTATTAAATTAAATAAAGTTTTTATGAAAATAAATGCAAAAGGAAACTAATTTTTGATAATTTTTTAATGCAGAAATAAAAATATGAAAATAAATTAAAATAGTATGCAAATATTGAAATAATATGAAATAGTTAGAAAATGCAAGTTTGTAAAAAGAAACTCAAAACCGGTGCAAGCAGGATTCGAACTCAGGACACGGGAGAGTATCCACCAACAGTATGCGCCTTAACCACTGGACCAAGTGACACTTGGTGTTTGAAAAGCTGGAAACAATTGCATATAAATGTCAACGTGTCCTGATTATATTCCAAACCGAGTCAGCCATATGTGGTCCCCAGTCAGCGCGAGAGGACGAATCAGAAAACATATAAATGCCACGCGTGCCTCCACCGGAGTTAACCGGTCAGCGACGCCGGAGCCCTAGCTCCGGTCATCTTCTCCGGTGAGGACGGACATCAAACCTGCAAAATAATGGAAATCGAAGCAAAAAAAGGACCTATTCCCCCTAAATCGACCATGGCGAACACGATGGCGGTGTTATTTTTGGCTGAAACGGCTTGTACAAGCCGGTTCGAAGAAGACAGTTCAAAATGCCCTAACAATGGCAACAGGTGATTTCTACGTGTATGCTTGCATGTAATGTATCATTCATGATCTATTGGATGCCCTGAGTAAAAATAAACACACAAAAACGATTAATAATGCAGGATGTTATGAAATCGAAATCTGGAAAGTTTGCAAACCGGTGAGAGTGAGATGGCTCGATCTGGGCAGCCTGGGCTTCGAGCAAGATATGTTTTTGATTGCTGGGAACCTCCTGAGCACAATGGAATGGATGGTTTTGGCTGAGAGTGGCTGCTCTTTAAAATTCGATTTTTCAAGGATGTATGAAAATTTTGGCAAAATAAGGACTCTCTCTTGGGCTAGGGTTTCGTCTCCATGCTTGTACACACTGCTGAGTATTTATAGATGAGATTTGAAGAGAAAAAAGAGTGAAAAAAGATATGATTTGGAAGCATTCAATTTTTCAAATAAAATCAATTTTCTTGAAGAAAATTTGATTTCCTCTTCAATGCTTGATTATGCACGAATTTGGCAAGAGTATTGGGCTATCTTGGACATTAAGGAAGATATAAAATCAGCCCTTTTTGGAAAAAATACTTAATTTTCATATTTTATATAATTTATTTTTGAATTAAATGTTATAAAATTCAAATATAAATCATAAAAATAGAAAATTACCAAGCCCAAGCATTTATGGGTCAAGAATAATGTCATGAACAAGTTTGGATCAAAAGATTTTAGGCCCATTTGGAAAATTTTGCATTTTGACCAAAATGTCCTTTTGTGCAATGGTCCAAAATTTCCCAACTTCTGAATAGTGTATCTTGCTCAATTTTCCACATTTTTGAGTGTTCTTGGACTTTTTGGAAAGCTCTAAGAGTCCTCTAAACAATGTCTTTGGTTTCATCTCAATTGGAGTTACCATGCTCAATATATCTTCAAATCAAAAAGTTGACTTTTTGTTGACTTTGAAAATGACCTGTAATGTTTTGAGCTATACCTCTCAAATGAAGCATTTTTTGGACATTCTTGTGAGACATGAAGTTGTAGAGAATTGAATTTCCTTCAAAACAAGAGGTGGTGGAAAAATTTCTGAGAAAGTATGAGAAAGTTATGATCAGTCAAAGTTCAGTTGACTTTTCACCTAGAAACCCTAATTTAGAAAGTTTGACTTTTGAGCAAATCTTGAGTTTTCTTGATGAATCATGATCAACCCTTGATCAAATGATGAATGTAACTTCAAAATGAGGATGTTGACCAAAAATCAGAAGTTTTGACTGTATGTTGACCACAGTTGACTTTTTGTCCAATACACCCGATTTTCAACCATCTGAGCAATTGTCTGAGGAAACTTGACTTGTGAGGCTTGAAACTTGACATGGAGAATCTTTGAAGCATATGAGGAGGCATGAAGACCATTGGAGATGTTGGAAATTCATCTTGACTTGAGAGATACCAAACCCTAGTTTGGGTTGATTGTCTAGGAGAGAGTTTGTCTGATCAACTCTTGAGGAATCCTTGAGCATAGATGTATGAAATCTTTTGAGAAGATGGAGGGCAAATTTTGGGGTATGACAGCTGCCCCTGTTCAATCTTCTTGTACTGGAGGGTTAGATTGACACGCTTGTCTTTCGTGACCTGGAGGTAGAAGATGATTGAACACTCGAGTACACCTGAAAATTTGCACTCGCGGTTGGCTGATGATGCGGGAATGGGCTTACAGATGCCATTTGGAGAAGCTGGGGAATGAGTCGTACGTTAGACTTGAGATTACTGATAGGAGGACTGCTGGAAAGTGAGCCGTACGATAGGCCCTGTGGGCGTTCCTGGAAAGGAGAGGAGATGGGCTTAAGATGCCATCCGGAGGGAGTCGTATGTTAGACTTCGTGTTCATTTTGAATGAAGTTATTAGTTTGCATTGATTTTTAACCATATATGCAGCATTCTAAAAGTGAAGCACTGTTGACAAATAGTCGGAGATGGGCTTAAGATGCCATCCAAGGCAACTGAGTCGTACGCTAGACTCTATAGTCACTGTTGATAATAAGGAATCAGAATAAATCTTCGTGCTGATTACTCTGAGGGAAATAGTAGTTGGCAAAAATGTGGATAGCTTCCCTGTTGTGCATCGGGTGTTGATCCATTGCTTGTTATCGGAGGATAACCGGAGGCGGTCTTTCGGATAGTTTTCCTGTCGACTCGGGGCTTAATCCTGGACCAGTCGTCGGAGGACAACCAAGGGCGGTCTTTCAGATAGTTTTCCCGTCGATTCGGGGCTTAATCTTGGACCTGTTTGCGTCATAAGTGACTGTTACCTGTTTTTGGAGAAAACAAGAGAAACTTTGATAGAATATTCGTTAGTTTTATGCAGAGTATGATGCATGGCAGTGTATGAATGACATATGCATGAATTATGACTTTATGAGTAATGTATGAATGATAGATGTTGTTGTATTTCAAAACATATCCATCTTGAAGAAGATGCGGATGTTCTGTTTGAGGATTTCTGACTTCTGCTTGGGGATTTGAGTAGGTGAGAACCCCGCTTTTGAAGGAGAAGAAAGATATCCTGGATTCCTCCGATGCACTATCTGACCAAGTCTTGGGCCTAGATATTGTTGAGGAAGGTAGAGATTTGAGAAGCTCGTTTGTTGGAGATCTCATATATAGACCCTGCTGAGGAGAATCTGGGAGGCGATCCGTTGGGAACCTTGTATGTAGATCCTGCTAAGGAAATTTAGGAGGCGCGGGATTGAGTGTAGATCTTGGAGAGCAATTGATAGTTGCGGGAGACCGAGCTGGGAGAGTCGAGGATCCCGTTGTGATCTTTGGTTGGGGGATGAGGATGTAGTTTCCTCCGATGCACTATCTGACCAAGTCTCGAGTCCGATACTGGGAAGAGAGGAAGGGACGAGGATGTCCTTGGGGATAAATACCTTGACTGGAGATGAGGTGTTTACTGCTTGAAGATCGATGTAACATTGCTTGGTCAAGTGGAATTGCTGCTCGTGGATTCCCTTTTGCTCTACTTGGGAAGTTGTGTTGGTGACTTTTGTCGTCATCTCAATTCCCGGAGCCTGTAGTAAGTACTTTTGTATGTTCATTTTTCATATGTTTGCGATTAGATTCTTATTGTCAAGTGCGTATAATCATTCAAAGCAAACGTTGGACTTATCGCAAACGACAACAGTGAAAATTGTAAAGAGAAAGAACTTGCATTTATTTGAAATGTGGCGTATGGCCAAGTAGTTTTGTACCCAAGAAAGGTAAAAAGCTATGCGGAAACAATCTCGTTAAGTTCCAACTGTGCTAGTACTCATATATTTCAACTATCTCATCTCCTTGTCAAGAGAAAGTGAGTGAATTGATCTTCGCCATTTGAATCTTGAATTGATAGTAGTCGGGAGCGGTGATCGGAAGAGACATAGTCGCGCTTGAATCCCTAACTTTTGCCTAGACCGCCCTTTCGGTTTTCGGAGGATACCTTTTGCCCAAGCCCTTTTCGTGTTTTCGACTTGCCGGTGTACATGTTTTGTATATATCCTTTATTTTGCCCGAACCTTTTGGTTCCAGATGCCCTTATTTTTGCCTAGGCCAGGGAGAAGTTAAAACATTCAGAGGTACTGGAGGTACGTGTACTTTGTCGGCATAAATTTGGCACTTGTGACAAGATCGAGCATAGCGGTGACAATCAGCTTCCATGGTGGACCAATAGTAACCTGTTCTCAAAATCTTCTTAGCCATGGTGTGTCCACTGGAGTGGGTACCAAATGCGCCTTCGTGTAACTCTTCCATGATACGCATTCTTTGTTTTCCTACACAGAGTAAGCATGATCGTGGTTGCGCTTGTATAAGATGCCGTTGCTAAGGAAGAATTTAGATGCAAATGATGAATGTAACTTCAAAATGAGGATGTTGACCAAAAATTATGAAGTTTGACTGTATGTTGACCACAGTTGACTTTTTGTTCAATACAACTGATTTTCAACCATCTGAGCAATTGTCTGAGGAAACTTGACTTGTGAGGCTTGAAACTTGACATGGAGAATCTTTGAAGCATATGAGGAGGCATGAAGACCATTGGAGATGTTGGAAATTCATCTTGACTTGAGAGATACCAAACCCTAGTTTGGGTTGATTGTCTAGGAGAGAGTTTGTCTGATCAACTCTTGAGGAATCCTTGAGTATAGATGTATGAAATCTCTTGAGTAGATGGAGGGAAAATTTTGGGGTATGACAGATGGCCATGCCCATCCCCAACCATGAGACCCTTTAAGAAATCGGCGTATGAGCCAATCAGGATGAAATCGAATTGATTTTAATTTTGATTGTGTGCACAGTGTACATTGGTGAATAAATACTGAACGAGTAAATAAACAGACAAAAATACCATACAATACAATCGGAAATTTAAATAATTATTAGAGGTGATGTTTTCTGTTTGATGAAAAATCGGCTAATAGTTTAATCGATAAATCATCAAATAAAAACTATCAGATCCAATAATTATTTAGTACATCGCAAAAAATATTATTTACGACAAAATAATTAATTGAAATATAATAAGTTCAGAAATAGCCTGGATTACAGTGATTCCGCGAAGTATGAAAGAATACCATCTGATCTTTGACTGTTCCGCAAAAATCGTCGTATTGCTGGCGATTTGGGTGCGTCAGATCCTTCTTCTTCGAAAATACTCCAACCGGCCCAAGTGAGATAACATTGTATTTTTACAAACTTCCTAATTAACAATTTCTTTCTCTTTTTTTTTTTTGAAAATTAAACTAAAAAATGAAATAAACAAATAAAAAGAAATAAAAGAAATTTCATTTTAAAAATCAAGGTGGTGACACTTGTCACCACCAGACACACCATTACATAAAAAAAATAGTAAATTACAATGGTTTTTATATTTTTTTTGTTTTAAAAAGAAAAAGGAAAAGAAAATTTAGAAAAAACAATAATTCTGTCTTTCCCTCACGCGTTCTATTCCTCTCGTTCTCGAACCCTCATCCTCTCTCACCGCTCTCCTCACCGGAACTCGCGTTTCGGCCGCGTTCTCTCTCTGTCTCTCTTCGCCGGCGTCGCGATTGTCTCTCTCTCGCTGTCGCCGTTCTCACTCTCTTGCCGCGACTCCTCACCGCGATCGTCCCTCTCTCTCTCTTACCGCGACCGTTCTGTCTCTCTCTCTCTCTCTCGCCGCGCCGGTTCTCACTCTCTCACTCGCCGTGTTCTGGGGTTTCTCTCACAAACCCTCACCGGTCTCGCGTTCTCACCGTCGCGCTATCTCCCTGTCTCTCTGTCTCATCGCGCCTACGATCTGTCTCTCTCTCTCACGGCGTTTGCATGTTGATTCCTGATGTTTGTTTTGATTTCTGGGCTTAACATTTGTTTGGTTTGTGATTTCTGCTTGGTACAGGTTGCTAGGACTGATTGTTGGATAGATGGAAAAGGGTTTTGAAACCCTAAAAAACCCACATAGAGTCCGCGGATTTGTACCTTGTCGAAACGGGTGAGACCTTTCCGAACTCTTCTTCCTCTCTTCTTTCTCGAATGTCAGAATATAAATGTCTGAAAAAAACTAGGAACTGAAGGTTGTTGGTTAGGGAAAGTGATGAGTATTGCTTGCTTGGTTTTGTGTTTTCGTTTTGATGCTGGGATTTTGTTATGATTTTCTGTTCTTGTTGGTATGTGTCAATATGGATGACACTGATCTTTCTGGTTTTGGTTATATGTGTTTTTGAACTTCTGAACTCTCTCTTTGCTGGCTCGAAAAATGGACTTCCTGCTTTATTTTCTAGTGATTTTCTTATATCTGAACAGATCTCATACTTGTCTTAGCTTTGTCCTTCAACCTTTTTCGCAGTTGCTTGTACTTTGGTTTAAGAACCATGCTGTCATGATACTCTGCTCTGCATTTGGCCATGCTGTAAATGATGGTTTTTTCTAAATTTTGCCATGCTTCTGCTCTGCTATGTCCTGCTCTGAATTCCTGATTTTTGTGGCTTATTTTCTTTCTCAAACTGTCCCTGCTGCTACCTGCTATGCTGTGATGTACACTTGTTAATTTTGTTGACTTTTGAGGCTTATAATGTTGGGCTCAATGTATGCTGTGATGATGCCTTTCTTTTCTGAATTTTCTTCAATTGTCCCTGCTTTTGATAACCTTGAGTGCTGCCTGGGATATTTGACTTTTGGGATTTATAATGTTGGATATATGCTGCTGCCTGTTGTACTGATCTATACCTGCTGCCTTGTATGCTGCCCGGAATTTTCTGTTGCCTCTTGGGAATAAAATCATGAACTGATATGTGATATGTATGCTGCCCGGAATTTAGAATTGTCGCTTCTTTTTCTTGCAGCCCGTTATGCTTGTTTGTGAACCGGGTTAGCCCGCGATTTGCAAGCAAGCCAATTTCGCCGATGATTAATCTTTACGCAAGATTCTGAGGCCTTAGCAATTAACCTGATTCCCGCCAACGCCTAATGATGATTTTGACAAACGATTCTTTGATAAATTCGTGCATTTTGTTTCTTTTTTGTAACTTCTAACTTGTGTTCTTTTATTTCTTGTTTTTCATGAACGATGGCAACGATCGGATGGCACGGCATGGAGATGAAGCGGAACAAACCGTACGTGAAGAAAACTTCGGAGGACGACAAAATGCTTGAACCAACTTCAGAAATCGTAGTATTAGATTAGGGAACCTTTAGAAACTTGTAGAATTTAGAATTGTAGGATTTAGAATCGCTTTTGTAACAAATTGTAATCTCCATGACATAAATGAATGAAAGTTTAAATTCAAATTTCCAATGTTGAAACTTTTCCTTCTTTTCTCTTTTTGTGAAGAAGTTGTAATTAGAATAAAAAAGCAAGCTTGGTTTGAACATTCTTTGATCTTTGAATCGCGTAACATAATCGTTCCATGCTTGTAATAACATAACAATCGTTTGAAATTGGTTTGAATGTCATTTGAAGTATTGACAAAATTGTTCTCATAATTTGAACTTTGAATGAAACAACTTGGCAAAATTCCATAGCTTGTAAGAATTCTTGGCAAATAACTTATGAACTTGTCGACCATCAACTCAAATTAGAATTTGCAAACCCAACTTTCTTGTTAATCAAACTTGGTGATGATAGAGGCCTTTAAACCTTGAATTAATTTTGAAAGAGATCCAAGAATGAAGTATTTGAAACGATAATAATGATGAATTCCATAAACTAAGAGCCCTAAGAAATTCAACACAACGAATCTTAGTATTATTCACTCTCGAGTCACCAAACTTTGCATCCCGAGCAGATTATTCGCCTTAACTTTCTTGAAACACTTTTGCACTTGGTAATTTCAGATCAACACAAACTAAATTTTTTCAACTTCACAAATCTTGATTTTTCCGTTGTACAATACTCGAATGTATCTTGAACCAAAGTTTGAATTAATTCTGGTTGAAACAAAGAATTAAGCATGATGGGAAGTTCCAAGAAAAATTATGGTAAGGAGGGTAAATTTTGGGGTGCGACAACTCCCAACAAGACTCGTTTCAAATTATGACTCCATTTGTTTGACAAACTGTTGAACCATCCTATCATACATTCCACCAAAAACAATGTCATCAACATAGATTTGAGCAAGCATGAGACATCCTTCTTCGTCTTTGACAAACAGGGTTTTCTCTCTACCACATTTCCTGTATCCATTTTCAACTAGAAACTCAATCAACCTTTCATACCAAGCTCTGGGATCTTGCTTTAAACCATATAGTTCTTTCCTCGATCTGCATACATGGTTGTGAGTTGTGCAATCAATAAATACTTTAGGTTGTTCCACATATACTTCCTCAATTAAGTAGCCTTTTAAGAATGCACGCTTCACATTCATTTGAAACAGTTTAAACTTCAGGATGCAGGAAACTCCTAGTAGTAGTCTGATTGACTCATGATGAGCTACTGGGGAAAAGGTCTCATCAAAGTATATTCCTTCTATTTGAGTGTATCCTTGAGCAACCAGTATTGCTTTGTTTCTGGTAACTACTCTTTCCTCATCAGACTTGTTCTTATAAACCCACTTGGTGCCAATAACATTGATGCCTTATGGTCTTGGGACTAGATCCTAAACTTCATTTCTCTTGAATTGTTCTAGTTATTCTTGCATGACATTGATCTAGAATTCATCTTTCAGGGCTTCATTGACATTTTTGGGCTCAATTTTTGAGACAAAACATGAGTTGGTGATGACTTTCTTTGATCTGGTGGTGACTCATTTGTTTGGATCTCCTATGATGAGTTCTTTGGGATGGTCTATCTGAATTCTGGTAGAGGGTCCTTTGTTGACTTGATTTTCTTGAGGTTCTTCATTATTTTGAGGAGGATCCTCATGTTCGTTTGTGGCAGCAATTGAAGTGTCTTCTAGGGATGATTCGACATTGTCTAAGACATCAGCTTCTCCATTCTATCCTTTATCATCAATGACAACATATATGGATTCCATCATGAATTTTGTTCTGTTGCTGAAGACTCTATATGATCTGCTGTTATTGGAGTATCCTAGGATTATTCCTTCATCACTCTTGGGGTCCAGTTTTCTCCTTTGTTCCCGATCATCCATTAGGTAGCATTTATTTCCAAAGATGTGAAAGTATTTGACTGTAGGTTTACTTCCCTTCCACATTTCATAAATTGTAGTTGATGTACCCTTTCTTAGAGTTACCCTATTATGAATGTAGTATGTGGTGTTCATGGCCTCAGCCCATGAGTGGTAAGGTAGTTTCTTTACATGAATCATTGCTCTGGAAGATTCTTGTAACGTTCAATTTTTGCGCTCTACAATCCCATTTTGTTGAGGAGTTATGGGTGATGAGAATTCATGACTGATTCCTTCAGAGGAATAGAACTCAACGAATTTGCTGTTTTCAAATTCCTTTCCATGATCACTTATGATTCTGATCATATAGTTGTCTTTTTCTCTTTGAATTCTTTGGCAGAGTTCCTTGAAGACATCAAATACTTCTATTTTATCCCTGATGAAATTCACCCAGGTGTATCTGGAGTAATCATCCACCACTACATATGCATATTTCTTCCCACCAAGACTTTCTACTTGCATTGGTCCCATTAGGTCCATGTGAAGTAGTTCTAGGACTTTTGTAGTAGTGAGATGTTGGACCTTCTGATGTGACATTTTGGTTTGCTTTCCAACTTGGCATTCGCCACAAACTCTGCCTTCTTCGATACGCAGTTTAGGGATTTCTATCATTGATTCCATAGGGATGATTCTCTTCATTCCTTTTAAGTTTAAGTGTCCCAACTTCTTATGCCATATTTTAACTTCATCTTCCTTGGCTAGAAATCAAGTTGATGATAAGCTTAAGTCTCCAGGTATCCATAAGTAGAATTTGTCTTTGGATCTCCCACCTTTCATCACTACTTCACCTTTCTCATTTGTAACTATGCATTCAGATTTAGTGAAGTTTACCTTAAAGCCTTGATCACAAAGTTGGTTGATGCTAATCATATTTGTTATTAACCCTTTGACTAGTAATACATTCTCAAGATTTGGGATTCCTGGGCAATCTAGTTTTCCAACACCTTTGATTTCTCCTTTAGCTCAGTCTCCAAATGTCACAAAACTAGTAGAGTGGGATCTGATATCCACTAATATGTTCTTAACTCTAGTCATATGTCTTGAACATCCACTGCCAAAATACCAGTCTTCTTTAGCTGAGGCTCTAAGAGATGTATGAGCTATGAGACTATTAATAGCAGCCTTGGGTGTCATACCCCAAATTTTGACCTAATATACCACCTTACATTTGCATCATTGCATAACTAACAGTTCAGACAACATTAATCGAGTGTACCATTCACAGGTCAAAATTAGGGTTTCATCAGATTTTCATCTGATTCAAGAGCTAACCAATTAGGGTTTGAGATTTTCTCATCTTATTTGATCTATCTTGATCAAATCATCAACCTTCAATTCTCAGATATCAAATTTTCTCACAGATCAATCGAGGATCGACCAATTAGGGTTTTGATCGGGCATGAGAATTCTCTGACTTTTTGAACAAGAAATAACTTTTTGGATAGAGATTGGTCATTATATCTTAGATACAACATCTTGACCTAATTTACGGATTCAAAACATCACGAGGTTCACGAATTCATCGATCGTTTTAAACATCGATGAAATTTCATCTGCAGAAAAGTCAAACTTTGACTTTTGGTCAAATTTTCAAAACAAAACTTTTCCATCATCAAAATACTTCACATGATCCATCATGATCATAAAAATCAAAGAATTTGGAAAAGTCAACAAAAGTCAAAAGTTTTATACTTAGAAATTTTTCTAAGTGTTGAAATTTCTTACTTTTTCCAAACTTCAAGCCATTTTTTCACCAAGTTCCAATTGGAATTTGAAAAAACTCAAAACATGAAAGTTGTAGATCATGGAAAAAGCTTTCCAAAATGTCCAAGAACTCTCAAATCCATGGAGTCTAGCTATACTTTTGAAATTGAAACATAAGGCTCCATGACACTTGATTTTCAAAGTCAAAACATCAAAATTATAGGTCATTTTGCATTTTTCTCTTCTAGAACCTTTGCCACATTGCCAAGAGAGGATAGGACTGATAAAAATCAGTTGGATGTAATTATGATAGGATTGGATCAAGTTGAATTTTTAACCATGGTTAAAAGGAAGGTTCCTTTTGCATTTAATGCCAAAATGACTACCTTGCCCTCTAAGGCAAGTCAAATTTACCAATGGCCAAACCTTGCCTAACATTTTCAGAACTTGTTTGCCTATAAATGGATGTCTTTCTTGCCATTCAATGCACACCAAAAAACATTGCAAAGTCATGCTTTACACTTCTTTCTTCAAAATCAAGTAACGTAACCATTTTTTAGAAAACTTGCAACTTTCAAAATTCAATGGAAACATGATGAAATTTGGTGTCCAACATGTTTCATGATCATAATTAAACTTGTTCCAAGCTTAAAAACAACTTGATCAAAGCTAAAAATCAGAAATCATATGCCATGGTTTCAAGTTTCCAAAACTTCCGTAACAATCGAAACTGAAGCTAGGCTGAATCAATTGATGTTGTAATCATCCATACACCTTCTCTATACCTCATAGACATGATCCAAAACAAGAACAACAACCTGTAACACTTCTAACCACGATTTCCAGTTTCGTTTTCAAGCTTGTGCAGGTGAACTTGAGTAGAGTAATCCAAGCATGCTCATGAAGTGCAGACCACTCATACACCATCCCTAGAAGCCGCTGGTGCTTAAACAATCAAGAAACAACAACTGGAAGCATCAAAATCCAGTTTTCGATTCTCATTTTTCCAGGTATGAACACGAACTTGGTTATCATGATTCCTTGATTCTTTTGACAAAACTCTTGGCCAATTGTTTTCTGCACTCATAACGATTGATAACCCTCAATAAAATCAAACAATCATCAACTACACATGATTTAATTTAAGATTTTCAGTTTAGGGTTCATCATGTTCTTCGAAACCTAAATCATTCTAGACTGAATATAAATGAAATTAACAACCATATTCATGTTCGTGGTGCAAAATCGATCAACTTTGATGTTTACATCATTGAATTTCATGGAGAAACGAAGATTTTAGGTTGAATTTGGATTTCTGAAAATCAAAACACGAACCAAGGCTGTTCTTCATCTGTTCTTCATTTTTCAAATATTTAAAATTTCCAATCTTATGTTAACACGTGTGTGAGTCCACTAACACTTCAGCGCATTTGGCTCAGTGGTTCGTGGCTTGGTCTTAAGTCTTCTTGCCACGCGTCCCACCTCATGGTCATGGGTTCAAAACCCACCAAGACCATTCTTTTTTACAAACTTCCAATTTTTTCATGTTTTTTTATCAAACTTTCACAATTTATTTGACCAATCAAAACTTCTCATTCTGAGATGATTTTTTAAACACTTGTCAATAAATACATCTATTTTGTGATAATGCAAAAAATTTCAGAAAAAAACTTTCATCTGATTAAATTTTGATCGAGCCGAAAACGACGTTCTAAACACTTTTCAAACCTCCTTAAAAGGTGAATTTTTCAAGTTTTCGACTTCCGATTTTTTTCAAAACTTTTCATAAATGAACCTCACATTTCAAAACATTTTCAAATCATTTTTCAAAACATTTCATCAAACTTGCATCTTTTACCATGATCAATCCGATTTAAAACGATAAACTCGTTTCTCTCGAATTTCTCGATCGATCATGGGCCACCCTTATGGTGTAAGTCCCAATCCTTTATGTACATATTTAGTTTTACTTGTACATACTCAAATCATCATTGTTAATATTCAAACGTAAACAAATTTCTTTCGTTTTCATTCGTTTGTTTATACGAATCCATTGGTTCTAAAGGAAGGTTTCTTCCGAAATTTCTTTTTGACCAATGGGCCTCCATCATGGTGTAAGTCCCATAACATTCTTTTATGTACATAATATTTCTTTGTACATATCAAAAACTTTCAAAACACATACAAATTTTTATCTACATAATATGATACTTTTTATACTCAAGCATGATAAACTTGATCGTTTGTTTTCACTTCACTTGTGTATACACAAACCAAACATTCCTTATGTACATACACAATCTTTCCTTGTACATATCAAACTTTTATCTGTATAATACAGATACCTTTACGATAAAACTTCAATCAATCATTTCCGTTTCATCTGTATATTTTACACTGAATACCATTGACATTGAAAGGAGCATTATTCCCTGTGAAACTGCTTTCAAATCAATGGGCCTCCCTTATGGTGTAAGTCCCAACCCTCCTATGTACATCCATCTTTCTGTTTGTACATAAATAGCTCGTTCGTGTACATATTCATTTCCCTGTACGCAGTTCAAACTTGTGAATAATCAAGTTACGCTCGTTTTAAACGTTCGTTCAAAAAACACTTGTTTATATTTCATAAACTGCTGTAAATAAACATCATGCATTGTTTATATTTCCTTCATAAACTCCTGTGAATACATATCACACACACACCTGTTTATACAACCGTCTAATAATAACATAACAATTAGACTAATCAATAGGTTTCCCAGAGTTTTAGCCTCCGCTTGGGCTTCATACAAGATAACTCATCCTCAATTGAGTTTAGCCTCCGCTTGGGCTTTATACAAGACAATCCATCACCAGCATGGGCTAGCCTCCGCTTGGGCTTCATACAAGATATTTTTATCTCCAACAGAGTTTAGCCTTCTCTTGGGCTTCGTACAAAGAAACTCTCCCAGCAGAGTTAGCCTCCGCTTAGGCTTCATATAAGACAAACACTCCCCTGTTGAGTCAGCCTCCTCTTGGGCTTCGTTCAAAAGAACTCCTATTTAAGTTTAGCCTTCTCTTGGGCATCATACAATGAAAGAGATAGGAAATCTCTTAACAGCCTCCTATTGGGCTTCCAATACAAAGAATCACCCGCGCTAAGATAGAACCCTGAAAGGATGGTTTCCCGGTGAAATCACTTTCAAATTCCCAGTAAAATTTCGGTGAAATTGCTCTTATTCGAAAAGGATGATTTCTCGGTGAAATCCCTTTCAAGCCAAAACCACCATACCCTAGCTTCCTCTTGAGCTTCATACAAGGACCCTCGATGACCCTCGATGACCCTCGGAATGCCTCCTCTTGGGCTAACAATACAAGGACCCATGGGCTTCTTAAAAGCATCCCTTTAATCCAATCAATTTCTCCTTGAGATTTAGACATCTATCATCTCTATGGAAGAAGTATCTCATCTATCACATCACATACAAGTCAAAAACTTTTCAAAACTTTTCAAACTTTTTAAACTCTTTTCAAACAAAAAACATCTATTAATTGTAAGTGGTAACGCTTGTACACTCAAGCAAAACACCCAATACTTACAGTTAAAAGATTTTATCATCTTTTTTCAAACATCTTTCTTAAACATGTAAGTGGTAACGCTTGTACACTCAAGCAAAACACCTAATACTTACGACGAAAGATTCTAATCAATCAAACTTTTCAAAAATGTATGTGATGAAATAGATTAGATACATTTTTCATTAAGATGACATTTGTCTGTCTCTTACTAACATCCCGTTGCTTTCCACTAGCATAAGTGGGAACTACGATTGCTCTGACTTTCTCAACATCCTTTTGAGAATACGTAGGCACAAGGTCTCATCCTTGCCGAGCAAATTTCTATCTCCCTCAGACCAAACAAACCATAGAACCTTGTAGATCCGAGCTACAAATGCTCTGATTCCCACTAGGGGATATGTATGCAGAAGATCCACAGATCTTTGCGAGCACAATAATAACAAAACCTAGAATCCCACACAATCTGTTTCTAAAAATCCAAAGGAGAAACTTTCCCAATCATAGAAATAGTAATTAAAACACACAAACATATCAAACGTATTCATATATAAAGCTGTAGATAACTACATATATTTAGGGTGCTCCATCTATTCCCTTTATATAACAATCCCCCTTACTCAGAATCTCCCCAATGCGTTATGTCTAGTTTGCACTAGTCGTTGCGCATACCAATATCAATTGAGGGTATTTCAGCTTTCCCCTTTTTCATAATCATTAAATCATCTTTCTTGTGTTGAAAATAATAAAGCTTGATGCTCGCGGCATCTTTATAAACAAATCAAAAGATTTAAATCGTTGTGTACCAGAAGATCCGAACTCACGTTCGCATCCTCAGGCGCGTCACCTTTTAACGCGAACATTGGGCACCCACTGTTTCTTGCTTCTTTCAGTGTGTGTGATTTGATTGATCTTGAGTTGAGAATCAAACTTTGGATATCCATGTAGCTTGTAGCAGAATGACTTTATATGACCAAATCACCCACAATGGTAACATCTCCAGTGTTGGTGTCTTCTTTTGAAGTGTTCAATATTCCTTCTTCCATGATGTTGAGACATTTGTTTCAACATTTGAGGTTTAGACTGAAAATTATTCATATTTAAGTGGTGTCTCTTTTTGGTTATTTCATTATATCCTAGACCACTCATATCTTTTGCATATCTTCTAATCATAAGAATATTGTCCAATACATCTGATCTGTTATTCAACATTCTGACAGATTTGGTTAAATTTGATAGGTCGGACTTGAGTAGACTTACTTCATGTTCCAGCTCTGAGATGGTATTTAGGTCCTTCTTCTTTTCTGCCTTCAATTGAGCTATCATTTTCTTTTGATTCTCCAGTTCTTTATGGATTTCATCATTTCCTCCATCTAATTTAAAAATCCCAGTTAAGGATGTAACTTCCTTGAATGTATCTTCTTCTACTCCACTTCCAGAGTCTTCATCAGACCATGTTATTTCTAGTCCTCTTGTTCTTATCTTGAGATATGTAGGACATTCAGCTATGATATGACCAAATTCTTCACAATATTGACACTTTGATTCTCTATCTTGGTTGATTTTTTCATCTGGTCTGGTTTTTCTGCCATAATCTCCTGACCTCCTGATGTCATGTGAGATGTTCTTGACATTTGTTCTTGAGTCATCTTCCATTATCTTCAGCACCTTGTTGAGTTGTCTTCCAAGAAAGACAATGTTATTAGAGAGTCCTTCTTCAGTGTCCAGATCAAATTCCTCGACTTCTTCAGTATTGGTCTTGAAGGCTATAGTCTTAGGTTTTTTGAATTACCTCTCATTAATGCCCAACTCAAAAGTTTGGAGAGAACCAATTAGTTCATCTACTTTCATGTTGTTGATTTCTTGAGCCTCTTCAATCGTTGTAACATTTATGTTGAATCTCTTAGGAAGAGATCTGAGAATCTTTCTTACCAGCTTCTCTTCTGGTATCTTCTCTCCCAAGGCACTACAGGCATTAGCAATCTCAAGAACACTCATATGAAATTCTTGAATGCTTTCTTCTTCCTTCATTCTTAGATTTTCAAACTTAGTGGTGAGTAGCTGAAGTCTTGAAATCTTAACTTTGGAGGTGCCTTCATGAGTAGTTCTGAGGATTTCCCAAGCATCTTATCTACTTCACGTGTATTAATCAATCTGAAGATGTTTCTGTCCACTCCATTAAATATAGAATTCAATCCCTTTGAATTAGCAAGACCTAGTTCATCATCATCCTTTGACCAGTCTTCTTCAGGCTTTAGTTCACCAATAGGTTTATTATCAGCTCCATTAATGATAGGATGAGTCCATCCTTTCAGAATAGCTTTTCAAGCCTTGTTGTCCAAGTACTTTATGTATGTTGCCATACGAGGCTTCCATAGATCATAATTAGAACCATCCATAATTGGTGGTCTATTCAATAATATCCCCTCCTTGTCCATGTTACCATAAAATATATTCCTTAGATCTCACCCAGAGACAGAGAAGGATGCCTGCTCTAATACCAATTGAAATTATGGTATCAGATACGAGATGTCGAAGGTAATGTCACAACACTAATATCTGCTATGAACACAACTGAACAGAACATAATTTAAAGAGTGCAGAAAGACAATAAAAACACAGAGAGTTGTTAACCTAGTTCAATTCTAACCAACATACGTTTGGGGGCTTCCAAGCCAGGGATGAAGTTCACTATCAGCAGTATTAATTCAGAGCTAAACCTTCCTTGTTTACACCTACTCACTTAATCAAACTACCCAATGACCCTTCTACCTAAGATACCACACTTAGATATGAGAACCTCTGTTCACTCCCTCAGTAACACACACCGTGACACTCAAGAAAACTAAAACTGAAGACACTCTTCAAAGACACACAATCACACCCGCTTCAAAGCTTATGGTGATTGGAAACTTACAACTCAAAAGAGAACGTCCTACTCAAGTAGAAATACGAGAGAGGATCACAATGAACAATTAAAAACCAAAATAATTAACAACCAACAATTAAAATCTAGATTTCTAAAACTGGAACGTCCAAACTGCAAAACAAGGTTTGTAACCCTTAAATAGAGTAACAGATACTAGGGTTGCTTTACTCACAAGTCTTCAGCTCCTCCTGTCTTCTCTCCTTGAAAGTAGGATATTAAATCTCCAAATATATTGCTGAAAGCGTTCTCAAGCTTCCTTAGTCGAAGCAAACAAATAACAAACTAACTAACTTCCTAAAACTTCTGCACTTCTATCAGTTTCACATGTCAGGACATCTGCATCTTTAGTAAATTTCAAGGCACTTTCTAAGAAGAATGTTTTACCAAAATTGCTTCCAATCCATAGAACTAACAATGTTATTTTCATACTCCTTTGTATATATCCAAGTACACTAGCTTTTATTTGCTTATTTTAAACACTTGTTTATATATTTCATTCATAAACTCTTATGAATGCACACACACACTTTGTCAAATATATACTTGTTCATATACTTGTTCATGTTTATTTATGTCATTACAACTAGTATAACAACTAGGTTCCCCATAGCCTCCTCTTGGGCTTAGTACAAAAGAACTCCCCCGTTGAGTTAGCCTCCTCTTGGGCTTCGTACAAAAGAACTCCCTTGTTGAGTTTAGCCTTCTGTTGGGCCTCATACAAGAAAGAGATCTGGAAATCTCTAATAGCCTCCCATTGGGATTCCAGTACAAAGAATCAAATTTGCTAGGATAGAACCCAAAGAGTATGGTTTCCCGGTGAAATCACTCTTAAAGCCAAGTCAGCCATACCCTATAGCCTCCTCTTGGGCTCCCAATAAAAGGACCCTCGATGTCCCTCGGAAAGCCTCCTCTTGGACTCATAATATAAGGACCCTCGATGTCCCTCGGATAGCCTCCTCTTGGGCTTACAATACAAGGACCCACAGGCTTCTTAAAAGCATCCCCCTAATCAATAACAAAACAATTCTCCTTAGAGATAAGACATAAATCAATGGAAGAAGTATCTCATATATAGCATCACATTCAAATCAAACATTTTTCAAAACAAACACTTGTTCAAACAAAACATCTTTCTTGACTGTAAGTGGCAATGCTTGTACACTCAAGCAAAACGCCCAATGCTTACAATGAAAGAGTCAAACTTTTTTCAAACATCTTTCTTAACTTGTAAGTGGTAACGCTTGTAAACTCAAGCAAAACACGCAATTCTTACAATGATAGATTTAAACAATCAAATTTTCAAAAATGTATGTGATGAAATAGATTAGATACATTTTTCATTAAGATGACATTTGTCTGTCTCTTACTAACATCCCGTTGCTTTCCACTAGCATAAGTGGGAACTATGATTGCTCTGACTTTCTCAACATCCTTTTGAGAATACGTAGGCACAAGGTCTCATCCTTGCCGAGCAAATTTCTATCTCCCTCAGACCAAACAAACCATAGAACCTTGTAGATCCGAGCTACAAATGCTCTGATTCCCACTAGGGGATATGTATGCAGAAGATCCACAGATCTTTGCGAGCACAATAATAACAAAACCTAGAATCCCACACAATTCTGTTTCTAAAAATCCAAAGGAGAAACTTTCCCAATCATAGAAATAGAAATTAAAACACACAAACATATCAAACGTATTCATATATAAAGCTGTAGATAACTACATATATTTAGGGTGCTCCATCTATTCCCTTTATATAACAATCCCCCTTACTCAGAATCTCCCCAATGCGTTATGTCTAGTTTGCACTAGTCGTTGCGCATACCAATATCAATTGAGGGTATTTCAGCTTTCCCCTTTTTCATAATCATTAAATCATCTTTCTTGTGTTGAAAATAATAAAGCTTGATGCTCGCGGCATCTTTATAAACAAATCAAAAGATTTAAATCGTTGTGTACCAGAAGATCCGAACTCACGTTCGCATCCTCAGGCGCGTCACCTTTTAACGCGAACATTGGGCACCCACTGTTTCTTGCTTCTTTCAGTGTGTGTGATTTGATTGATCTTGAGTTGAGAATCAAACTTTGGATATCCATGTAGCTTGTAGCAGAATGACTTTATATGACCAAATCACCCACAATGGTAACATCTCCAGTGTTGGTGTCTTCTTTTGAAGTGTTCAATATTCCTTCTTCCATGATGTTGAGACATTTGTTTCAACATTTGAGGTTTAGACTGAAAATTATTCATATTTAAGTGGTGTCTCTTTTTGGTTATTTCATTATATCCTAGACCACTCATATCTTTTGCATATCTTCTAATCATAAGAATATTGTCCAATACATCTGATCTGTTATTCAACATTCTGACAGATTTGGTTAAATTTGATAGGTCGGACTTGAGTAGACTTACTTCATGTTCCAGCTCTGAGATGGTATTTAGGTCCTTCTTCTTTTCTGCCTTCAATTGAGCTATCATTTTCTTTTGATTCTCCAGTTCTTTATGGATTTCATCATTTCCTCCATCTAATTTAAAAATCCCAGTTAAGGATGTAACTTCCTTGAATGTATCTTCTTCTACTCCACTTCCAGAGTCTTCATCAGACCATGTTATTTCTAGTCCTCTTGTTCTTATCTTGAGATATGTAGGACATTCAGCTATGATATGACCAAATTCTTCACAATATTGACACTTTGATTCTCTATCTTGGTTGATTTTTTCATCTGGTCTGGTTTTTCTGCCATAATCTCCTGACCTCCTGATGTCATGTGAGATGTTCTTGACATTTGTTCTTGAGTCATCTTCCATTATCTTCAGCACCTTGTTGAGTTGTCTTCCAAGAAAGACAATGTTATTAGAGAGTCCTTCTTCAGTGTCCAGATCAAATTCCTCGACTTCTTCAGTATTGGTCTTGAAGGCTATAGTCTTAGGTTTTTTGAATTACCTCTCATTAATGCCCAACTCAAAAGTTTGGAGAGAACCAATTAGTTCATCTACTTTCATGTTGTTGATTTCTTGAGCCTCTTCAATCGTTGTAACATTTATGTTGAATCTCTTAGGAAGAGATCTGAGAATCTTTCTTACCAGCTTCTCTTCTGGTATCTTCTCTCCCAAGGCACTACAGGCATTAGCAATCTCAAGAACACTCATATGAAATTCTTGAATGCTTTCTTCTTCCTTCATTCTTAGATTTTCAAACTTAGTGGTGAGTAGCTGAAGTCTTGAAATCTTAACTTTGGAGGTGCCTTCATGAGTAGTTCTGAGGATTTCCCAAGCATCTTATCTACTTCACGTGTATTAATCAATCTGAAGATGTTTCTGTCCACTCCATTAAATATAGAATTCAATCCCTTTGAATTAGCAAGACCTAGTTCATCATCATCCTTTGACCAGTCTTCTTCAGGCTTTAGTTCACCAATAGGTTTATTATCAGCTCCATTAATGATAGGATGAGTCCATCCTTTCAGAATATCTTTTCAAGCCTTGTTGTCCAAGTACTTTATGTATGTTGCCATACGAGGCTTCCATAGATCATAATTAGAACCATCCATAATTGGTGGTCTATTCAATAATATCCCCTCCTTGTCCATGTTACCATAAAATATATTCCTTAGATCTCACCCAGAGACAGAGAAGGATGCCTGCTCTAATACCAATTGAAATTATGGTATCAGATACGAGATGTCGAAGGTAATGTCACAACACTAATATCTGCTATGAACACAACTGAACAGAACATAATTTAAAGAGTGCAGAAAGACAATAAAAACACAGAGAGTTGTTAACCTAGTTCAATTCTAACCAACATACGTTTGGGGGCTTCCAAGCCAGGGATGAAGTTCACTATCAGCAGTATTAATTCAGAGCTAAACCTTCCTTGTTTACACCTACTCACTTAATCAAACTACCCAATGACCCTTCTACCTAAGATACCACACTTAGATATGAGAACCTCTGTTCACTCCCTCAGTAACACACACCGTGACACTCAAGAAAACTAAAACTGAAGACACTCTTCAAAGACACACAATCACACCCGCTTCAAAGCTTATGGTGATTGGAAACTTACAACTCAAAAGAGAACGTCCTACTCAAGTAGAAATACGAGAGAGGATCACAATGAACAATTAAAAACCAAAATAATTAACAACCAACAATTAAAATCTAGATTTCTAAAACTGGAACGTCCAAACTGCAAAACAAGGTTTGTAACCCTTAAATAGAGTAACAGATACTAGGGTTGCTTTACTCACAAGTCTTCAGCTCCTCCTGTCTTCTCTCCTTGAAAGTAGGATATTAAATCTCCAAATATATTGCTGAAAGCGTTCTCAAGCTTCCTTAGTCGAAGCAAACAAATAACAAACTAACTAACTTCCTAAAACTTCTGCACTTCTATCAGTTTCACATGTCAGGACATCTGCATCTTTAGTAAATTTCAAGGCACTTTCTAAGAAGAATGTTTTACCAAAATTGCTTCCAATCCATAGAACTAACAATGTTATTTTCATACTCCTTTGTATATATCCAAGTACACTAGCTTTTATTTGCTTATTTTAAACACTTGTTTATATATTTCATTCATAAACTCTTATGAATGCACACACACACTTTGTCAAATATATACTTGTTCATATACTTGTTCATGTTTATTTATGTCATTACAACTAGTATAACAACTAGGTTCCCCATAGCCTCCTCTTGGGCTTAGTACAAAAGAACTCCCCCGTTGAGTTAGCCTCCTCTTGGGCTTCGTACAAAAGAACTCCCTTGTTGAGTTTAGCCTTCTGTTGGGCCTCATACAAGAAAGAGATCTGGAAATCTCTAATAGCCTCCCATTGGGATTCCAGTACAAAGAATCAAATTTGCTAGGATAGAACCCAAAGAGTATGGTTTCCCGGTGAAATCACTCTTAAAGCCAAGTCAGCCATACCCTATAGCCTCCTCTTGGGCTCCCAATAAAAGGACCCTCGATGTCCCTCGGAAAGCCTCCTCTTGGACTCATAATATAAGGACCCTCGATGTCCCTCGGATAGCCTCCTCTTGGGCTTACAATACAAGGACCCACAGGCTTCTTAAAAGCATCCCCCTAATCAATAACAAAACAATTCTCCTTAGAGATAAGACATAAATCAATGGAAGAAGTATCTCATATATAGCATCACATTCAAATCAAACATTTTTCAAAACAAACACTTGTTCAAACAAAACATCTTTCTTGACTGTAAGTGGCAATGCTTGTACACTCAAGCAAAACGCCCAATGCTTACAATGAAAGAGTCAAACTTTTTTCAAACATCTTTCTTAACTTGTAAGTGGTAACGCTTGTAAACTCAAGCAAAACACGCAATTCTTACAATGATAGATTTAAACAATCAAATTTTCAAAAATGTATGTGATGAAATAGATTAGATACATTTTTCATTAAGATGACATTTGTCTGTCTCTTACTAACATCCCGTTGCTTTCCACTAGCATAAGTGGGAACTATGATTGCTCTGACTTTCTCAACATCCTTTTGAGAATACGTAGGCACAAGGTCTCATCCTTGCCGAGCAAATTTCTATCTCCCTCAGACCAAACAAACCATAGAACCTTGTAGATCCGAGCTACAAATGCTCTGATTCCCACTAGGGGATATGTATGCAGAAGATCCACAGATCTTTGCGAGCACAATAATAACAAAACCTAGAATCCCACACAATCTGTTTCTAAAAATCCAAAGGAGAAACTTTCCCAATCATAGAAATAGTAATTAAAACACACAAACATATCAAACGTATTCATATATAAAGCTGTAGATAACTACATATATTTAGGGTGCTCCATCTATTCCCTTTATATAACAATCCCCCTTACTCAGAATCTCCCCAATGCGTTATGTCTAGTTTGCGCTAGTCGTTGCGCATACCAATATCAATTGAGGGTATTTCAGCTTTCCCCTTTTTCATGATCATTAAATCATCTTTCTTGTGTTGAAAATAATAAAGCTTGATGCTCGCGGCATCTTTATAAACAAATCAAAAGATTTAAATCGTTGCGTACCAGAAGATCCGAACTCACGTTCGCATCCTCAGGCGCGTCACCTTTTAACGCGAACATTGGGCACCCACTGTTTCTTGCTTCTTTCAGTGTGTGTGATTTGATTGATCTTGAGTTGAGAATCAAACTTTGGATATCCATGTAGCTTGTAGCAGAATGACTTTATATGACCAAATCACCCACAATGGTAACATCTCCAGTGTCGGTGTCTTCTTTTGAAGTGTTCAATATTCCTTCTTCCATGATGTTGAGACATTTGTTTCAACATTTGAGGTTTAGACTGAAAATTATTCATATTTAAGTGGTGTCTCTTTTTGGTTATTTCATTATATCCTAGACCACTCATATCTTTTGCATATCTTCTAATCATAAGAATATTGTCCAATACATCTGATCTGTTATTCAACATTCTGACAGATTTGGTTAAATTTGATAGGTCGGACTTGAGTAGACTTACTTCATGTTCCAGCTCTGAGATGGTATTTAGGTCCTTCTTCTTTTCTGCCTTCAATTGAGCTATCATTTTCTTTTGATTCTCCAGTTCTTTATGGATTTCATCATTTCCTCCATCTAATTTAAAAATCCCAGTTAAGGATGTAACTTCCTTGAATGTATCTTCTTCTACTCCACTTCCAGAGTCTTCATCAGACCATGTTATTTCTAGTCCTCTTGTTCTTATCTTGAGATATGTAGGACATTCAGCTATGATATGACCAAATTCTTCACAATATTGACACTTTGATTCTCTATCTTGGTTGATTTTTTCATCTGGTCTGGTTTTTCTGCCATAATCTCCTGACCTCCTGATGTCATGTGAGATGTTCTTGACATTTGTTCTTGAGTCATCTTCCATTATCTTCAGCACCTTGTTGAGTTGTCTTCCAAGAAAGACAATGTTATTAGAGAGTCCTTCTTCAGTGTCCAGATCAAATTCCTCGACTTCTTCAGTATTGGTCTTGAAGGCTATAGTCTTAGGTTTTTTGAATTACCTCTCATTAATGCCCAACTCAAAAGTTTGGAGAGAACCAATTAGTTCATCTACTTTCATGTTGTTGATTTCTTGAGCCTCTTCAATCGTTGTAACATTTATGTTGAATCTCTTAGGAAGAGATCTGAGAATCTTTCTTACCAGCTTCTCTTCTGGTATCTTCTCTCCCAAGGCACTACAGGCATTAGCAATCTCAAGAACACTCATATGAAATTCTTGAATGCTTTCTTCTTCCTTCATTCTTAGATTTTCAAACTTAGTGGTGAGTAGCTGAAGTCTTGAAATCTTAACTTTGGAGGTGCCTTCATGAGTAGTTCTGAGGATTTCCCAAGCATCTTATCTACTTCACGTGTATTAATCAATCTGAAGATGTTTCTGTCCACTCCATTAAATATAGAATTCAATCCCTTTGAATTAGCAAGACCTAGTTCATCATCATCCTTTGACCAGTCTTCTTCAGGCTTTAGTTCACCAATAGGTTTATTATCAGCTCCATTAATGATAGGATGAGTCCATCCTTTCAGAATATCTTTTCAAGCCTTGTTGTCCAAGTACTTTATGTATGTTGCCATACGAGGCTTCCATAGATCATAATTAGAACCATCCATAATTGGTGGTCTATTCAATAATATCCCCTCCTTGTCCATGTTACCATAAAATATATTCCTTAGATCTCACCCAGAGACAGAGAAGGATGCCTGCTCTAATACCAATTGAAATTATGGTATCAGATACGAGATGTCGAAGGTAATGTCACAACACTAATATCTGCTATGAACACAACTGAACAGAACATAATTTAAAGAGTGCAGAAAGACAATAAAAACACAGAGAGTTGTTAACCTAGTTCAATTCTAACCAACATACGTTTGGGGGCTTCCAAGCCAGGGATGAAGTTCACTATCAGCAGTATTAATTCAGAGCTAAACCTTCCTTGTTTACACCTACTCACTTAATCAAACTACCCAATGACCCTTCTACCTAAGATACCACACTTAGATATGAGAACCTCTGTTCACTCCCTCAGTAACACACACCGTGACACTCAAGAAAACTAAAACTGAAGACACTCTTCAAAGACACACAATCACACCCGCTTCAAAGCTTATGGTGATTGGAAACTTACAACTCAAAAGAGAACGTCCTACTCAAGTAGAAATACGAGAGAGGATCACAATGAACAATTAAAAACCAAAATAATTAACAACCAACAATTAAAATCTAGATTTCTAAAACTGGAACGTCCAAACTGCAAAACAAGGTTTGTAACCCTTAAATAGAGTAACAGATACTAGGGTTGCTTTACTCACAAGTCTTCAGCTCCTCCTGTCTTCTCTCCTTGAAAGTAGGATATTAAATCTCCAAATATATTGCTGAAAGCGTTCTCAAGCTTCCTTAGTCGAAGCAAACAAATAACAAACTAACTAACTTCCTAAAACTTCTGCACTTCTATCAGTTTCACATGTCAGGACATCTGCATCTTTAGTAAATTTCAAGGCACTTTCTAAGAAGAATGTTTTACCAAAATTGCTTCCAATCCATAGAACTAACAATGTTATTTTCATACTCCTTTGTATATATCCAAGTACACTAGCTTTTATTTGCTTATTTTAAACACTTGTTTATATATTTCATTCATAAACTCTTATGAATGCACACACACACTTTGTCAAATATATACTTGTTCATATACTTGTTCATGTTTATTTATGTCATTACAACTAGTATAACAACTAGGTTCCCCATAGCCTCCTCTTGGGCTTAGTACAAAAGAACTCCCCCGTTGAGTTAGCCTCCTCTTGGGCTTCGTACAAAAGAACTCCCTTGTTGAGTTTAGCCTTCTGTTGGGCCTCATACAAGAAAGAGATCTGGAAATCTCTAATAGCCTCCCATTGGGATTCCAGTACAAAGAATCAAATTTGCTAGGATAGAACCCAAAGAGTATGGTTTCCCGGTGAAATCACTCTTAAAGCCAAGTCAGCCATACCCTATAGCCTCCTCTTGGGCTCCCAATAAAAGGACCCTCGATGTCCCTCGGAAAGCCTCCTCTTGGACTCATAATATAAGGACCCTCGATGTCCCTCGGATAGCCTCCTCTTGGGCTTACAATACAAGGACCCACAGGCTTCTTAAAAGCATCCCCCTAATCAATAACAAAACAATTCTCCTTAGAGATAAGACATAAATCAATGGAAGAAGTATCTCATATATAGCATCACATTCAAATCAAACATTTTTCAAAACAAACACTTGTTCAAACAAAACATCTTTCTTGACTGTAAGTGGCAATGCTTGTACACTCAAGCAAAACGCCCAATGCTTACAATGAAAGAGTCAAACTTTTTTCAAACATCTTTCTTAACTTGTAAGTGGTAACGCTTGTAAACTCAAGCAAAACACGCAATTCTTACAATGATAGATTTAAACAATCAAATTTTCAAAAATGTATGTGATGAAATAGATTAGATACATTTTTCATTAAGATGACATTTGTCTGTCTCTTACTAACATCCCGTTGCTTTCCACTAGCATAAGTGGGAACTATGATTGCTCTGACTTTCTCAACATCCTTTTGAGAATACGTAGGCACAAGGTCTCATCCTTGCCGAGCAAATTTCTATCTCCCTCAGACCAAACAAACCATAGAACCTTGTAGATCCGAGCTACAAATGCTCTGATTCCCACTAGGGGATATGTATGCAGAAGATCCACAGATCTTTGCGAGCACAATAATAACAAAACCTAGAATCCCACACAATCTGTTTCTAAAAATCCAAAGGAGAAACTTTCCCAATCATAGAAATAGAAATTAAAACACACAAACATATCAAACGTATTCATATATAAAGCTGTAGATAACTACATATATTTAGGGTGCTCCATCTATTCCCTTTATATAACAATCCCCCTTACTCAGAATCTCCCCAATGCGTTATGTCTAGTTTGCGCTAGTCGTTGCGCATACCAATATCAATTGAGGGTATTTCAGCTTTCCCCTTTTTCATGATCATTAAATCATCTTTCTTGTGTTGAAAATAATAAAGCTTGATGCTCGCGGCATCTTTATAAACAAATCAAAAGATTTAAATCGTTGCGTACCAGAAGATCCGAACTCACGTTCGCATCCTCAGGCGCGTCACCTTTTAACGCGAACATTGGGCACCCACTGTTTCTTGCTTCTTTCAGTGTGTGTGATTTGATTGATCTTGAGTTGAGAATCAAACTTTGGATATCCATGTAGCTTGTAGCAGAATGACTTTATATGACCAAATCACCCACAATGGTAACATCTCCAGTGTCGGTGTCTTCTTTTGAAGTGTTCAATATTCCTTCTTCCATGATGTTGAGACATTTGTTTCAACATTTGAGGTTTAGACTGAAAATTATTCATATTTAAGTGGTGTCTCTTTTTGGTTATTTCATTATATCCTAGACCACTCATATCTTTTGCATATCTTCTAATCATAAGAATATTGTCCAATACATCTGATCTGTTATTCAACATTCTGACAGATTTGGTTAAATTTGATAGGTCGGACTTGAGTAGACTTACTTCATGTTCCAGCTCTGAGATGGTATTTAGGTCCTTCTTCTTTTCTGCCTTCAATTGAGCTATCATTTTCTTTTGATTCTCCAGTTCTTTATGGATTTCATCATTTCCTCCATCTAATTTAAAAATCCCAGTTAAGGATGTAACTTCCTTGAATGTATCTTCTTCTACTCCACTTCCAAGAGTCTTCATCAGACCATGTTATTTCTAGTCCTCTTGTTCTTATCTTGAGATATGTAGGACATTCAGCTATGATATGACCAAATTCTTCACAATATTGACACTTTGATTCTCTATCTTGGTTGATTTTTTCATCTGGTCTGGTTTTTCTGCCATAATCTCCTGACCTCCTGATGTCATGTGAGATGTTCTTGACATTTGTTCTTGAGTCATCTTCCATTATCTTCAGCACCTTGTTGAGTTGTCTTCCAAGAAAGACAATGTTATTAGAGAGTCCTTCTTCAGTGTCCAGATCAAATTCCTCGACTTCTTCAGTATTGGTCTTGAAGGCTATAGTCTTAGGTTTTTTGAATTACCTCTCATTAATGCCCAACTCAAAAGTTTGGAGAGAACCAATTAGTTCATCTACTTTCATGTTGTTGATTTCTTGAGCCTCTTCAATCGTTGTAACATTTATGTTGAATCTCTTAGGAAGAGATCTGAGAATCTTTCTTACCAGCTTCTCTTCTGGTATCTTCTCTCCCAAGGCACTACAGGCATTAGCAATCTCAAGAACACTCATATGAAATTCTTGAATGCTTTCTTCTTCCTTCATTCTTAGATTTTCAAACTTAGTGGTGAGTAGCTGAAGTCTTGAAATCTTAACTTTGGAGGTGCCTTCATGAGTAGTTCTGAGGATTTCCCAAGCATCTTATCTACTTCACGTGTATTAATCAATCTGAAGATGTTTCTGTCCACTCCATTAAATATAGAATTCAATCCCTTTGAATTAGCAAGACCTAGTTCATCATCATCCTTTGACCAGTCTTCTTCAGGCTTTAGTTCACCAATAGGTTTATTATCAGCTCCATTAATGATAGGATGAGTCCATCCTTTCAGAATAGCTTTTCAAGCCTTGTTGTCCAAGTACTTTATGTATGTTGCCATACGAGGCTTCCATAGATCATAATTAGAACCATCCATAATTGGTGGTCTATTCAATAATATCCCCTCCTTGTCCATGTTACCATAAAATATATTCCTTAGATCTCACCCAGAGACAGAGAAGGATGCCTGCTCTAATACCAATTGAAATTATGGTATCAGATACGAGATGTCGAAGGTAATGTCACAACACTAATATCTGCTATGAACACAACTGAACAGAACATAATTTAAAGAGTGCAGAAAGACAATAAAAACACAGAGAGTTGTTAACCTAGTTCAATTCTAACCAACATACGTTTGGGGGCTTCCAAGCCAGGGATGAAGTTCACTATCAGCAGTATTAATTCAGAGCTAAACCTTCCTTGTTTACACCTACTCACTTAATCAAACTACCCAATGACCCTTCTACCTAAGATACCACACTTAGATATGAGAACCTCTGTTCACTCCCTCAGTAACACACACCGTGACACTCAAGAAAACTAAAACTGAAGACACTCTTCAAAGACACACAATCACACCCGCTTCAAAGCTTATGGTGATTGGAAACTTACAACTCAAAAGAGAACGTCCTACTCAAGTAGAAATACGAGAGAGGATCACAATGAACAATTAAAAACCAAAATAATTAACAACCAACAATTAAAATCTAGATTTCTAAAACTGGAACGTCCAAACTGCAAAACAAGGTTTGTAACCCTTAAATAGAGTAACAGATACTAGGGTTGCTTTACTCACAAGTCTTCAGCTCCTCCTGTCTTCTCTCCTTGAAAGTAGGATATTAAATCTCCAAATATATTGCTGAAAGCGTTCTCAAGCTTCCTTAGTCGAAGCAAACAAATAACAAACTAACTAACTTCCTAAAACTTCTGCACTTCTATCAGTTTCACATGTCAGGACATCTGCATCTTTAGTAAATTTCAAGGCACTTTCTAAGAAGAATGTTTTACCAAAATTGCTTCCAATCCATAGAACTAACAATGTTATTTTCATACTCCTTTGTATATATCCAAGTACACTAGCTTTTATTTGCTTATTTTAAACACTTGTTTATATATTTCATTCATAAACTCTTATGAATGCACACACACACTTTGTCAAATATATACTTGTTCATATACTTGTTCATGTTTATTTATGTCATTACAACTAGTATAACAACTAGGTTCCCCATAGCCTCCTCTTGGGCTTAGTACAAAAGAACTCCCCCGTTGAGTTAGCCTCCTCTTGGGCTTCGTACAAAAGAACTCCCTTGTTGAGTTTAGCCTTCTGTTGGGCCTCATACAAGAAAGAGATCTGGAAATCTCTAATAGCCTCCCATTGGGATTCCAGTACAAAGAATCAAATTTGCTAGGATAGAACCCAAAGAGTATGGTTTCCCGGTGAAATCACTCTTAAAGCCAAGTCAGCCATACCCTATAGCCTCCTCTTGGGCTCCCAATAAAAGGACCCTCGATGTCCCTCGGAAAGCCTCCTCTTGGACTCATAATATAAGGACCCTCGATGTCCCTCGGATAGCCTCCTCTTGGGCTTACAATACAAGGACCCACAGGCTTCTTAAAAGCATCCCCCTAATCAATAACAAAACAATTCTCCTTAGAGATAAGACATAAATCAATGGAAGAAGTATCTCATATATAGCATCACATTCAAATCAAACATTTTTCAAAACAAACACTTGTTCAAACAAAACATCTTTCTTGACTGTAAGTGGCAATGCTTGTACACTCAAGCAAAACGCCCAATGCTTACAATGAAAGAGTCAAACTTTTTTCAAACATCTTTCTTAACTTGTAAGTGGTAACGCTTGTAAACTCAAGCAAAACACGCAATTCTTACAATGATAGATTTAAACAATCAAATTTTCAAAAATGTATGTGATGAAATAGATTAGATACATTTTTCATTAAGATGACATTTGTCTGTCTCTTACTAACATCCCGTTGCTTTCCACTAGCATAAGTGGGAACTACGATTGCTCTGACTTTCTCAACATCCTTTTGAGAATACGTAGGCACAAGGTCTCATCCTTGCCGAGCAAATTTCTATCTCCCTCAGACCAAACAAACCATAGAACCTTGTAGATCCGAGCTACAAATGCTCTGATTCCCACTAGGGGATATGTATGCAGAAGATCCACAGATCTTTGCGAGCACAATAATAACAAAACCTAGAATCCCACACAATCTGTTTCTAAAAATCCAAAGGAGAAACTTTCCCAATCATAGAAATAGAAATTAAAACACACAAACATATCAAACGTATTCATATATAAAGCTGTAGATAACTACATATATTTAGGGTGCTCCATCTATTCCCTTTATATAACAATCCCCCTTACTCAGAATCTCCCCAATGCGTTATGTCTAGTTTGCGCTAGTCGTTGCGCATACCAATATCAATTGAGGGTATTTCAGCTTTCCCCTTTTTCATAATCATTAAATCATCTTTCTTGTGTTGAAAATAATAAAGCTTGATGCTCGCGGCATCTTTATAAACAAATCAAAAGATTTAAATCGTTGCGTACCAGAAGATCCGAACTCACGTTCGCATCCTCAGGCGCGTCACCTTTTAACGCGAACATTGGGCACCCACTGTTTCTTGCTTCTTTCAGTGTGTGTGATTTGATTGATCTTGAGTTGAGAATCAAACTTTGGATATCCATGTAGCTTGTAGCAGAATGACTTTATATGACCAAATCACCCACAATGGTAACATCTCCAGTGTTGGTGTCTTCTTTTGAAGTGTTCAATATTCCTTCTTCCATGATGTTGAGACATTTGTTTCAACATTTGAGGTTTAGACTGAAAATTATTCATATTTAAGTGGTGTCTCTTTTTGGTTATTTCATTATATCCTAGACCACTCATATCTTTTGCATATCTTCTAATCATAAGAATATTGTCCAATACATCTGATCTGTTATTCAACATTCTGACAGATTTGGTTAAATTTGATAGGTCGGACTTGAGTAGACTTACTTCATGTTCCAGCTCTGAGATGGTATTTAGGTCCTTCTTCTTTTCTGCCTTCAATTGAGCTATCATTTTCTTTTGATTCTCCAGTTCTTTATGGATTTCATCATTTCCTCCATCTAATTTAAAAATCCCAGTTAAGGATGTAACTTCCTTGAATGTATCTTCTTCTACTCCACTTCCAGAGTCTTCATCAGACCATGTTATTTCTAGTCCTCTTGTTCTTATCTTGAGATATGTAGGACATTCAGCTATGATATGACCAAATTCTTCACAATATTGACACTTTGATTCTCTATCTTGGTTGATTTTTTCATCTGGTCTGGTTTTTCTGCCATAATCTCCTGACCTCCTGATGTCATGTGAGATGTTCTTGACATTTGTTCTTGAGTCATCTTCCATTATCTTCAGCACCTTGTTGAGTTGTCTTCCAAGAAAGACAATGTTATTAGAGAGTCCTTCTTCAGTGTCCAGATCAAATTCCTCGACTTCTTCAGTATTGGTCTTGAAGGCTATAGTCTTAGGTTTTTTGAATTACCTCTCATTAATGCCCAACTCAAAAGTTTGGGAGAGAACCAATTAGTTCATCTACTTTCATGTTGTTGATTTCTTGAGCCTCTTCAATCGTTGTAACATTTATGTTGAATCTCTTAGGAAGAGATCTGAGAATCTTTCTTACCAGCTTCTCTTCTGGTATCTTCTCTCCCAAGGCACTACAGGCATTAGCAATCTCAAGAACACTCATATGAAATTCTTGAATGCTTTCTTCTTCCTTCATTCTTAGATTTTCAAACTTAGTGGTGAGTAGCTGAAGTCTTGAAATCTTAACTTTGGAGGTGCCTTCATGAGTAGTTCTGAGGATTTCCCAAGCATCTTATCTACTTCACGTGTATTAATCAATCTGAAGATGTTTCTGTCCACTCCATTAAATATAGAATTCAATCCCTTTGAATTAGCAAGACCTAGTTCATCATCATCCTTTGACCAGTCTTCTTCAGGCTTTAGTTCACCAATAGGTTTATTATCAGCTCCATTAATGATAGGATGAGTCCATCCTTTCAGAATATCTTTTCAAGCCTTGTTGTCCAAGTACTTTATGTATGTTGCCATACGAGGCTTACTCTGGGGAGTACGCTGAAATTTTGATTTTTCAAGAAAAAGAAAACGCGTTACTCTGCCCGAGAGCACCAAGCTTTTTTTTGTTTTCAAAAAGAAAAGAAAGGGGATAAGCTTTTCATATTATGCATATGTGTGTTTTTTTTTATTGTTTGTTTCGATTTCACTTGATGGAAAGAAATCCTAACCCGGATTTGAGAAACATTTTAAGATCTAGGTGGAGATATTCGTGAGCGATTCAATGCTTCGAGTTAATATTTCCGCTGGAGGTTGTCTTGAGGGTATTGTGTTTAGCAAGTAATTGCGAAAACGTATTTTGAGGAACTTAAGAAGTCGAGTGGACAGAACACATAAACCATCCCCGCCATTAGGATGTAGTGCGAGATTATTCGGTGTAAGCCTAGAATAATTGTCATGCGATACTACGATCAAAGTAGTTTCTCTTGAAAATATTATTGGACCATCGAGTATTCAACAAATCCAATAATGTTTTGAAGGGAGTGTTGAGCTATTATCGAGAACCCGATTCACGGATGAATAAGCCCTTAGAACTTAACCCGTTGATTCTTATCGTTGGCTTCATGCTCGTGACTTGAACGCTTGACCGTGTGTATAACTACTAACCATGTTTGCTGCATTCATGCATTCATTCATTCAAAAAAAAAAAAATTCTCTTCCCATTTCCAAAGAATTTAGAGATTTTTCTTTGTAAAATATTTTAGGTTAGAGTGATGGACGCCGAGGAAGATTCACCAAAAGATACGCTTTAGGATTCGACGTAGGAAAGTTGAAAGAGTTAGCATCCTTGGTAGAAGATCCCGATTTGAAAACGCTATGGAACTCTTTTAACTCTTCAACGCTAACGTCGATGAAGGACTTCTCAAAACCTTCGTTCAATTCTACGATCCATATCATTGTTTCACTTTCCACGATTATCGTTGATGCCTACTTTGGAAGAGTATGCGATATCCTAGGAATCTCAAGATCGGACAAAGTGCCTTTCAATGGTTTGGAAGCCATTCCTAAGTCACAAGTCATTGCAACAATGACTCATTTAAAGAAATCGAGATAGACAAAACCTAACTACCAGAGGAAAACTCTTAGGACTAACTTCAAAGTTCCTAATGGAGAAGGCTCTCAAGTTCTCCGCCGGTAGTATGGTAGCCTTTGAAGCTATTTTAGCTTTACTCCTCTATGGATTGGTGTTGTTTCCCAACGTCCCAAATTTCGTTGATATCAACGCCATAAGGATCTTCTCGATTGGAAATCCTGCTCCCTCGCTTGGTGACACGTCGTCTCTATTCATCATAGGAATCGTCAAGGAGACGGAACTATCGTGTGTTGTGTACTGTTTTCAAATGGATTGTCTCACACCTGCCTAAATCTCCTATCTTCTGCGAAAACAAAGACGAGTGGCATTGGTCCGTAAGACTCATGTCTCTAACAAACGATATCCATTGGTATACTTTGGCAAACAATGAGATGGAAATCATTGAGAGTGGAGAATTTGCCAACGTACCTCTCATTGGTGCGAAAGGAGAATCAACTACAACCCATTCCTAGCAAAACGTCTCGGATACGAATTCGTAAACCTCCCGGTTTTACAGTAGAAAGCTACTTCTATCATGAAGGAGAGGATTCCCAAGGATTGAAGGCTAGGATGATCAAAGCTTGGCATCACATCCGAAAGAAAGGAAAAGGTAAGGCAAAGAATTGTGTAGCCATGAAACCTACACTTCTTGGATAAAGAAAAGAGCGAAGGAATTTGAATGCCTTACGCTTATGAGGATCCCATGTTCTCACCGCCCAAATCAACAAATTTTCCTTAAAGTGGAGAATACCAAGAAGCCTTGACCAAGATAAGGTTTGAGAAAGAAGCTTTGGAAAGCAAATTCCTTAAGACTAACCTTGAGAATGAGAAGCTCAAGAAGCAAGTCAAAGATCATGAAAAGACGCTCTACTTCCAGGATGAATGGCTCATGGAGAAAGATGAGAAGATTCGCCGAAGGATAACGCCATCCGTAAATCAAGGAAAGGAAAAGAAAGCTCGAGAAATGACAACCAGAAGCCCGCTCCCAACGAGTGGAAGAGAGTCATTAGCAAGCTAAAAGCCGAGAAAGCCAAACTAAAAGCTCACTATGGAAGGAAACTCGTCAAGTCGCATCAAGCCTTTGGATCGTCATCCGACGAAGACGTTTAATTAGTTTAATTTAGTTTGTAATTTTATCATTTATTTTATCATTTGTGTGAGCAATGCTCCAACAAAAAACAATTGTTGTAATCTTCCTTCATTAATCAATAAAATTTGTGTTTTCCATCCAAATATTTGCAAGAAATATCTCTGTTAGCATAAATTCTTTGGAAATTTCTTTTTTTTCTTTACAATCATATTCATGCATCATACTTTGCATTTAAGTCTATCATCTAGAGTCTAATCATTCACAGTTTTGAACTGTCATTTTTCCAGATAGAAAAATTGTCAAGTCGTCGCTCTTAGAGTTTCTCGATCGTCCGACCATCTCGAACGCACGATACCGGATCAAAAGAAGAAAAGTAATGGAGAATTTTGAGCAAGAAAACGTTGAACTCCGAGTAACGGTAACTACACTACAAGAAGAAGTGGAGAGACTCACATCTTTGGTCAACTCGCCACACATAAAGTCAACAAGCATCGAGCGTCAAAACCAAGCAACAACTTCAGAGGATACTACTACTCCACCGTCACCAGAGTTCACCTTTCAAGATGCCGTAGGGCTATCCATGGGAATGCCTTTAACCGGCATTGGAGTTCGCCAACCGACTTCTCAAACAACCTGCTTGAAATACCTACTTTGCAGAAAACGCACGTTCACTCCACAACGTGGAATAAATTTTCCACAAGTAACAATGTCGGTTTCTCAACCGATCATGTTGAACTCACCAGTGCACGCTACCACGCAAGAAGTTCATCACACTCGGAAATAGCACGAACGCCGTGGTTCAATGGAGAATCAGAACAACTCCTCAAAATGCGCTTGAGATAAAACGATTCGAGGGAAAGAATTGTTTGGAAAAACGCCTGTGATCCGCTTAGTTCCTCGCGAAAAATACGCAAAATTCAAAGTCCCCGACTTTGAAAAGTACAAAGGAAACTCTTGTCCGCAAAGTCATCTCACGATGTATGCCAGAAAATGTCCACGTACAATGAGGATCATCTGTTGATCCATTACTTCGTGATCTCACCGTGCCGCACTAAAGTGGTACATGGGTTTAGACACGAGTATCCAAACATTCAACGACCTAGGCAAAGCCTTTATCCAAAGAATACAAATTCAACTTGATATGGCTCGATAGGGATCAACTCCGCTCCATGTCTCAAAAGGAAAGAGAGACATTCAAGGAATATGAACGATGGAGGGAAATTGCTGCCCAAGTCAACCCGCCTTGGAAGAGAAAGAGATGACTAAGGTATTCTTGAATACTCTAAACTCATTCTACTATGAGCGAATGATCGCTACCCGGAGACTTCAACGAAATGGTAAGCATGGGAATGCGACTAGAAGAAGGGGTCGGACAGACGCCTAACCAAGGAAGTAGGATCTTCTAGTAATACCAAGAAAGTTGGAACCAGCCCAAGGAAAAAGAACATGACGTAGGAATGGTATCCCGAGGAAACCACGCAAGAATGTCATTCAACAATGATGTAGCTGCCATAGCACCCTCGTCAACACAACTCCGGAATTGCTCCGCAATTTCAACAAAATCAACAAACTCAACGCCTCGCCACAGGCTCAGCTTACAACCAAAACAGACGCCTCGGGTCACCTTCGACCCAATTCCCATGACGCATACGTAACTTTACCCTGCGCTATAGAAAGGAATCTAATACAAACAAGGTTACCACCCGGTCCCCGAAAAACTACCATGGTGGTACAAAGTCGACATATCTTGCCTTTTCACCAAGGGCACCATGCCATGACCTTGAGCATTGCATAGCATCAAGGCGTATACGAGATTAGTGAAGGTTAATCTTCTTTCCTTCGAAACACAAGTCCGAATGTGCAAGCCAATCCACTTCCCATCATAGTGGACACTCAAAGGAATCTAATGCTAAGGAATACGCAGTACCTTGTCACAGATGTAAACTTAGTCAAAGGAAACTTGGTGCATCTCCATGAAGCATACAAGAAATGAGTACCTTCACTAAGCACAATTATGCAACTTGCTATATCTGCTCCAAGAATATCCATGGATGTCCCACCATAAGAGCAGATATTCAACATTTGTTAGACATTGGTGACCTACAAATTTACAGAAATAGAGATGACCATGACGTAAATACAATAAGGCATTTTCCGCATGAGCTTTTAGTCTCAGATATCAACTCGGAAAACCCCGAAGTAAACGTCATCATCCCTTGTTTCAACGCACCGACTGATCAATTCAAAGACATGTCCTCAGAACATGAAAATCCACCATCCTCTGAAATTTGGGATACCTTGGGAGAACCAAGTGGCAAATACGACTACATGGTGAAATACTTTAAAGCTCGAAAATCCGGATCGAAGATATCCAACCCACAGGATGGGGTGATGACTTTGACTACCCTAGTCAATCAAAAGAGGAATACTCTTCTCAAACTAATCAATGATCGAGGTCCCAAATAAAGATCTCTATTTCAACACGCCCAGGATTTCACCAAGCCGATCCGTTACCACTACATTAACATGATCATCAAGATCAAGAGTATTATTCAGATACGATGCGGAAAGTGTCACGACAACGAGTCTCTTCACCAAGACCGGAAGGAACATCCCAAGATTCAACACAAAGATCAACAGAAGTACAAAGGCTATCTCTCATACTTCTCGATCTGTTAATCAAGAAGATCGCTTTAGCAAAGACCAAAGGCAAAGGACATCACCCGAGTCTTCAAAGCCTCGCTCACCAAAGAATCAAAGTTTACTCGAGGGTTAAACCAAGCGGAAAATTACCCGAGTACCTCGACTTCCAAGGAGTTCGTCACTATTGGAAACCCAAGTTAGGACTAATGTTCATAGCTCTAAGTAGTTTATCTTTGCTTTTGTTTTGAACTCGCTCGCCCAAAGCGAAGAGATGTTTTATAGGGTTTAGCTTTTAAATAATTTCTCTTTGTCTTGCCCAAGACAAATGAGTTTGTATTTTATGGCCCTGTTCATATTGTGAAACATAAATAAAATGCGTTGTTTTGTTTCCACACTGTGTTTATTTTCATTTTACCTTTTCCGAAATGATAATCCTAAAAAACATAATAAAAAACAAATCTTCAAAAAAAAAATCATAATGAAAATTAATCTACGACACTTTCACATTAACTTTCAAAAAAAAATGATGATAAAAACTTTTTTTAATCAAACATAAATCAAAAATGCAGATTAAACAAATGGACAAATCCATTGAAAGAACTCTACGCTCTTTCTCAACTTTGAAATTTCGTGAATTCCAAGAAGAAGTTGAAGAAAAGATCCCGGATGAAATTTCTAGACTGCTAAAACACGAGGAAAGGATCATTCAGCCTCACAAAGAACCTCTAGAAGCAATTAACTTGGGTTCTGAGGAAGATACAAAAGAAGTCAATATTGGAGCTTCACTCTAAAGCTGTCAAAGGCAAACCGATAAGTCTTCTCAAAGAATACGTTGATGTGTTTGCTTGGTCCTACCAGACATGCCGGTTTGATACCAAAGATCGTGGAGCATCACTTGCCATTAAGACCGAATGTCCGCCAGCTTAAGCAAAATCGAGGAGGTTCATCCGAAATGGTCGAGAAAATTAAAAGGAAGTTCAAAAAATTCGATGGTTTCCTTGTCACTTCGAGTATCCTCAATGGCTAGCCAACATAGTACGTATCCAAGAAAGATGGAAAGGTCGAATGTGTGTTGACTAGGGATCCGAACAAAGCTAGTCCAAAAGACGATTTCCCACTCCGCATATCGACATGCTAGTGGATAGTACTGCCAAATTCAACGTCTTTTCCTTCATGGACGGTTTCTCTGGTTATAATCAGATCAGAATGGCTCCCGAAGACATGGAGAAGACATCTTTCATCATGCCATGGGGCACTTTTTGCTACAAGGTAATGCCATTTGGATTAAAGAATGCAGGCGCAACTTACCAGAGGGCAATGACTACTCTCTTTCATGATATGATGCACAAAGAGATTGAGGTCTACGTGGACGACATGATAGCAAAGTCTGACACTGAAGAGGAACATATAGACTATCTCTTAAAGTTGTTTCAACGACTAAAGAAGTTTCAGCTCCGCCTGAATCCTAACAAATGCACCTTTGGGGTAAGATCAGGAAAACTTCTAGGTTTCATCGTCAGTCAAAGAGGAATTGAAGTTGACCCTGACAAAGTCAAAGCTATTTAGGAAATGCCTACGCCACGTACGGAAAAGCAAGTAAGAGGATTTCTTGGACGATTAAACTATATCTCCAGATTCATCTCTCAGATGACTGCTACTTGCGGGCCGATATTCAAACTTCTACGCAAAGATCAAAAGGTTGTGTGGACAGCCGATTGCCAAAAAGCATTCGACAGTATCAAAGAATACCTGTCAAAACCACCAATACTGATCCCTCCAATGGAAGGAAGACCATTGATCATATGCCTTACCGTACTAGAAGAGTCCATGGGCTGCGTACTTGGACAACAAGACAAAACCGGTAAGAAGGAGCATGCCATCTACTACCGAGTAAGAAGTTCATGATCGTGAAACTCGTTACTCCATGCTCGAGAAAACATGTTGTGCTTTGGTATGGGCTTCAAAATGTCTTCGCCAATACATGATCAATCACACGACTTGGTTAATTTCCAAAATGGATCCAATCAAGTACATTTTTGAAAAGCCCGCTTAACCGGAGAATCGCCGATGGCAAATGCTATTATCCGAATATGACATCCAAGACTGCGCCAAAGCGGTTAAAGGAAGCATTCTCGCCGATCACTTGGCTTATCAACCACTCAACGAATACCAATCTCTCAAGTTTGACTTCCCAGACGAGGATGTTATGTACTTAAAGATGAAAGATTGTGACGAACCACTACACGAAGAAGGACCAGATCCAGAATCCAGATGGGGCCTAGTCTTTGATGGAGCCGTAAATGTTTTTGGCAATGGAATTGGGGCAGTCATCATCACTCCCGAGGGTTCTCATATCCCGTTTTCCGCCAGATTGCTATTTGATTGCACCAACAACATAGCAGAATATGAAGCATGCATCATGGATATCAAGAAGCCATCGACTTGAGGATCAAGATCCTTGATATATATGGGATTCATTGTGATCAATCAAATTAAAGACAAGTATGAAACTCATCATCTTGGTCTAATTCCTTCGAGATTATGCAAGACGGTTGTTGACTTTCTTCAACAAAGTAGAACGCATCATATCCTCGAGAGCAAAATCGAATGGCGGACGCCTTGGCTACTCTATCTTCCATGTTCAAAGTCAATGATTGGAATGATATGCCTAGGATTCGCATCAGACGCCTTGAAAGACCTGCATATGTGTTTGCAATGTAAGCCTTGACGATAAACCGTGGTTTTATGACATCAAGCGTTTCCTTCAAACACGAGAGTACCCACTCGGGGCATCGTACAAGGATAAGAAAACTCTAAGGAGGCTTTCAAGGAATTTCTTCCTCAATGAAGATGTTCTATACAAAAGAAACTTCGACATGGTTCCGGATGCATCGACGATGAAGCGATACAATCATCCATGAAGTGCATGAAGGGTCCTTTGGAACCCATTCAAATGGGCATGCAATGTCCAGAAAGATCTTAATAGTAGGATACTATTGGATAACGATGGAATCTGATTGCTGCAAACACGTTAAAAGATGTCACAAGTTCCAGATCTACGCAGATAAGATCCATGTGCCTCCGACTCTACTCAACGTTCTCTCCTCTCCGTGGTCGTTCTCCATGTGGGGCATTGACATGATTGGAATGATTGAACCAAAAGCGTCCAACGGACATCGCTTCATTCTAGTGGCTATTGATTACTTCACCAAATGGGTCAAGCAAGATTTACGCCAACGTTACGCAAGTGGTTGTGAGGTTCATCAAGAACAACCTCATTTGCCGATATGGAGTTCGAGCAAGATCATTACGATAATGGATCTAACTTGAACAACAAAATGATGAAAGAACTGTGAGGAATTCAAGATTGAGCATCATAACTCATCTCCTTACGGCCAAAGATGAACGGCGTTGAAGCCGCCAACAAGAACATCAAAAGATCGTCCGAAAATGGTCATCACTTACAAAGACCGGCACGAAATCGCCATTTGCTCGCATGGGTATATACCTCAAGACGCACTTCAACAGGGCAACTCCTTTTCTCTAGTATACGGCATGGGCAAGCTCCCGTAGAAGTTGAGATCCCATCAATGAGAGTTCTCATGGAAACAAAGCTATCTCGAGGTGAATGGTGTCAAAGCGATACGACCAATTGAACTTAATTGAAGAAAAGCGCTGACCGCCCGTGTCACGGACAACTCTATCAAAGAAGAATGAAAAAAGCTTTCGACAAAAGGTCCGACCTCGTGAATCCGAGAAGGCGACTGCTTAAAAAGATTCTGTCTTTTCAAAGATTCTAGGGCAAATGGACTCCTAATTACGAAGGCCCATACATCGTCAAAGAAGCTTCTCGGTGCTATGACTCTCACAACCATGGACGGCGATGAACTCCGTACTCGTGAATGCCGACGATCTAAAAACCAAAGAACAGCTCGGTAAGTCGAAAACCCGAAAAGGCGGCTTAGGCAAAATGAGCATCTCGGTGGATTGAAAACACGAAAAGGCGATCCAGAAAAATTAGAGACAATAAATGAATTATCCCGATAGATCGAAAACACGAAAAGGCGATCTAGGCAAAAACAAGGATACAAAATGACAAAGTAATGCGATCCATTTTGTCCACATGAAGAATTTTCCATCAATGGATCTTCAATCAACTCTTCTGAAGTAACAAGCACAGTTGGAATTCAAAGTTGTTAGGGATAGTAGTGGTTATTTGCTTTCAATGTAGCCTTTTCCCAATAAATTATCATTTCCAACTTTTGTAAATAGTCCATGGAATCACGCCTTTGGCTGATCACCATTCTATCAATAAATTTGAGCCTTGTGCCTTTTGTTTGCAATTCCTACTTTATTCTGTTTTGCAAAATAACGCTTTTATTGTGAAAATCACTTTTTGAAACTAAAATGTTTTAAATGAATTTTTACTTCAAAATTTTGAAACAAAAGCAAAATTCTCCTTTGAAACTATGAACACGGAAATAATTTCAGCTTCTCCATGAGTGTTTTGATCTCGAAGGATAACGAATCGCATGCAGCTTCTCCTCAGAAATCATCAAAGGACGGTATTCTTATCCAAAAAGAATCCCCGACCAAGTTGCCAATGAAATACCTTTCTCGGAAAGTTTAAAACATGCAACTCAAATTCTTCATTAGTGAATATCTGCACCATTGCTGCAATTTTCACCAAGTATTTGTTCGAACTGTGACGCGGTCCTTTTCCCAAATATCTCTTTAGTATCTTTGTCAAGTATTGTTAGCATGCATATAACATTCATGACATTCATACATAATAACATCATTCATTGCATTTTTTGCATCTCTCAAAATGTTTGTCTCCAAATCACTGGTATAAATCATACTTACTCATACGAGTACAAGTCTGTTCCCAGTAGAATATCTCCAAACAGAAAAGATACTTTTTTCTTTTTTCCCCAACGGAGTATTCCCAAACAGAAAGGATATGTCTTCCTTTTCCCAAAGTCCCCAAGCAGAAACACATTTTCTTCTCTATCACATTCGCCAGCTGAGATTATCCCTCGTTGGGAACAATGTCTTGATTAACTTCTTTCTTTCCAGTTCATTCCTGGATAGAACACTATCTGTTATTCACAAAGCTGAATACGCAACAACTCATTTCTCAAGATTTACCTTGTCATAGTTATCACTTCGCTGATAATTGGTAACATCTTCAGAATTCATTACCATAAACTATCACAGAGCTGATAATTGGTAATGTCATTTCCACTTACCTTAAACATTGTCACAAGGTTGACAGAAGGTAATCTCTTTGTTTCCCAAAACGAAACAAATGTTCACATATTCTGTGAATCAATCTTTCCCTAGCAGGGACGTATTGACAAATTTCCCATCACTGTGTCATTTCTTTGATATCCTTTAGGGTAAAACTTTTTGCAATCATTTTGCATCATCCGCATCTTTTGGTATCTTAGGTCCAAATTTTGCGTATTCTGATATTTAAGTCTCTTTACACCTATCAAAACGAAGATATTCATCTTCATCTTTCAGGTTAAAGAAACTTAAATAGGGGCATCTGTCATACCCCAAATTTTGACCTAATATACCACCTTAAATTTGCATCATTGCATAACCATTCGACAACATTAATCGGTGTACCATTCACGTGTCAAAATTAGGGTTTCATCAGATTTTCATCTGATTCAAGAGCTAACCAATTAGGGTTTGAGATTTCTCATCTTATTTGATCTATCTTGATCAAATCATCAACCTTTAATCCTCAGATATCAAATTTTCTCACAGATCAATCGAGGATCGACCAATTAGGTTTTGATCGGGCATGAGAATTCTCGACTTTTGAACAAGAAATAACTTTTTGGATAGAGATTGGTCATTATATCTTAGATACAACATCTTGACCTAATTTCGGATTCAAAACATCATAGAGGTTCAGAATTCATCATCGCTTTAAACATCCGATGAAATTTCATCTGACGAAAAGTCAAACTTTGACTTTTGGTCAAATTTTTCAAAACAAAACTTTTCCATCATCAAAATACTTCACATGATCCATCATGATCATAAAAATCAAAGAATTTGAAAACTCAACAAAAGTCAAAGTTTTATACTTAGAAATTTTTCTAAGTGTTGAAATTTCTTACTTTTTCCAAACTTCAAGCCATTTTTTCACCAAGTTCCAATTGGAATTTGAAAAAACTCAACATGAAAGTTGTAGATCATGGAAAAATCTTTCCAAAATGTCCAAGAACTCTCAAATCCATGGAGTCTAGCTATACTTTTGAAATTGAAACATAAGGCTCCATGACACTTGATTTTCAAAGTCAAAACATCAAAATTATAGGTCATTTTGCATTTTTCTCTTCTAGAACCTTTGCCACATTGCCAAGAGAGGATAGGACTGATAAAAATCAGTTGGATGTAATTATGATAGGATTGGATCAAGTTGAATTTTTAACCATGGTTAAAAGGAAGGTTCCTTTTGCATTTAATGCCAAAATGACTACCTTGCCCTCTAAGGCAAGTCAAATTTACCAATGGCCAAACCTTGCCTAACATTTTCAGAACTTGTTTGCCTATAAATGGATGTCTTTCTTGCCATTCAATGCACACCAAAAACATTGCAAAGTCATGCTTTTCACTTCTTTCTTCAAAATCAAGTAACATAACCATTTTTGAGAAAACTTGCAACTTTCAAAATTCAATGAAAACATGATGAAATTTGGTGTCCAACATGTTTCATGATCATAATTAAACTTGTTCCAAGCTTAAAAACAACTTGATCAAAGCTAAAATCAGAAATCATATGCCATGGTTTCAAGTTTCCAAAGCGCCATAACAATCGAACTGAAGCTAGGTGAATCAATTGATGTTGTAATCATCCATACACCTTCTCTATACCTCATAGACATGATCCAAAACAAGAACAACAACCTGTAACACTTCTAACCACGATTTCCAGTTTCGTTTTCAAGCTTGTGCAGGTGAACTTGAGTAGAGTAATCCAAGCATGCTCATGAAGTGCAGACCACTCATACACCATCCCTAGAAGCCGCTGGTGCTTAAACAATCAAGAAACAACAACTGGAAGCATCAAAATCCGCCGATTCTCATTTTTCCAGGTATGAACACGAACTTGGTTATCATGATTCCTTGATTCTTTTGACAAAAACTCTTGGCCAATTGTTTTCTGCACTCATAACGATTGATAACCCTCAATAAAATCAAACAATCATCAACTACACATGATTTAATTTAAGATTTTCAGTTTAGGGTTCATCATGTTCTTCGAAACCTAAATCATTCTAGACTGAATATAAATGAAATTAACAACCATATTCATGTTCGTGGTGCAAAATCGATCAACTTTGATGTTTACATCATTGAATTTCATGGAGAAACGAAGATTTTAGGTTGAATTTGGATTTCTGAAAATCAAAACACGAACCAGTCGTTCTTCATCTTCTTCATTTTTCAAATATTTAAAATTTCCAATCTTATGTTAACACGTGTGTGAGTCCACTAACACTTCAAGATTTGGCTCATGGTTCGTGGCTTGGTCTTAAGTCTTCTTGCCACGCCCACCTCATGGTCATGGGTTCAAAACCCACCAAGACCATTCTTTTTTACAAACTTCCAATTTTTTCATGTTTTTTTATCAAACTTTCACAATTTATTTGACCAATCAAAACTTCTCATTCTGAGATGATTTTTTAAACACTTGTCAATAAATACATCTATTTTGTGATAATGCAAAAAATTTCAGAAAAAAACTTTCATCTGATTAAATTTTGATCGAGCCGAAAACGACGTTCTAAACACTTTTCAAACCTCCTTAAAAGGTGAATTTTTCAAGTTTTCGACTTCCGATTTTTTTCAAAACTTTTCATAAATGAACCTCACATTTCAAAACATTTTCAAATCATTTTTCAAAACATTTCATCAAACTTGCATCTTTTACCATGATCAATCCGATTTAAAACGATAAAACTGATTTCGTCTTCTCTCGAATTTCTCGATCGATCATGGGCCACCCTTATGGTGTAAGTCCCAATCCTTTATGTACATATTTAGTTTTACTTGTACATACTCAAATCATCATTGTTAATATTCAAACGTAAACAAATTTCTTTCGTTTTCATTCGTTTGTTTATACACTGAATCCATTGGTTCTAAAGGAAGGTTTCTTCTGAGCGAAATTTCTTTTTGACCAATGGGCCTCCATCATGGTGTAAGTCCCATAACATTCTTTTATGTACATAATATTTCTTTGTACATATCAAAAAACTTTCAAAACACATACAAATTTTTATTACATAATACGATATTCTTTTTATACTCTATGCAAACTTCGATCGTCTGTTTTCACTTCACTTGTGTATACACAAACCAAACATTCCTTATGTACATACACAATCTTTTCCTTGTACATATCAAACTTTTTATCTGTACATAATACAGATACCTTTTACAGATAAAACTTCAATCAATCATTTCTGTTTCATCTGTATATTTTACACTGAATACCATTGACATTGAAAGGAGCATTATTCCCTGTGAAACTGCTTTCAAATCAATGGGCCTCCCTTATGGTGTAAGTCCCAACCCTCCTATGTACATCCATCTTTCTGTTTGTACATAAATAGCTCGTTCGTGTACATATTCATTTCCCTGTACGCAGTTCAAACTTGTGAATAATCAAGTTACGCTGCTTTAAACGCGTTCACAAACACTTGTTTATATTTCATAAATCAGTAAATAAACATCATGCATTGTTTATATTTTCTTCATAAACTCCTGTGAATACATATCACACACACACCTGTTTATACAACCGTCTAATAATAACATAACAATTAGACTAATCAATAGGTTTCCCAGAGTTTTAGCCTCCGCTTGAGCTTCATACAAGATAACTCATCCTCAATTGAGTTTAGCCTCCGCTTGGGCTTTATACAAGACAATCCATCACCAGCATGGGCTAGCCTCCGCTTGGGCTTCATACAAGATATTTTTATCTCCAACAGAGTTTAGCCTTCTCTTGGGCTTCGTACAAAGAAACTCTCCCCACAGAGTTAGCCTCCGCTTAGGCTTCATATAAGACAAACACTCCCCTGTTGAGTCAGCCTCCTCTTGGGCTTCGTTCAAAAGAACTCCTATTTAAGTTTAGCCTTCTCTTGGGCATCATACAATGAAAGAGATAGGAAATCTCTTAACAGCCTCCTATTGGGCTTCCAATACAAAGAATCACCCGCGCTAAGATAGAACCCTGAAAGGATGGTTTCCCGGTGAAATCACTTTCAAATTCCCCAGAGAGTAAAATTTCCCGGTGAAATTGCTCTTATTCAGAAAAGGATGATTTCTCGGTGAAATCCCTTTCAAGCCAAAACCAGCCATACCCTATAGCTTCCTCTTGAGCTTCATACAAGGACCCTCGATGACCCTCGATGACCCTCGGAATGCCTCCTCTTGGGCTAACAATACAAGGACCCATGGGCTTCTTAAAAGCATCCCTTTAATCCAATCAATTTCTCCTTGAGATTTAGACATCTATCATCTCTATGGAAGAAGTATCTCATCTATCACATCACATACAGTCAAAAACTTTTCAAAACTTTTCAAACTTTTTAAACTCTTTTCAAACAAAAAACATCTATTAATTGTAAGTGGTAACGCTTGTACACTCAAGCAAAACACCCAATACTTACAGTTAAAAGATTTTATCATCTTTTTTCAAACATCTTTCTTAAACATGTAAGTGGTAACGCTTGTACACTCAAGCAAAACACCTAATACTTACGACGAAAGATTCTAATCAATCAAACTTTTCAAAAATGTATGTGATGAAATAGATTAGATACATTTTTCATTAAGATGACATTTGTCTGTCTCTTACTAACATCCCGTTGCTTTCCACTAGCATAAGTGGGAACTATGATTGCTCTGACTTTCTCAACATCCTTTTGAGAATACGTAGGCACAAGGTCTCATCCTTGCCGAGCAAATTTCTATCTCCCTCAGACCAAACAAACCATAGAACCTTGTAGATCCGAGCTACAAATGCTCTGATTCCCACTAGGGGATATGTATGCAGAAGATCCACAGATCTTTGCGAGCACAATAATAACAAAACCTAGAATCCCACACAATCTGTTTCTAAAAATCCAAAGGAGAAACTTTCCCAATCATAGAAATAGAAATTAAAACACACAAACATATCAAACGTATTCATATATAAAGCTGTAGATAACTACATATATTTAGGGTGCTCCATCTATTCCCTTTATATAACAATCCCCCTTACTCAGAATCTCCCCAATGCGTTATGTCTAGTTTGCACTAGTCGTTGCGCATACCAATATCAATTGAGGGTATTTCAGCTTTCCCCTTTTTCATAATCATTAAATCATCTTTCTTGTGTTGAAAATAATAAAGCTTGATGCTCGCGGCATCTTTATAAACAAATCAAAAGATTTAAATCGTTGTGTACCAGAAGATCCGAACTCACGTTCGCATCCTCAGGCGCGTCACCTTTTAACGCGAACATTGGGCACCCACTGTTTCTTGCTTCTTTCAGTGTGTGTGATTTGATTGATCTTGAGTTGAGAATCAAACTTTGGATATCCATGTAGCTTGTAGCAGAATGACTTTATATGACCAAATCACCCACAATGGTAACATCTCCAGTGTCGGTGTCTTCTTTTGAAGTGTTCAATATTCCTTCTTCCATGATGTTGAGACATTTGTTTCAACATTTGAGGTTTAGACTGAAAATTATTCATATTTAAGTGGTGTCTCTTTTTGGTTATTTCATTATATCCTAGACCACTCATATCTTTTGCATATCTTCTAATCATAAGAATATTGTCCAATACATCTGATCTGTTATTCAACATTCTGACAGATTTGGTTAAATTTGATAGGTCGGACTTGAGTAGACTTACTTCATGTTCCAGCTCTGAGATGGTATTTAGGTCCTTCTTCTTTTCTGCCTTCAATTGAGCTATCATTTTCTTTTGATTCTCCAGTTCTTTATGGATTTCATCATTTCCTCCATCTAATTTAAAAATCCCAGTTAAGGATGTAACTTCCTTGAATGTATCTTCTTCTACTCCACTTCCAGAGTCTTCATCAGACCATGTTATTTCTAGTCCTCTTGTTCTTATCTTGAGATATGTAGGACATTCAGCTATGATATGACCAAATTCTTCACAATATTGACACTTTGATTCTCTATCTTGGTTGATTTTTTCATCTGGTCTGGTTTTTCTGCCATAATCTCCTGACCTCCTGATGTCATGTGAGATGTTCTTGACATTTGTTCTTGAGTCATCTTCCATTATCTTCAGCACCTTGTTGAGTTGTCTTCCAAGAAAGACAATGTTATTAGAGAGTCCTTCTTCAGTGTCCAGATCAAATTCCTCGACTTCTTCAGTATTGGTCTTGAAGGCTATAGTCTTAGGTTTTTTGTCTTACCTCTCATTAATGCCCAACTCAAAAGTTTGGAGAGAACCAATTAGTTCATCTACTTTCATGTTGTTGATTTCTTGAGCCTCTTCAATCGTTGTAACATTTATGTTGAATCTCTTAGGAAGAGATCTGAGAATCTTTCTTACCAGCTTCTCTTCTGGTATCTTCTCTCCCAAGGCACTACAGGCATTAGCAATCTCAAGAACACTCATATGAAATTCTTGAATGCTTTCTTCTTCCTTCATTCTTAGATTTTCAAACTTAGTGGTGAGTAGCTGAAGTCTTGAAATCTTAACTTTGGAGGTGCCTTCATGAGTAGTTCTGAGGATTTCCCAAGCATCTTATCTACTTCACGTGTATTAATCAATCTGAAGATGTTTCTGTCCACTCCATTAAATATAGAATTCAATCCCTTTGAATTAGCAAGACCTAGTTCATCATCATCCTTTGACCAGTCTTCTTCAGGCTTTAGTTCACCAATAGGTTTATTATCAGCTCCATTAATGATAGGATGAGTCCATCCTTTCAGAATAGCTTTTCAAGCCTTGTTGTCCAAGTACTTTATGTATGTTGCCATACGAGGCTTCCATAGATCATAATTAGAACCATCCATAATTGGTGGTCTATTCAATAATATCCCCTCCTTGTCCATGTTACCATAAAATATATTCCTTAGATCTCACCCAGAGACAGAGAAGGATGCCTGCTCTAATACCAATTGAAATTATGGTATCAGATACGAGATGTCGAAGGTAATGTCACAACACTAATATCTGCTATGAACACAACTGAACAGAACATAATTTAAAGAGTGCAGAAAGACAATAAAAACACAGAGAGTTGTTAACCTAGTTCAATTCTAACCAACATACGTTTGGGGGCTTCCAAGCCAGGGATGAAGTTCACTATCAGCAGTATTAATTCAGAGCTAAACCTTCCTTGTTTACACCTACTCACTTAATCAAACTACCCAATGACCCTTCTACCTAAGATACCACACTTAGATATGAGAACCTCTGTTCACTCCCTCAGTAACACACACCGTGACACTCAAGAAAACTAAAACTGAAGACACTCTTCAAAGACACACAATCACACCCGCTTCAAAGCTTATGGTGATTGGAAACTTACAACTCAAAAGAGAACGTCCTACTCAAGTAGAAATACGAGAGAGGATCACAATGAACAATTAAAAACCAAAATAATTAACAACCAACAATTAAAATCTAGATTTCTAAAACTGGAACGTCCAAACTGCAAAACAAGGTTTGTAACCCTTAAATAGAGTAACAGATACTAGGGTTGCTTTACTCACAAGTCTTCAGCTCCTCCTGTCTTCTCTCCTTGAAAGTAGGATATTAAATCTCCAAATATATTGCTGAAAGCGTTCTCAAGCTTCCTTAGTCGAAGCAAACAAATAACAAACTAACTAACTTCCTAAAACTTCTGCACTTCTATCAGTTTCACATGTCAGGACATCTGCATCTTTAGTAAATTTCAAGGCACTTTCTAAGAAGAATGTTTTACCAAAATTGCTTCCAATCCATAGAACTAACAATGTTATTTTCATACTCCTTTGTATATATCCAAGTACACTAGCTTTTATTTGCTTATTTTAAACACTTGTTTATATATTTCATTCATAAACTCTTATGAATGCACACACACACTTTGTCAAATATATACTTGTTCATATACTTGTTCATGTTTATTTATGTCATTACAACTAGTATAACAACTAGGTTCCCCATAGCCTCCTCTTGGGCTTAGTACAAAAGAACTCCCCCGTTGAGTTAGCCTCCTCTTGGGCTTCGTACAAAAGAACTCCCTTGTTGAGTTTAGCCTTCTGTTGGGCCTCATACAAGAAAGAGATCTGGAAATCTCTAATAGCCTCCCATTGGGATTCCAGTACAAAGAATCAAATTTGCTAGGATAGAACCCAAAGAGTATGGTTTCCCGGTGAAATCACTCTTAAAGCCAAGTCAGCCATACCCTATAGCCTCCTCTTGGGCTCCCAATAAAAGGACCCTCGATGTCCCTCGGAAAGCCTCCTCTTGGACTCATAATATAAGGACCCTCGATGTCCCTCGGATAGCCTCCTCTTGGGCTTACAATACAAGGACCCACAGGCTTCTTAAAAGCATCCCCCTAATCAATAACAAAACAATTCTCCTTAGAGATAAGACATAAATCAATGGAAGAAGTATCTCATATATAGCATCACATTCAAATCAAACATTTTTCAAAACAAACACTTGTTCAAACAAAACATCTTTCTTGACTGTAAGTGGCAATGCTTGTACACTCAAGCAAAACGCCCAATGCTTACAATGAAAGAGTCAAACTTTTTTCAAACATCTTTCTTAACTTGTAAGTGGTAACGCTTGTAAACTCAAGCAAAACACGCAATTCTTACAATGATAGATTTAAACAATCAAATTTTCAAAAATGTATGTGATGAAATAGATTAGATACATTTTTCATTAAGATGACATTTGTCTGTCTCTTACTAACATCCCGTTGCTTTCCACTAGCATAAGTGGGAACTACGATTGCTCTGACTTTCTCAACATCCTTTTGAGAATACGTAGGCACAAGGTCTCATCCTTGCCGAGCAAATTTCTATCTCCCTCAGACCAAACAAACCATAGAACCTTGTAGATCCGAGCTACAAATGCTCTGATTCCCACTAGGGGATATGTATGCAGAAGATCCACAGATCTTTGCGAGCACAATAATAACAAAACCTAGAATCCCACACAATCTGTTTCTAAAAATCCAAAGGAGAAACTTTCCCAATCATAGAAATAGAAATTAAAACACACAAACATATCAAACGTATTCATATATAAAGCTGTAGATAACTACATATATTTAGGGTGCTCCATCTATTCCCTTTATATAACAATCCCCCTTACTCAGAATCTCCCCAATGCGTTATGTCTAGTTTGCGCTAGTCGTTGCGCATACCAATATCAATTGAGGGTATTTCAGCTTTCCCCTTTTTCATGATCATTAAATCATCTTTCTTGTGTTGAAAATAATAAAGCTTGATGCTCGCGGCATCTTTATAAACAAATCAAAAGATTTAAATCGTTGTGTACCAGAAGATCCGAACTCACGTTCGCATCCTCAGGCGCGTCACCTTTTAACGCGAACATTGGGCACCCACTGTTTCTTGCTTCTTTCAGTGTGTGTGATTTGATTGATCTTGAGTTGAGAATCAAACTTTGGATATCCATGTAGCTTGTAGCAGAATGACTTTATATGACCAAATCACCCACAATGGTAACATCTCCAGTGTCGGTGTCTTCTTTTGAAGTGTTCAATATTCCTTCTTCCATGATGTTGAGACATTTGTTTCAACATTTGAGGTTTAGACTGAAAATTATTCATATTTAAGTGGTGTCTCTTTTTGGTTATTTCATTATATCCTAGACCACTCATATCTTTTGCATATCTTCTAATCATAAGAATATTGTCCAATACATCTGATCTGTTATTCAACATTCTGACAGATTTGGTTAAATTTGATAGGTCGGACTTGAGTAGACTTACTTCATGTTCCAGCTCTGAGATGGTATTTAGGTCCTTCTTCTTTTCTGCCTTCAATTGAGCTATCATTTTCTTTTGATTCTCCAGTTCTTTATGGATTTCATCATTTCCTCCATCTAATTTAAAAATCCCAGTTAAGGATGTAACTTCCTTGAATGTATCTTCTTCTACTCCACTTCCAGAGTCTTCATCAGACCATGTTATTTCTAGTCCTCTTGTTCTTATCTTGAGATATGTAGGACATTCAGCTATGATATGACCAAATTCTTCACAATATTGACACTTTGATTCTCTATCTTGGTTGATTTTTTCATCTGGTCTGGTTTTTCTGCCATAATCTCCTGACCTCCTGATGTCATGTGAGATGTTCTTGACATTTGTTCTTGAGTCATCTTCCATTATCTTCAGCACCTTGTTGAGTTGTCTTCCAAGAAAGACAATGTTATTAGAGAGTCCTTCTTCAGTGTCCAGATCAAATTCCTCGACTTCTTCAGTATTGGTCTTGAAGGCTATAGTCTTAGGTTTTTTGAATTACCTCTCATTAATGCCCAACTCAAAAGTTTGGAGAGAACCAATTAGTTCATCTACTTTCATGTTGTTGATTTCTTGAGCCTCTTCAATCGTTGTAACATTTATGTTGAATCTCTTAGGAAGAGATCTGAGAATCTTTCTTACCAGCTTCTCTTCTGGTATCTTCTCTCCCAAGGCACTACAGGCATTAGCAATCTCAAGAACACTCATATGAAATTCTTGAATGCTTTCTTCTTCCTTCATTCTTAGATTTTCAAACTTAGTGGTGAGTAGCTGAAGTCTTGAAATCTTAACTTTGGAGGTGCCTTCATGAGTAGTTCTGAGGATTTCCCAAGCATCTTATCTACTTCACGTGTATTAATCAATCTGAAGATGTTTCTGTCCACTCCATTAAATATAGAATTCAATCCCTTTGAATTAGCAAGACCTAGTTCATCATCATCCTTTGACCAGTCTTCTTCAGGCTTTAGTTCACCAATAGGTTTATTATCAGCTCCATTAATGATAGGATGAGTCCATCCTTTCAGAATAGCTTTTCAAGCCTTGTTGTCCAAGTACTTTATGTATGTTGCCATACGAGGCTTCCATAGATCATAATTAGAACCATCCATAATTGGTGGTCTATTCAATAATATCCCCCTCCTTGTCCATGTTACCATAAAATATATTCCTTAGATCTCACCCAGAGACAGAGAAGGATGCCTGCTCTAATACCAATTGAAATTATGGTATCAGATACGAGATGTCGAAGGTAATGTCACAACACTAATATCTGCTATGAACACAACTGAACAGAACATAATTTAAAGAGTGCAGAAAGACAATAAAAACACAGAGAGTTGTTAACCTAGTTCAATTCTAACCAACATACGTTTGGGGGCTTCCAAGCCAGGGATGAAGTTCACTATCAGCAGTATTAATTCAGAGCTAAACCTTCCTTGTTTACACCTACTCACTTAATCAAACTACCCAATGACCCTTCTACCTAAGATACCACACTTAGATATGAGAACCTCTGTTCACTCCCTCAGTAACACACACCGTGACACTCAAGAAAACTAAAACTGAAGACACTCTTCAAAGACACACAATCACACCCGCTTCAAAGCTTATGGTGATTGGAAACTTACAACTCAAAAGAGAACGTCCTACTCAAGTAGAAATACGAGAGAGGATCACAATGAACAATTAAAAACCAAAATAATTAACAACCAACAATTAAAATCTAGATTTCTAAAACTGGAACGTCCAAACTGCAAAACAAGGTTTGTAACCCTTAAATAGAGTAACAGATACTAGGGTTGCTTTACTCACAAGTCTTCAGCTCCTCCTGTCTTCTCTCCTTGAAAGTAGGATATTAAATCTCCAAATATATTGCTGAAAGCGTTCTCAAGCTTCCTTAGTCGAAGCAAACAAATAACAAACTAACTAACTTCCTAAAACTTCTGCACTTCTATCAGTTTCACATGTCAGGACATCTGCATCTTTAGTAAATTTCAAGGCACTTTCTAAGAAGAATGTTTTACCAAAATTGCTTCCAATCCATAGAACTAACAATGTTATTTTCATACTCCTTTGTATATATCCAAGTACACTAGCTTTTATTTGCTTATTTTAAACACTTGTTTATATATTTCATTCATAAACTCTTATGAATGCACACACACACTTTGTCAAATATATACTTGTTCATATACTTGTTCATGTTTATTTATGTCATTACAACTAGTATAACAACTAGGTTCCCCATAGCCTCCTCTTGGGCTTAGTACAAAAGAACTCCCCCGTTGAGTTAGCCTCCTCTTGGGCTTCGTACAAAAGAACTCCCTTGTTGAGTTTAGCCTTCTGTTGGGCCTCATACAAGAAAGAGATCTGGAAATCTCTAATAGCCTCCCATTGGGATTCCAGTACAAAGAATCAAATTTGCTAGGATAGAACCCAAAGAGTATGGTTTCCCGGTGAAATCACTCTTAAAGCCAAGTCAGCCATACCCTATAGCCTCCTCTTGGGCTCCCAATAAAAGGACCCTCGATGTCCCTCGGAAAGCCTCCTCTTGGACTCATAATATAAGGACCCTCGATGTCCCTCGGATAGCCTCCTCTTGGGCTTACAATACAAGGACCCACAGGCTTCTTAAAAGCATCCCCCTAATCAATAACAAAACAATTCTCCTTAGAGATAAGACATAAATCAATGGAAGAAGTATCTCATATATAGCATCACATTCAAATCAAACATTTTTCAAAACAAACACTTGTTCAAACAAAACATCTTTCTTGACTGTAAGTGGCAATGCTTGTACACTCAAGCAAAACGCCCAATGCTTACAATGAAAGAGTCAAACTTTTTTCAAACATCTTTCTTAACTTGTAAGTGGTAACGCTTGTAAACTCAAGCAAAACACGCAATTCTTACAATGATAGATTTAAACAATCAAATTTTCAAAAATGTATGTGATGAAATAGATTAGATACATTTTTCATTAAGATGACATTTGTCTGTCTCTTACTAACATCCCGTTGCTTTCCACTAGCATAAGTGGGAACTACGATTGCTCTGACTTTCTCAACATCCTTTTGAGAATACGTAGGCACAAGGTCTCATCCTTGCCGAGCAAATTTCTATCTCCCTCAGACCAAACAAACCATAGAACCTTGTAGATCCGAGCTACAAATGCTCTGATTCCCACTAGGGGATATGTATGCAGAAGATCCACAGATCTTTGCGAGCACAATAATAACAAAACCTAGAATCCCACACAATCTGTTTCTAAAAATCCAAAGGAGAAACTTTCCCAATCATAGAAATAGTAATTAAAACACACAAACATATCAAACGTATTCATATATAAAGCTGTAGATAACTACATATATTTAGGGTGCTCCATCTATTCCCTTTATATAACAATCCCCCTTACTCAGAATCTCCCCAATGCGTTATGTCTAGTTTGCGCTAGTCGTTGCGCATACCAATATCAATTGAGGGTATTTCAGCTTTCCCCTTTTTCATGATCATTAAATCATCTTTCTTGTGTTGAAAATAATAAAGCTTGATGCTCGCGGCATCTTTATAAACAAATCAAAAGATTTAAATCGTTGTGTACCAGAAGATCCGAACTCACGTTCGCATCCTCAGGCGCGTCACCTTTTAACGCGAACATTGGGCACCCACTGTTTCTTGCTTCTTTCAGTGTGTGTGATTTGATTGATCTTGAGTTGAGAATCAAACTTTGGATATCCATGTAGCTTGTAGCAGAATGACTTTATATGACCAAATCACCCACAATGGTAACATCTCCAGTGTCGGTGTCTTCTTTTGAAGTGTTCAATATTCCTTCTTCCATGATGTTGAGACATTTGTTTCAACATTTGAGGTTTAGACTGAAAATTATTCATATTTAAGTGGTGTCTCTTTTTGGTTATTTCATTATATCCTAGACCACTCATATCTTTTGCATATCTTCTAATCATAAGAATATTGTCCAATACATCTGATCTGTTATTCAACATTCTGACAGATTTGGTTAAATTTGATAGGTCGGACTTGAGTAGACTTACTTCATGTTCCAGCTCTGAGATGGTATTTAGGTCCTTCTTCTTTTCTGCCTTCAATTGAGCTATCATTTTCTTTTGATTCTCCAGTTCTTTATGGATTTCATCATTTCCTCCATCTAATTTAAAAATCCCAGTTAAGGATGTAACTTCCTTGAATGTATCTTCTTCTACTCCACTTCCAGAGTCTTCATCAGACCATGTTATTTCTAGTCCTCTTGTTCTTATCTTGAGATATGTAGGACATTCAGCTATGATATGACCAAATTCTTCACAATATTGACACTTTGATTCTCTATCTTGGTTGATTTTTTCATCTGGTCTGGTTTTTCTGCCATAATCTCCTGACCTCCTGATGTCATGTGAGATGTTCTTGACATTTGTTCTTGAGTCATCTTCCATTATCTTCAGCACCTTGTTGAGTTGTCTTCCAAGAAAGACAATGTTATTAGAGAGTCCTTCTTCAGTGTCCAGATCAAATTCCTCGACTTCTTCAGTATTGGTCTTGAAGGCTATAGTCTTAGGTTTTTTGAATTACCTCTCATTAATGCCCAACTCAAAAGTTTGGAGAGAACCAATTAGTTCATCTACTTTCATGTTGTTGATTTCTTGAGCCTCTTCAATCGTTGTAACATTTATGTTGAATCTCTTAGGAAGAGATCTGAGAATCTTTCTTACCAGCTTCTCTTCTGGTATCTTCTCTCCCAAGGCACTACAGGCATTAGCAATCTCAAGAACACTCATATGAAATTCTTGAATGCTTTCTTCTTCCTTCATTCTTAGATTTTCAAACTTAGTGGTGAGTAGCTGAAGTCTTGAAATCTTAACTTTGGAGGTGCCTTCATGAGTAGTTCTGAGGATTTCCCAAGCATCTTATCTACTTCACGTGTATTAATCAATCTGAAGATGTTTCTGTCCACTCCATTAAATATAGAATTCAATCCCTTTGAATTAGCAAGACCTAGTTCATCATCATCCTTTGACCAGTCTTCTTCAGGCTTTAGTTCACCAATAGGTTTATTATCAGCTCCATTAATGATAGGATGAGTCCATCCTTTCAGAATAGCTTTTCAAGCCTTGTTGTCCAAGTACTTTATGTATGTTGCCATACGAGGCTTCCATAGATCATAATTAGAACCATCCATAATTGGTGGTCTATTCAATAATATCCCCTCCTTGTCCATGTTACCATAAAATATATTCCTTAGATCTCACCCAGAGACAGAGAAGGATGCCTGCTCTAATACCAATTGAAATTATGGTATCAGATACGAGATGTCGAAGGTAATGTCACAACACTAATATCTGCTATGAACACAACTGAACAGAACATAATTTAAAGAGTGCAGAAAGACAATAAAAACACAGAGAGTTGTTAACCTAGTTCAATTCTAACCAACATACGTTTGGGGGCTTCCAAGCCAGGGATGAAGTTCACTATCAGCAGTATTAATTCAGAGCTAAACCTTCCTTGTTTACACCTACTCACTTAATCAAACTACCCAATGACCCTTCTACCTAAGATACCACACTTAGATATGAGAACCTCTGTTCACTCCCTCAGTAACACACACCGTGACACTCAAGAAAACTAAAACTGAAGACACTCTTCAAAGACACACAATCACACCCGCTTCAAAGCTTATGGTGATTGGAAACTTACAACTCAAAAGAGAACGTCCTACTCAAGTAGAAATACGAGAGAGGATCACAATGAACAATTAAAAACCAAAATAATTAACAACCAACAATTAAAATCTAGATTTCTAAAACTGGAACGTCCAAACTGCAAAACAAGGTTTGTAACCCTTAAATAGAGTAATAGATACTAGGGTTGCTTTACTCACAAGTCTTCAGCTCCTCCTGTCTTCTCTCCTTGAAAGTAGGATATTAAATCTCCAAATATATTCCTGAAAGCGTTCTCAAGCTTCCTTAGTCGAAGCAAACAAATAACAAACTAACTAACTTCCTAAAACTTCTGCACTTCTATCAGTTTCACATGTCAGGACATCTGCATCTTTAGTAAATTTCAAGGCACTTTCTAAGAAGAATGTTTTACCAAAATTGCTTCCAATCCATAGAACTAACAATGTTATTTTCATACTCCTTTGTATATATCCAAGTACACTAGCTTTTATTTGCTTATTTTAAACACTTGTTTATATATTTCATTCATAAACTCTTATGAATGCACACACACACTTTGTCAAATATATACTTGTTCATATACTTGTTCATGTTTATTTATGTCATTACAACTAGTATAACAACTAGGTTCCCCATAGCCTCCTCTTGGGCTTAGTACAAAAGAACTCCCCCGTTGAGTTAGCCTCCTCTTGGGCTTCGTACAAAAGAACTCCCTTGTTGAGTTTAGCCTTCTGTTGGGCCTCATACAAGAAAGAGATCTGGAAATCTCTAATAGCCTCCCATTGGGATTCCAGTACAAAGAATCAAATTTGCTAGGATAGAACCCAAAGAGTATGGTTTCCCGGTGAAATCACTCTTAAAGCCAAGTCAGCCATACCCTATAGCCTCCTCTTGGGCTCCCAATAAAAGGACCCTCGATGTCCCTCGGAAAGCCTCCTCTTGGACTCATAATATAAGGACCCTCGATGTCCCTCGGATAGCCTCCTCTTGGGCTTACAATACAAGGACCCACAGGCTTCTTAAAAGCATCCCCCTAATCAATAACAAAACAATTCTCCTTAGAGATAAGACATAAATCAATGGAAGAAGTATCTCATATATAGCATCACATTCAAATCAAACATTTTTCAAAACAAACACTTGTTCAAACAAAACATCTTTCTTGACTGTAAGTGGCAATGCTTGTACACTCAAGCAAAACGCCCAATGCTTACAATGAAAGAGTCAAACTTTTTTCAAACATCTTTCTTAACTTGTAAGTGGTAACGCTTGTAAACTCAAGCAAAACACGCAATTCTTACAATGATAGATTTAAACAATCAAATTTTCAAAAATGTATGTGATGAAATAGATTAGATACATTTTTCATTAAGATGACACTTGTCGTTGTCTCTTAAAATCTTTGCTTCCACTAGCACATAAGTGGGAACTTCGATTGCTCTGACTTTCTCAACCTCCGTTTGAGAATACATAGGCAAGGTCTCACCCTTGGCGAGCATACTTCTTTCTCCCTCAAACCAAACAAACCTTAGTTTCCCTTAGATCTGATCTACAGATGCTCTGATTCCCTCTAGGGGATATGTATGCATAGGATCCCAATAATCTTTGCGAGCATAATTATAATAAATAAACTTAGGTTCCTGCCTAACCTACCCTTCTTAAATCCAAAAGGAGAAATTTTCCCAAAATAGCGTACAAAATAAAACATAAACGCACAAAAGGTTCCTATAGAATAATATAGATATATAGGGTGCTAATATCTTCCCTTTATATAACCAACCCTCTTACCCAGGTCACTCCCCCATGCATTGCGTTTAGCTCACACTAATTGTATTGCATATCTTTTTTAGGGTATTTCAGCTTTCCCCTTTTCCTTTCCTTTCTTGTTTGGAAACAATAAAGCTTGGTGCTCGCGGAATCTTTTAAACAAAAAAATCAAAGAGTAAATCGTTTTGAGCCTGAGATTCGAATTCCGGTTCAATTCACTCGTTTTTCACTTTTTACCGCGAACACACGTCTTCAGAGTCTTTAGCACTTGGTCTTGTAACCTTGCATCGTAACATAAGTTCAGAAGAACTTCAAGTCTTTAGATTCTTTAGGTCCACGTCTTCAGAGTATTTAAGCACTTGGTCTTCAAAACCCTTGTCTTCTGAAACTTGAGTCTTCAGCATCTTGAAATAAGTAGCACTTTTGTCTTTAGATCTTCTGACTGGTTTCTTCAGACTAACGTATCAGAGTAACTTAGCCTTAGAGCCTTTTGAATCTTTCCTTGCTACTTGTTCATCAGATCCTCTATAGCTTAGAAGCGGAGAATTTTCTCTTCTAATGTCTTGGCCACGCCATCCATCAGATGCAGAACTTGTTTGTTTATTCTTAAAAATTCAACAAACATTAGAGTAACAAAATTGTTCACTCAAACATACTCTTTGTTATCATCAAAACTCATAGACATAATTGCATAACCAAATCTTGTTCTAACACTTATGTTTGTCCTGATGTTATGAAACGTGTCTTGACATGTTGATTAACATGCTGATAAGATTGTGCTATTGCTAAAGGGAGAGTAGTTATTATAGTTTCTTGTTGTGTACAACTATTTAGGGGGATCATGATAATCTGTAATGCTTGTTTGGTGCTTTTGCTACTGCTCCTGCTACTATTTTTTGTGTGCAGAGTGTCTTACCAGATGTTCTAACATTTGGCTTGTTATAGTTATATGTGAAGCTCCCGGTGTGAGGCTGTTTAATCTTATGTTGCATGTGCATCTGATGTGTGAACTTGGGTAGTTCATTTTTTGGAGATTTGGGTTTTCCCTTGAGGGGGAGTACTGGTCATGTGGGACATGGGGAGTTTGGACTTGTCTGTTCTATTTAGCTCATGTGTTGTGTTGGAGTTGTGTTATGTGATGTCAGACCAAATATATGAACATCTGAATTATTTGAAGATGGTTTTATGTAACTGTAGTATAACCTCCGATATATCTTTATGTTACAGTTTCTACAAAGTTTACATGTTTCGCATGTAGCTTATGTTTTTGGTTGTGATTTTATTCCTTTCTCTAGAATAATTATGCTACGATTATGTTAGCCAAAATTTGCCAAAAAAAGGAGATTGTTAGTTCCATGGTTTTATGATTGGCATAAATTTTGCTGAAATATAGTTCTGAACAGATATTGAGAAAGATGTCACAATATCTTGACCAACTATCATGACAGGTTCTGGTGTCATGTATATCAAAAAGATGTTGAGCCAGATGTCGTGGCATCTTGGCCTATTGTACAACAGACGCTACTGTTATGTTTTCTTGAAGCTTTGATTGATGAGATTATGGAATATTCTGTTACTCATACAGGCACATCAAATCAAATATATTTTAGGAACAAGTGCATATTTGATTTTATTTCATAAAAATGATCTTTGAGACCTTTTAGGAAACTTTGAAGATTTGTTTCTACTTTTATGTGAATATGTTGCAGCTGATTTAAAACAGAAGATTGAATTTAATTTGAAGAGTTCGAACCCGTAGTGCAAGAGTCTATAAATAAGGACTTAATATACCTAAAATAGCAAGAATTCACATTGAAGAAATCGTGGGTGCAACATAAGGATTTAGGGATTTGGGTGTCTTTTAATATTTTAGTTTTTTTCTTTGTACATCACTCATGTATCTTTTGATATCTTGAGATAGATTGATTGTTAATCAAGTTATTGTTCTCACTCATTATATTTTAAGAAAATATTTGAGTATTTCTCTTGGTTGAAGCTTTTAAGCAAAACTAAGTATTGTTTATTTTAAGTGTAATCTTTTATTTTGTTCTTTTGATCTAGTCACAAGGTCTGTGACTGTAGGTATCACTGAAGTGATTGGACGTGAAAGGGGATTCTCATATCTAGGAGATTCCTTGGTAGAAGTTGCATAAGGTAGTGATTAGAAGATACGTTGTAAACTGTGATTGTTTAAGCTATAAGTCACTTTCACATTCAGCGTCTTCAGCACTAAGGCATTTAATTTCAGTTGTATCCATATTCACCTAAAATGTTTTGTTGCTTTCCGACTCATATTGCTTAATCGACTTCTGATTGCAGTCATACAACTTTAACCAATTGTTGTTCAGAATAATTAAGAAACCGTTCTCAATGAGCTGACCTAGACTCATCAGATTGCTCTTTAGGCTAGGAACATACTAAACATCATTGATCATAATAGTTTTATCATTCTTCACTTTGACATTTCCCATACTTTCATCATTAAGGTATTTATCATCAATGTATCTGATGTTTGAAATCTTTATGGAATCAAAAACAATCAACCATTATTTGTTTCCAGTTAAGTGATTTGAGCAGTCAGTGTCAATATACCACCAGTCTACCAAATATTCATCATCAGAATCAGAGGCCATCAATAGCACAGGTTTATCATCAGAATCACCTCTGGTTATGTTTTCTTCTTCTGGCTTATTTTTCTTGTTTTACCAACAATCTATAGGAAATTGACCAAGTTTCTCCTTTCCCTTCTGATGTTTCTTTTCATCAGAGTTAGAGGCTTCTGAATTCTGAGAACCACCATATATTTTCTTCGCCTCTAACGAAGACCACTTCTGGCCCTTCTTGACAAAATAAGATTTTAGAGACTGCTCTACCTGTCTTTTAGAGGTTCTCTCAGTTAGACACAACTTTTTGTTCCTCAATACTACTTCCAGCTCTTCAATTCTCATAGTGCTCAGATTTTTAGAATGTTCAATTTCTACAACAATGAAATAAAATTGAGGAGTAAGATATCTCAATATCTTCTCAATTATTACTTGTTCGGAAAGAGTATCTCCACAAGAATTTATCTCATTTGAGATCAAAATTAATCTAGAGATGTAATCATATATTACTCTTCATGTTGAGATTCTATTATTGCTTACGTGGAGACTGAAGCTTCACCTTCTTCACTAATGCATCATCATCGTAGAAACGTGTTAGTATATGTCACGCAACCTTCGTCGTCGTTGAATCATCAATTTTCTCAAACACATTCGTATGCACATACTAATGGATGTAGAATAATGCTTTCTGATTTTTCTTTCTTGTATATCTTTGCGCGTTTATTTGTTTCTCCGTCACATCTACTACAACTGGAACATAACCTTCGCTGACGAGATCAAGTACGTCTTGAGCAACGAACAACACACGCATTTGAATCAAGCATTCATTCCCATTCTTTCCATCAAACATTAAAAGCTTTGTATTCAAACTATTTCCGCCGTTCATCTTTGTTCTTGTGCACTGAAACTCAAATAGATTTCAGATCTCATCAAACAATAGTGTTTCCTAATCCTGCAAAATTAAGAAATGCAATTCTGTTACAATTTCTATCATGAATTCAACATGAATACAAGCTACAAATCAATTGCACATGCCTTACATACATTCGTTTTTCTCTGTGAATCGAACCAAAACTCTAGATACCAATTGTTATAACACAAGGTTGAACACGAAGATGGAGAGAGAGAGAGAGAGAGAGAGAGAGAGAGAGAGAGAGCAATTGTAAATTCAAGTTATGAGAGAGAGAGAGAGAGAGAGAGAGAGCAGTTGTAAATTCAAGTTATGAAAAACTAACTACAAACTTATTTAAATATTAAATTGTCATAGACAGGCACAACTAATAAAACTAAAACAAAAGCAAACCATATAAATTAAGTACAACTTCTGAGACAAGAGCAAGTTCCTGAGTCAAAACCCTGCTTCTAAATATTCAACTTCTAAACATAAATTATTTCAAAAAGAGGTGGCACATTATTGACATTCGCATCATTTCGTGCCATTAAAGATAAGGAATTGATGTGTAACAAAACTTAATAGAACTCTAATATCACCATGAATTTAATCACCATCGATGAATCTTCAAGAAATTGAGAGGAATTAAAGAAAAATTTGAACAACTCTTGAATTTCCAAAATGATCATAAAATATGATTTAATTTGATTTATTTCAAATACATGATAAAGACAAGTTCCCCCAAGTTCTTAATTGAATGCCTTGCACAATCATGGTAACTAAAAGAAGATCCTCATCTTGAATCCGGGAAGCAAATATTATATATATGAAAAAATTTCATGTAGCCATTGAATCCAGAGATGCCCATCCTCTATTTTTCAACTCTAGTCGCAACGCCTGTTACATTGTCATAACTCTCAATTACACAATGGAGATCAGATAATTTATATTCTAAAATTTATTTTAAAGTTGATTCCATGAAATCAAAGTAGGTACTTTTTCCTATATAAAGTAAAAAAATTGTACCTTAATTCTTCTTCTATTCACATCAAAATCAAAATTTCCCACTCTTGATGCTGATCGATACTCGACAATTGAGTCCTTGTCTTTTGGAAACCAGAACTCAACATCATCCACTAACTGTTCCAACATTACAAAAGAAAAGTTGTTATATATGATTAATATTGTGTTCGCAAATTCTCACTCAACTGATAAACGCAAATATTGTTAGATAGAACGTTCTCCTCAAGTTCAAACCCTAATACTCAAAGTTATGTGTTGTGTGAATTTTTAATAATTTTTATCACTTCTTAACTTAAAAAAATATTGTGACTATGGTGTAGAGTAAAATTATAATCATACCCCGAAGATTGGGCTTTTGTACTCCACTCTAAGATAATCTTCTGTCCTGTCTACTATCCTTGGTGTAAAATTTTCTGGTGGTATTGTTGTTTCTATCTGAAAATTAAAAATACATCTAGTTTTTATTAAACTTCAATATTTTGAAATTTCATAGGAAACAATAATATTACAAAACAATATAAAATATAAAATGTAAGAGTAGATAAAAATTACTGCATCTATCAGTTCTTCTATTGCTTCTTCTCTGCTAACACGGTCTTTCCTACTTTCAGGATTATAGTTCCTGTAGAATAATACAATTTCATCATTTTTCAGTTAAAAAAAATACAAAATTCACAATTTAAAAAATGTAATATACTAAAACAAAACACGTTTTATTTTGTGAAATTTATGAGGATCTCACACTTTAGAAATATATCAAAAATAAAGTGGTAGAACTTTCAAAATTTCATTTAATAAAAAAAACAAGTGTTATTAAAAGAAGATAGTAAACATTTCTATTAATAATATACATTTTGTTCATGTTTGTTATTTCATGTAAACTAAAAATTAAAAATAAAATTACAAACTTTTAAAATTATTATTATTGTTTACTATTAAAAATATTATTAATTATTATAAAATAAATATTTTAGATAATTATTAATTATTATAAAAATAAATATTTTAGATAATTATTAATTATTATTATTATTAATTATTATTAATTATTAATTTTTTAATATTATTTAAAAATTTAGATTAATTGAATAATTAATATACTGATGCATATATTGTTCAAATATATTAATTATTTAATATATTTAAAAATATATATATATATATATATATATATATATATATATATATATATATATATATATATATATATATATATATATATATATATATATATATATATATATATATATATATATATATATATATATATTCACTATCAATCATTAATGTAAAGTAAAAAAAAAAGAAGATAATTTGAGCATGTTAATCAAAGTCTTTAATTAAAATATCTAATAAAAACTAATGAAAATTGAATATAAATTTATTAATGAAATATTTGAAGAATAATTTTTGTGTGTGCATGTTTTAACAATATTTTAAAGACAAGTCCAATTAATAACGATTCGTGGACCAATTATTTGGGGTTAGGACTACCATTGAATCTAGTTGCAGGGAAATCTAAACCTTATTAAATTAAATTTAGTATTGAAAACTGAATAAGGAAAAAAATGAATTCTCAGACAAAAACAATAAAGAAAAATTAAGAAATACAAAAGTTTCATAAATTATTTATAGGGATACAGAAAATCACGTCGGAACATTTATAACCCTTCTTGAAATTTGCACTACTTTAATTTCTATTGGTTAATTCAGATTCAAAGCATTAGCGATTCAAATCCACATAAATTACTCTAATTAATCTGAAAATTAAATTTTCAATAACAAAATTTAGTAAATTAAGGATAATTACCAAGGAGGTGCATAATGATCAAGATTAGTAACATCTTCAGAGGTTGATATGCAGTTCTTAGTTAATGGACACAGTGCCAGTGATGGTGGATTATTTTGTACACCAAGATATTCTGGCTTTTTACCACTGCACCAAATAATTAATTTTTTTTGGACATAAATTAACCATATATTAATCCATTAAAAATATATATAAAGAAAATAAAATATTACAGTACTATACAATAAGATTTAAATAATCATATCAGTTATAAGATATTAATTTGTAACGTACCTCAAGTTGAAGAGTGCTGTAATGGTTGCTAACTCTCCACTCCTTAGAATGAGCTCTCTTAAGATAGAAGAAAAAAAATTAATAAATATTTGCATGAAATGTATTAATATTATTCATGAGGATGTGAGAAATAGAGATTTATGAGAACCTTCTTTTGATTTGGTGAGTTTTAATATCTTTGTGTTTATGTTGAGAGAGATGAAACCGAGGAAAACATGAAGTGGTAATGTTGGGTTTGATGGTGTGAGTAATGTTGAAGGTGCAAAAGGTGCTAGAGAGTGCCATGGATGGAGGATGAACAAGTTAGAGGTAGGAACTAATTCTTAATTGTAGAATGCAAATGAGGGGGCAGTGACTTGCATTTTATAATGAGTTTATAAATTATCAGTAACGTTTTTATTGTCATGAATAATATTAAATAGAGATGTCAATGCCCATTTTTCAACTCTTTATAGTTATTGGTATTTATTAATATATTTATACACTAATGCATCATAAATATGATTCATGTTTCAATGTAAATCATATATGTAAAAAAAAAAATACAATATTACTTTTTCTTGGATTTCTCTCAGTAATCTCTCCATTCATATAATAATTTTTTTTATTAATTTCATATTACGTTATCACAGTACAAAGTTATAAAATTGAGAAGGTAAATTATTAGTGATTCTACGTATTGTGTATGATCAATTGATCAGTAAAAAAATTAATGATGATTATCATGCATTCTAGAAGAATTGCATTAATAATATTAAAATAGTTTAGAAGGATTAATTAAAGACTTATTTTTCTTTAAGTATTTTAAGATTTGTGACATAATTTTGAAGGTTTTATTCATAAACAAGTTGTATATTGATTCAAAAAAGTAAAAATGAAGTACAAGACGATCGCTAGGATCCTGCCAACAAAAAAGACAAAAGCAAATCAAAGAAAACTAAACCAACATTAGTTTAGCTATATGATCTCTAAGTTTCTCACTATGCCAACCTCTGTAAACTATCATATCTATAATATTATCCACTATTTTTGTATTATAAACAGTATTATCGAAACTCTTATCGTTACAGTATCTTCAAACTCCATATAAAGTTTTTGTAGCAGCTAATTTCAAAATTGCATGTTTCCATCCACCCCCCTTTGTAGATGATATTAACCAATATAATTCTTCATTCCACTCACGCGGAACTCTCTTGATTTCGATCCTTCAAGAACTTTAGTCCATATAATAATAAGCTCATGGCATCCATAAAATAAGTTATTATATTATTCCTCAACGGGTAAAAAACAACAACCACTATCTTCAGTCATACCAAATTTTTTCAAACGGTTTTTAAGAGCTAACCCTCCATGGCAATCAAGCCATGGTGTCATTAGATCTCTAGGTCCCGTTGTTTTTCCCCGAAATAGATTACGCCAACGCACTTTTGGAGTGTTGGTGCAGAGACTGTTATAAACCTCCCCCATAACAAATCTGTTTTTCCATTGCATATTATCCCATATAGGTTGAATATTCAATATGCTACTACGATGCTTGAGGGCACTTTTCATGATCCATGATTTGAGGGTCTTCACACTCACATTCATTAGTGTATCCTAATTCAAATAGTAGACATTGACCTACTTTACCCACAGACTATCAGATTTACCACTAAGATTCCAAAGGAGTTTTAACATTGTTACCATATTCCAAACCTTGAGATCAATAATATTTATCCATCCATAATCATTTAGTTTGCACACAGAATCCCATGCAATAGGACTCTTTCTCTTAATATTTGGCCCTCATGTCCAAGGAAAGATCTACAAATAGCTTCAATTTAGTGAACAGCATACTTCCGGATAGGAAAACATTGTATCCAGTAATTTGCAACAACAAACGTCACACCCTTGATAAACTGAGCACGGCCTACATAAGTCAAAAGATTAGTGTTGTAGTGTTTGATTCTCCTCACTATCTTATCCATTAATAACATATAGTGGTGGATATAAAGCTTTCTACAAGTGAACGACACCCTCAGGTAGCAAAACAGAAGAGGGCCTACTGTAAAACCAATAAGATCGAGAATATTCATCTTGGTATCATCATCCACACCACCAAAGTAAATCTTACATTTACTAGGATTAGAAATAAGGCCAGTGGACATGGAAAAAGTCTTGAAAGCATTCATCATAAGATCCATAGATATGGAATCGCCTCTTGAAAAAAATAGTAAATCATCTGCAAAGGCTAGGTTAGTGATATTAAGCTTTTCACATTTAGCATGATGGTTAAAATTAGGATTCTTCTACATGTTATGCAGGATTCTATTCAGATATTCCATAACAATAACAAAGACAACGAGGACATGGGGTCTTCCCGGCGAAATCCACATTTAGCCTGCAAAAGGTTAGAGTGACAACCATTAACATTTAATCGATATGAATCAGTGGTCACAATTATCATGATCTATCTAATAAATTGATAAGGCATGCCAATCTCTTTTAGAATACATTCTAGTACATCCCAGTTAACCATATCATACGCTTTCTGGAGGTCTATTTGCATCATACAACGGGAGTCTCGGCTTTCCAAGAATAGCCCTTTATCAAATCATAAACCAAAAGTATATGATTATGAATATGTTGACTAGGGATAAATGCATCCTAGCTCTTACTAACAATGTTTTCCATTACCTTCCCCATCCTAGCAGTAATAATTTTTGAAATGATTTAATATATTGTAGTGCATCCCGTAATGGGTCGATATTCCTTAATAGATTTAGCTTCCTCGCTTTTTAGAATGAGAGTTACTAAGGTACAATTAAAAGCCTTGTAGACCCTCTCATTCTTAAATAAATCTCTTACAGCAGCAACCCCATCATTCTTAACAATATTCCAGCTTGTTTAAAAAAAACATTCTCCAAAACCATCTATTGCGGGTTTTAATGTCACCAATGTCATTCAATGCTTTACTATTTTCTTGATCAGTTATGAGGGCTACGAGGTTTTCCCTTTTGTTCCATGCTAAGTTGAGATCCATCCCTCATGGTCGTAATATTAATATGACACACATTACCATCTTTTGTCCCCATTAAACCTTCATAGAAATTTAAGACTTTGGCCTCAATTTCGTCATGTGGTGTAATTATTGTACCGTCCTTCTTACGTAGTTGACTCAAACTCTTGGAATTCTTTTTACCTTTAATGGTAGCATGGAAATATGAATTATTTCCCATCACCCAAACGAAGCCAATAAATTTTGGATTAATTTTTTATCATCTTCTCTTCCAGGGTATTCCACTTGATAAAATCCTCAGTGCACTACTTTATAGTCTCAATCTTGCTATTGTGCATTCTATTATTTATAAGGTCTTGTTGGGCATGTTGAAGCTTTTGTCTAGCCTATTTGATTCTGGTTTGGATATGATGCAGAGGCCTGTTAAGAGTTTTCAATGTTGGTTTTAGCCGCTTCAGCTTCTCCCAAAGCCCAAACATAGATCTACCATTCAAAGGTTCTTGCCAACTATTTATAACAGTGTTATGATAGTCCTCTAACTCAGTCAAACAATTTGGGAAGTTGGAGTGAAATTGTCGAACTTCGACTTTATCTAGATCAGACAAACATAGTAAAATGTGGTCCGAAACGCTCGGAGGCAAGATTTGGAGCGTTGTTTCCATGTTGTCTTGGAGTCATTTCGGAAGAACAAATCAACATTATTTATTTAGGAGAAAGAGAGGTTGCTTCCGGTCCATCTTTAACCATGCATTGTCAAGACTGGTCAAGTTATTTCACCATGTTGTGTTGACCCATCTACACAAATCTTGTAAAAGATTTCTGGAAATATGCTTTTGTAAAAGATCATTTGTGATATATAGTTCCGAAAGAATTAATACTTTTAAAACATACTATGAATTTTCTTGATATTTGTTAACGAAAATCGTATGTATAATCTTTGCAGATAGAATACACTATCTTCTCCATAATTATACATATCTTGTTACTCTATTTTTTCATATATTTTTTAATGTCAGCTATTCTTATTGTGCATATAAATTTTATTGAATTTTTTTTAAATTAAATTCCAAAGAATTTAACAATGAAGCATCTATCAAGAATTGCACTGAAAAATAATTATTAGAGTGGGTTTGTTTGAAGGATTAAAATTAAAAATCTAAAAATATAATTACTGAAAATTTTGTTCTGTTTATGTGTTTGGTGAGTAAAGCAATTTCTTAGAAATATTTATCTAATATATTTAATTTAAAATTTAAAATAAAAGCAAATGAGATAAAATTGTGAATGAAAAGTTGTGGGTGGTTACTATTTACTCGCATGAGAATGTAAAAACACTATATAACATGAGAATAGAAAGTGACAAAATTATGTGTAAAATAAATTTCTGAGAATAAAAAATTCATAAACACAATTTATCAAAACTCGAAACAAACATGAAAATGGAAAATATTTCAGCCTATATTCTTGAGAATGAATTTGCAATCCATGAAACAAACACACCCTTATTGTTTGAATCTGACTAAATTTAATAAGATTAATTTGATCTTAAGTATAAGTTGGAGAAAAATAAAATTATTAAATTAAGAATATAATTTCGACAATATGTTAAAAATATTACTCACAATTGTGATTGAGATTATTTTTATTATTCATCAAAAATATTAAAGGTCATATATTTCATCATCCTATATTCTTAGTAGTAACATTGTATCATTATTTTATTTTATTTTGGTAACAATGATTGCCGAAGCCTGAAAACAAAAAAAAACTACAAGCATACTAATTTAGAGGTGGAAACACCTCTAGAATCCTCATTAAGCAAGCTCACAATAAAGTCGAAGCTACGTCAAAGTAAACTATATCTAGTATGATCCCACAGTCGATGGTCGCTAGCACATCCGCATATTTCTCGACTTCTTTGTAAGAGTACAAAAACCACCTCTTCAAAATTATCAATCACCCTTCAAGTTTGATTGATAAGCGTCAAACTCTTGACCATGTTGGAACATATTTTATCAATAGCTTGAATTACCATGGAGGAATCAAAATTAACCTTAACTCTCATGTAGCCTCGAGAAAAAGTTAACTTGAAGCCTTTAAATGATCCACATTTCTTCAAATTTCCATCTCTTGCATCCTCTTTTCACGAGATCTTCACACTTTCCTTTTATGTATCTAATAACCTTTCTTGAAAATGAGAACATTATTGAAGTCTTTTCGGAAGAACAAATCAACCTTCTTTATTTAGGAGAAAGAGATACTACTTCTAGTCTATCTTCAACCATTCATTATCAAGACTGGTCAAGTTATTTCACCATGCTGCATGGACCCATCTACACAAATCTTGTATAAGATTTATGGAAATATGATTTTGTAAGGTGTAAAGGGTGTTCCATTTCATCTAGTGTCTTTGGTGTTCCCATCGTTATCACTCTTATCTCCATCAATGTTGTTATCAGCTGTGTTGACACAAATATCAGCGTTGAACAATTTCAACTTTAGTATTCCTTTGTTAAGGAGCTTGTTTCTCTTCAAGACACGTCGTCCAGTTACGAACCTACCAACTCTGAAATATTCTCCATTTCCTAGAGTTTGGTTTAAGCTATTGTTAATGAATTTTCGTCCAAGAGGAGTAAACAAAGATGCCATGTCTCACGTTGATTGACTTTTCATCTTTCTTTTGGTTAATAATGTCCAGATAAATTTCCCTACACCATCTTCAATTATCTGCAAGACTCAATTACTCTTTCCATAGGTCACTCTAAGTACTATATACCCTTTGGATGACTTTTTTTTAAACTTTTGTATAAGGAATAGATTGTTGTAATAGTTTGGAGAAATGGACCGAAAAATGGTCTTCTAGAGAAAAGGTGTAAAGTCTTTGATGGGTTAATGGGTGTGTTGTTTTTCCTGCTGTTTTCTAATCCGATATCCTTTTATATATTGTGTTTGTACTCCTTTCCATTTCAAATATCTTTGTGAGTCGTGATGGCAAATTTTGTGAAACCAATTTCCTTCCATAATATCTAATACCAACTCAATTTCATTTCATCCTCCTCATGAAGCCTTGGATGAGTAGCCTAATCTCACACCATCTTATATAACTTATATAGAACAACCCCATATACCTTCTACTCCACCATATACTGACCCTAATTCTCCTCCACTACCATCTACAAATGATTCAATACCAACCCCATTACACACTTGAGTCCCACCAACTCCCCTCATTCCCCAAGTTAGACAATCCCTTGGCAGCAAGAACCCCCCTGGTATGTCATAAAGACTACAACATATCTTCACAAGTCAATACATCTCCCTCTGAGCCAACGTTTAGGTTGGGTACTCAATATCATCTTTCTCATTATCTTTTATATTCACGCATTTATTTTACACTTTTTCATTTCTAGATAACATTATAGCCCATAAATAACCTCAATCTTATGATTAAGTTGTCCATGATCCACAATAGCAAGAATTAATGAATGTAGAACTAGAAGCATTACACCAAACAACACATGGAACCTTGTACCTTTTCCTTCTCGTCACAAGCCCATGTGTTGCAAAAGGTATACAAAATAAAGTATATGTATGATGTTATGATAGAGTGGAATAAGGTGCACCTTATTGCAAATGGGTACACTTAGGTTAAAGGGATTCACTATCAAGAAACATTTTCCATGATTTCCAAAGCTACTACTCTTCACAACCTTCTTACCGTTGTAGTTGCTCGCAATTAGTTCATACACCAGTTAGATGTACAAAAAGCCTTTATTAATGGTGATTTACATGATTTAGTGTACATGGAGCCTCCAATTGGTCTTCTCCGACAAAGGGAGAACATTTTATATTAGCTTAACAAGTAACTTTATGAACTCAAATAAGCATCAAGAAACTGATTCTCTATTTTCTCTAAAGCCATTAAAAAATTTGATTACCAACAGTCAAAGGTTGATTAATCTTTCTTCACCAAAACTCAAGGTAATTCATTCACAACAGTTCTCATATATGTTGATGACATACTTCTTACAGGGAATGATCTTGAAGAAATGAAACGTTTTAAGAAGTTTATTCTCAAGCGTTTTCGTATCAAAGATCTTGTAGATTTGAAATTTTTTGGGCGATTAATTCTTTCATTCCAAGAAATGTGTCTTCATATCTCAAAGAAATTATGTTCTATACATCTTAAAAGATTTAGGACTAACACGAGCTTGCCTTGACAAGTTTCCGATAGAACAATATTTGAAACTTTCTCCCATAGATGAAGTAATTCTAAATAATCCAACCAAATTTAGAAGGCTCGTTGGTAGGCTGATTTACCATATCGTTACAAGACTTAATATTCTTTACTATGTGCAAACATTAATTGAGTTCAGGCAAGAACCTAGAAAACCACATTGTGATGTTATGTGAAGAGATCTCAAATACATTAAATGCACACTTAGGAAAGGCATATTATTTTAAATCTCTAATGACCTTTTCTTAATGACCTTTTATTATGATATAGATTGTGGAGGTTGCCATGCCACTAGAAGATCTCTTTCGATATTTTGCATTTTCCTTGGAAATTCTCTCATCTCATAGAAATATAAGAAGCAAGTTATTGCATCTAGATCATCAGTAGAATTCAAATATTAAGCTATGGCTAATATATGTTTGGAGCTGACTTGGCTAGGATTCATATTACAAGATTTAGAAGTCACACAGGCTACTCCAACACCATTATTTTGTGACAACCAGAAAACTCTACACATTGCAACAAATCCTATTTTTCATGAGCGCCAAAACATACTAAAATAAATTTTCATATAGTATGAGAAAGTATGATTAGTCCTTCTTATGCGCCAATACATTCTAGATGGTAGATGTGTTCACTAAATCTTTGGGAAATGATTAATTTGTGATATTTTGCAACAAGTTGGGACTTCACGATATTCACTCACCAACTTGAGGGAGAGTATTATGAAATATCTTCTACATAATTGTTAATTTACTTTGTGAGATATTGGGTCGAACTCTATTGTGTCGAAGGATGCTAGGGTTGTTAGCATCGAATTGGGCCTGTTTGTTATGTCCAATTGGTTAAGTTAGCTTGTACCCTAAGTTAGCTTGTAATGGGTATTTGTGATAAAAGCCCATTAGTTTAGTATGTTAGGTTTATTATAAATAGCATACTAGTCTCTCATCATTGTATACTGCAAATCCTAATTTAGGGTGAGAGGGTTATTTGTTATTCTTGTATACTTGTAATCTTGTTTTGAAGATAAAGGAAAGAATAGCAGTTAATAACCAATCCTTGTGTTCATTGTGTTCTTCATTCTTTTTCCCTACAAGCTTATATATATTTGTTTCAAGGCATCCGATTCACAACATACTTTATATAAGGAGGGATCACATTACATCCGAAAAGTTACACCGTGAGTTACACTCGCTCAAAAATGTCACTTCGGATTATATTTTTTAAAATCAACCGTTGGATTGAAACATAATATCATATAAATCATACCTATAAAGGTTGAGATTAATCTATAATGATTTACTATGTCATTGAACTACATCAAAATTAACGTTATATGAAAGTCTATTTTGACGTTAATCTTTGGATATCTTGATCGTATAGCAAATTATTATAGATTAATCTCAAACTTTATAAGTATGATCTATATGATGATATGTTTCAATTCAACTGGTCTCTCAAAAAAAAATCAGACAAACAATTTAATAACTATATTTTTACAAATAAATATGCTTCTATACAAGCTGAAATATAATGAAATTAGATAAAATTTAGATTTGAATCTATTATTTGATTTTATTAATAATATTCATTCTATTACATACACTCAAATGGAATGAAACAAAACATAAAAATTTGAATGTAATAGGATAAAATGAGTTCGTCAAATTTCATTCTAATTAATTCATTATTTAGAATTCTGAATAATAGAATCTTATTATTTATCAAGCTACATATTTCATTTCATGGCATCAATTCACACGTAGAGTTTCACATTTAAACCTCTCACTTCTCCCTTCTGAAAAGTAATGGAACGACACTGTTTGGATCCTTTTCCTTACTGTATTCTTTTTGTTTTTTCAAAGGAAGAAAGAGAAGTGATGAGTAATAAAAGCTTTTATTAGAGAATAAATGAAATATAAATGTGTATAGTAAGTAGAATCATGGTTTTATGTTTGACATTGAAAAGAAGAATAGACTATACAATAAGTCAATAACCAGTGTATACCACGAATAGTGAAAAATCAAAATTAAGAAAATGGCACGTCAATTAGTATTATTTTTAGCATCATATATTAATAATAATGAAAAGAAGACTTAAGAGAGAGATATCATTTATAAAAAAAAAAGTGATATAATAATCAAATAAAAAAAATTAAGAAGATTGGAATTAAGGAGTCTATTAAATCGAATTTGCAATTTCTAAAATTTAATTTTTTTTCAGCGTTATTCCATTTTCTTATACTAATATATTATGAAAAAATAATCTAAAACAAATACTGCTGCCAAAAATAAATTTTAGATTAATATTTTACACCTATTTAATTTAACAACTACGTATTAATTGGATTTTCGTATCCATCCAAATTCACTAATAAATATTCATGCTCACTCATTTTCAAATTTATTACTATAGAATAGAATACAAATTTACAAACCACTTTATTTTATCTCTCTTTCTCCTTATAATATACTACCTCCGTTCCTATATATAAGAGACAATTCAATTTTTAGATTCATTGAATAATCAATGTACCTAGTCTATAAATTGACCAAATACATTGATTATTCAATGAATTTAAAAAATGAATTGTCTCTTATATATAGGAACAGAGGCAGGCAGTACTAAGTTCTATTTTTGTCCTCCACATTCGCTCACTATGATCCCTTACAACACTATTGAAGAATCAAAACATGCACTTGGAAAAAACCTCACTTTTGCTGAGACACTTTGGTTCAATTACTCTGCCAAAAAATCTGACTTTGTTCTTCATTGCCACAACACCCTATTCTTGTGCTTGTTTTACTCTATAGCCCCCATTCCATTTGCATTGATTGAGCTAAGTGGATGCAAGAAGTTGAACAAATTCAAGATTCAACCTTATGTGAAAAGGACATTCTTGGAAATGCTCAAGTGTTACAAATACGTTATGAAAACATTTATCATTGCTGTTGGTCCTGTTCAGATTGTTTCTTATCCCACTTTTAAGGTATGCTATCCTAATTTATATATTCAATCCTGAACTATTATCTTAATTATTAACCTTTCACATATTTGGGTTTAATAACAATTTTAAACCTCTTAATTTAGCCGATTTATAATAATAGTCTTTTTATTTCAAATTGAAATAATTTTTTGTTTCTTGTTAGTATTTTTGTGTACTTAAAGCTGATGATGTGTTTAATTTTAAATGATATCACCAATGAAACATGATAAATTATCGTATAAATAAATATGTCATCAATTTTAAATGTAAAAACTATTAAAAAAAATTTAAATGTATAAATTTAAAATAAACTAATTAATTATTTTTTAATAATAAAATAATATATTAAAAAGATATGCTAACCACCAAAGTAACAATAAAGCACAAGATACAAGAACAACATTAACCAACAATACATGAAAACTACACCAATAACTAAATTTATCACATAAAAAACATGTCATGAAAACTACAACAAATTAAGCAAAGCATGTCCGAGAAATTGATAAAAACTCAAGAAGCATGTCCATCAAATCGGCAATCATAATCCACTTTACAATTAAGATAAACACTCTATCTACTTGTATATAAGAGATAATCCATTTTTTATGTTCATTGAATAATTAATGTATCTGATCTATAAATTGATCAAATACATTGATTATTTAATGAATTTAAAAAATAAACTATCGCTTATATATAAGTACAGAGGTAGTATTAATTAAGACAAATATGAATTAAATAAAATATAAAAAATAAAAATTGTAAAAAAATTTCTTAATTTCTTTATATATCTAAGAACGAATAAAGTTAGTTTCGTTTCAATTTAACTTCTTTTATTTTTTATTCAAAAATAATTTAATTAATTCAAAAAAACAAATAATATAAGACGATCTCAAACGATGTTAGCCCAAACCAAAGCAAAGAAACTAACCAAAAAAACCAAATCCAAAAGTTACAGAGCCAGAATATGTTTCCTAAACTTTTTATTTGTCCAAATACTATGTGTTTCCTAGTATTTACATTGCACCAAAAATCTTACTATCCTTACAAACATTTCAAACAGTTTCTGCAACATCACAGCGAGGAATACTGCTCTCCACCCCTTACCCTTACACTTTTGCGTAATCACTGGAGTTTTGGACACTCAAAAAGTAAGTGGCTATGAGTTTTCTTTTAACTACAAAATACACTGCTATCATCAACTCAGACTCTAAATATTTTCAAACGATATTTTATAGCTTGTAATTACAAGCTAAACCAAAAACTGAAGCAATATGATTCATCGTAACTAGCCTGTAATTACTAGCTGCAACTAATCAATATAATCTTTTCATAATTCACATGATTTTATTTCTAAGTGGGAAGGTAGCAATCTCCATTCCTAAACAAATTTTACATTAAAAGATAAAAATATAACTATTAATAATCATAAGAATATTAATTATATCAATACATTTTAAAAATAATTAAAATATATATAATTTTATTTTTAAGTAAACTATTCTCAAAATTTATTTTTAAATTTAAAACAAACACATCTTGAATATTAACCATTTTAGAGACAAATCAAAGGAGTTAGAACTCTAAAATAAAGTAACACTTTGTTTAGTTCTAAACCTAACTATAATCAAAATAAAGTTGTCAGATGCTATCTATTTCAACCGAAATATTGCTAAGAGCATCCTTAAACGAAATATTAATCTTGGTCAATGTTTAATGGTGTGGTGAATAGCAAAATTAAAGTTTTTTTTATATTTTATTGAGTCAGTTAAGAAAATGCAATTGAACTTAACTAAGTTTTAAAATTGAATTGTAAGATGGAAATTATTCTTATTTATAAATATATCATAATGTGATATATTATTTTATTTGTAACTTTTAATGTATTCATGTTAGAAATAATTTATTAACAATTAATCATATATACATGTTCTATCTATTGTATCATTATATTTTAGTGTGGAATATAATAGATAATCCAAATATCTATATAATTACATGATCTACGACATATTAGTTTATGAAAGAAGAGATAATAGAAATACTTATATCTATTGAGAAAGTTTATATTGGTGACAATTCTAAAAATTAGAAGACAGATAACGAAATCTTATAATTTGTATGGTTATTCCTCAATCGGTATTTCAAATGTTTTGAATACTTTTTAGATGAGGAAAACAGGTATATACTATATATCGGGAGGATATCTTACGTATAGATTGATGGACAATTAGAGTTCTTATTATTCCTAAATGAACCATCTTGATATTTTATTTAATTGATTAATTAATTAAAATTTAATTAAATTTTTAAATTTTATTTAATCACTTAATCAATTAAACATACATTTGGAGTCACGGTAGAATATACCAGACGTGCGCAGATGAAGTTAGAATTTCTATCTTTTTAAAAACCAAACAGAATCACGGTGCCACATACGTACGTTTTGTATGATAAACGTGAAATCAAACACATTCTAATGCTCTTAATTTAATAAATAACTAATATAATTTAAAAGATATATGTCCACGTAATAATAATTATAAAAATATAATAATTAAATAGTATTTAATTATAAAATATTCTAACAACCCCATCACACTCTATTTTAGACATTTGAAATTCGTAAAGTAAATATTACCACAGAAATCGAAAGATAGAGAGTTACTATTCCAAAAAAGTTTGAAACAAAACTTAACTGTGAAATTACCTTTGTCATGTTTCCTCCACTCGTAACTATCACTCTCGAACTCTTCAATAACCTCTTGTACCGTGGCGGTGAATTCCTCCCACATGCTAGGCTCGATTCTGCCACTGTTATCCACTAAATCTGTAAGCTTCCATGTCCAGTATAACCACTAAAATACAAGAAGAGCATTAACCAACAATGCATCAAAACTACCCTATCACATAAAAAAACATGTCATGAAAACTACACAAATCAAGCAAAGCACGTCCGAGAAATTCTATAGAAAAAAACTCAAGGAGCATGTCCAACAAAACCACAATCATCACCCACTTCACAATTAAGACAAACACTCTATCTGCTATTAATTAGGACCAAAAATAAAATAGAAAAATAAAAATTATAAATATTCTTTAACTTTTTATATATTTAAGAGCGAATAAAGTTAGTCTCGTTTTAATTTGTTTTTTTTTTTATAAACATTAAAGAATTATACATACTTATCCCGATGGGTATAACTATATTAAATTTTTTAGAGCAATAGCGTCTTTTCATAATTCTCATGATTTTACTTCAAATGAGAAGGTAGGAATCTCCATTTCTATAAAAAAAATTATATAAAAAATAAAAATGTAATTATTGACAATCATAAAAATATTAATTATATATTAATTATCTTTTCTTATTTTTACCACAACATACTAATTATCTTTTAAAAATAATAAAAGTATATCTTTTTTAAAGTAAATTATTCTCAAAAATTATTTTTAAATTTAAAACAAACGCATCTTGAGTGTTATAAACCTAACAACAAATCAAAATAAAATTGTGAAATTCTATTTATTTCAACCAAAATATTGTTGAGAGCATCCTTAAACAAAATGTTATCCGTAGTCAATCATAAACATGGTGGTGAATAGATAAATTAAGATTTTTCATATTTTATTGAGTCGGTTAAGAAATGTAGTTGAACTCAACGAAACTATATAAAATTGAATTGGAAAAAGAAGATTGTTCCTATTTATAAATATATACTAATGTAATATATTATTTGATTTGAGACTCTTACCGTATTTATGTTGGAATTAATTCAATAAAAATTAATCACATATAAATGTTCTACCTATTATGTTACTATATCTTAGTGCGGAATATAATAGATAATACAAATATGTATATAACTACAAGATCTACGATATGTTAGTATATGAAAAAAGAATTTGCAGAAATACTTGGATCTATTGAGAAAGTTTCTATTAGAGGTAATTCCGAAAGTTATAAGATAAACAACATAGACCTTATAGATTGTATAGTTCTTCTTCAATCGGGATTCCAAATGTCTTTGATACTCTTCAGATGGGGAGAAGAGCTAATATGTGTGTGTACGGTACATAAGGACGACATCTTATGTATAGGTTGATCGTCAATTAGAGTTCTCATTATTATGAAATGGACCATTCTGACATAATATCATATGTGAGTCCATATTCAATTAATTAATTACTAAATAGAAATTTAATTAGACTTTTAAATTTTATTTGACAACTTAATCAATTAATTATTCGTTTGGATTCACAGTGGAATACACCCAAACGTGCGTTCAGTTGAAGTTGGAATATCTAGCTTTTTAAAAACTCAACAAAATCAAGGTGGAATATGCCTCGGACGTACGTTTTGTATGATAAGCGCGGAACCAAACACATTCTAAGGCTCTTAATTTGATAAATAATAATATAACTAAATAACATTTAATTATAAAGTATTCTAACAACTCCATCAAACTCAGAATTTGACATATGAAATTTGTAAGATAAAGATTATTTTTATTTCATATTAATAAATATGGTTGATCTAACAAAAATATACAAAATCGTAGGATAAATAAGAATTGTAATCACTTATAAATATATTATATATAATTTAATGTACTTCATATTATATATAATTTATCATATGGCGATCTGCACTGAGGTGTGACAAGATGGAAAACTAATGTTGTTATATAATAATGCAAGTGTGAGTAAGCGGGAAAATAGTCTCACATTTGATATGTGAAAAATTGAGTATATATAAGTGAGAGAACCCACTCACATATCACCTTAAGGTTTTAGGTGGATAAGTGGTTTGTCTCTCACAAAGGTGCATAATCCTCAACTTTGTACTAATGTTCCTGGTGAACTCCCGTAACAAATGGTATCATAGCTTTTGGTTTCGAGAAAGGGACCGACTTACTTGTATCAAAATGACCAAGAAGAATGTCTCGTTGCAAGGTGAAAACGATGGTATAAGTGTCTTGAGGGCCAACAAATGGTATTAGAGCCTTTGGTTTCGAGAAAGTGACCGACTTAATTACTTGTACCGAAATGTCCAAGAAGAGGTGTCCAATTGCAAGGCGACAACGGTGGTACAAGTGTCTTCATGGGAGAATTATGGACTCACACTTAAGGGGGTGTTTGAATAATAATATAAATGTGAGTAAGTAGGGAAATAATCTCACATTGGATAGGAATGTGGAGACTTTAGCATATATAAGTGAAAGAACTCACTCATATATCACCTTAAGGTATTAGGTGGATAAGTGGTGTGTCTCTCACATTATATATACTAATTTGTGTGTATATAGAAACACAAGTTGGTAGGCCATTATTTTTTATCCTACGGTTCGTGTGATATTCATGATAAATATGTATATTATTATTTATTATTTCGTTTTCTAAATTATAAATATTTTTGAACATTTTACAAAAACTTAAAATTATAATTAATTTTATAAAAGATAAAAAAATTATATATAACACTATAATTTTTTTAATTAATTATATAATAAAGTAAAAAATTAAAAGAAATAGAATAATAAATATTAGAAAATACATGACTAAGAAATGGAATGATAGAGCGAATTATAATTTGAAATAAATTTGTTTTTGAAAGTGATCTATAATTTGGGGCGTAGAAATATATTATGTTTTCTATTCAAAATAACTGTTGTAAAAAGTATTTGCACATAAGATTATTGGGCCGAAGGTTATTGAGGTTATCTGGAAGTCGTCTCCTCGTCACTGGATCAAGATAAATTGTGATGGAGCTTCTCTTTCAAATCCTGGATCCTCTACTTGTGGGGGTATTGCTAGGAACTATGAGGGTAGGGTGCTTTTGCTTATTTTTTGGGTCTATCCAACTCTCTCATTACCGAACTTACTGGTTCTATGTATGCAATTGAGTTTGCCAATGATAAGGGTTGGCACTTTCTTTGGTTAGAAACACATTCAAAGGTTGTAGTTCGAGCCTTCAAAACGCCTTTTGTCATGCCTTGGCGAATCCATAATAGATGGATTGAATGTGTTCATATTACTAGGAACATGTCTTTCATAGTCTCTAATGTATATAGAGAAGAGAATAATTGTGCAGATTAGGCTTGGTCTACCGTTCTTTAGTTTCTCTTCTTGATTTTGAGGGTTTGGGTCTGCTCCCCCCTCTTTTTGTACTAGTTTCTTTTTATCTATATATAATCTTATTTAAAAATTAAAAAAAAAAAAAAAAGAATGCAACAATATTTTTATAAAATCAATTTCATTAAATTACTCTTATTAATGTGTTTGAAGTAAACAATATTCACTTTGGACAGAGAAAGTAATATTTCACATGATTTTATCATAACTAATATTTATTCCTTTTTACAATAATATATTTGGTTAAATATGTTTAAAATTCCTCTAAAGTTAGGCATTTTTACTTTTCGTTATTCTAAAAAAAATCGTTAAAGAATCTTTCCTCTAAAGTTAGAAATTTTAATATTTGGTCTCTCATGCAACTTCGGACGGTTTTTACAATTTACCGATTGAATTAGAGACAATTTAGTACTTCACGATTGAATTATCGACGTTTTTAACAGTAGAGACCAAAAGTTAAAATTTCTAAATGTAGATGGATGTTAATTTAATGAAATTTTTTAGAGAGGCGAAAAATGAAATTACCTAACTTTAGAGATACTTTAAACATATTTAACACTGTTATATATTTCTTCTTGTTTTTCTTAGTAACTAAGGATTTATGCTATCTTTTCACCACACATTTTATTTAGTGGCTTGGAATCAGAACAAGTTTTCCATTACCATCAAGCTGGGAGCTACTTTGGCAATTACTAGTTTACTTTCTTATAGAAGATTATGCAAACTACTGGATCCACAGAATGCTACATTGCAAATGGGGCTATGAAAATATTCACAAAGTTCATCATGAATATAAAACACCTATTGGATTTGCAGCACCATATGCTCATTGGGCTGAGATTTGGATACTAGGTATCCCTGCATTTCTTGGTCCAGTATTGGTTCCAGGACACATTATAACCTACTGGTTATGGTTCATTTTGCGTCAACTAGAAGCCATTGAAACACATAGTGGATATGAATTTCCTTGGAGTTTCACAAAATATATACCATTTTATGGAGGGTCAGTGTATCATAATTATCATCATTTTATTGGTGGAACAAGTCAAGGAAACTTTGCCTCAGTGTTTACCTATTGTGATTACATTTATGGAACACAAAAGGTAACCGTCGTCTTTTTAGTTATTTATATATTAACTATATTTTCAAGTTATTATATTTGTTTTTACTATACACTACTAATACAACTTACTTATGTATTTGAAGGGATACCAATATAAAAAGAGGATGTACAAGAAAATATCCCAAAATTACAAGGCGAACTAGCTTGTATAATGCTCTTATGAAATATTTTATATAGTTGAGTATTTTTTCTCTATATAATCAAATTGTATGGTTACTAGTTGTATAATTGAGTTAGTTTGTTAATAATTGACCCTTTATTGCGAAGAACCTATCGCAAATATGTTCATTGAATAACATTACTTCTTTTAATGAGAAGTTAACCTGAAATTATTATTTTTTAATTTACCAATTTTATGTGACTCAAATTTATTTTATTGATTTTAAGTCTTCGCCTTCTTATTTATTCTCTCACATCCCATGAGAATTTGAGGTGCTCAGTCTTTTAACAAAACCAGTTTTTCTATTTGTCTTAATAATCAGCTTGAAACTAGGACTGGTGAGAGTTTAAATATCCAAATGAAGGATTGTTGCCTTCTATATTTAATTTTGTACTAATATGTCCATAATGGTTAAAAATCATTTGGAGTCAACATGATCCGACTCATTCACTTTAGAGCACACATATTAAGGTTTCGTTTGTTCAACATAAGCAAGGTTACATGCATTGTACTTTTATAAGAACAATTGGGGTCCACCGTAGGTCCTAATAAAAATATCGTGGGTCACACTATTTTCTTCAAATATTTTTTATGTTTCTCAGTCATGGTTTTATAATGTTGGACATAAGACACACATCTAGCTCTAGTGACGATGATGTGCTAACAAGGATGTAATAAACCATGGATGAGACGTGTTGTCAAAACAAACCCTTTAAACTAACATATTTAACATCCAATACCAATAACAACAACAATAGTTTAAGGATGCATAATAGGCGTAGAGGAGTTGGATCCCCAACTTCTCTCTACTAAAATCAGGGATGTCATTGTCCTAGACAACTTTAAGATGTCTTTCTAGGTATAATTTGATGGAAAAACCAATTTATTAGAACACGTCACTATCATTAATATACAAATTTTGATAATTGATGCTAAGGATTATCTCAAGTGTAATCTCCTTGATGGAATGTTTAAGGAAATGTACATATGCTTGTACATGAACCTTCATAGGTTCTCCGTGACCAGTTTTCAAGATTTGTCTAGAGAATTAATCTACTAATTCTCAGCGTGATAACATCAAAAAGTATCTACCACCAGTTTGTTTAATGTGTGCAAGGAGAACTTGTAATCATTACAGTAGTACCTTGACAGGTTCAATGAGAAAACCATCAAAGTATTCAAACCCAATCTTGAAATTTTTGTAGGTGTTTTTCATAATTGACTTAATCAAACTCTTCAATGAGTCTCTTTAAGAGAAACAAAGGTGTCGCTGCATATCCCTAGGGGAAGTCATTATTGGAGATCATTATCATATGCAGGGGGAGAAATCTCCATACAACTATGTTTGTAGCTTGTCATATCACTTTCGTCTTTTATCTTTGTTGAGTCTCCCTCGTAGATTGCACACACGTGATTCATATATTTTTTAGCATGCATAAACCTTTTGGTTATGTTCGAATTTGATAAAAAAAAATTATTATTAAGTGACCGAGTTTTTAGAATAAAATCTATGCATGCTCTTCTCATATCACGTGCAAAGGAAAGCTTTAAAACATGAAAAATCAAATTTTGAGGTATTTTATTTGAATCAATCATTCACACATGAAATTTGATTCGAATAAAATCAAACGAAAGTGACCAAAAACTTTCTAAAACCATTTGATTTGAATTAGGGTCTTCACATGATTCGAATCACAAATTTTTCCTTTCACCTCTATCCAAATTAATTCGAATCATACTTTGCACGTGATTTAAATCATGCAAATTTTATGAAATTTCATTTGATCCCTAGAGAATTTGATTTAAATCAATATTTACACATGACTCGAATCATGAATGCTATGATTTGAATCACATACTACACTTGATTCGAATCAACTGCAAATGGGTCAAAAAAATTGAATCTCTTTTATTTCATTCAATTACTCATTTGACTCATTATATTCATTGAATTTAATTCGAATCTAACCAAAATTTTTTAGTCTTTTGTATGCTTCATATCAAGCACATATATAAGCATTTAATCAACCTTTTCATGAGAGACATTCATAATCATTGTGAAAGTTTTTCATAACTGTTTGTGAATTTTACTTGAAACTCTTGCATCATAAATATTTCATCTTCAACCTCATTTCTTTTTAACATCTTAATCACGAGTGGGTGTTAATTGATTGGGAGAGACGTTGTCTTGAAACTAATCGTTCTTGGAGATTTTTTCAAAAAAAATCAGCTTCATGCAAGATTGGGGTTGTTGTCACTGGTGCTGACAAATTTCAGTGAAAAGAAGAAGGTCATCTATCCAAAATTTCCTTAGTAGTGATTTTATTGAATGCTATGGATAATGCGAAGTTCTTTTTACATCTTCATACAATTCACTGCTCAAGGAATCAGTAGGGTCAAATAGTTGATTGCTACACACGAAGGTTTGGAGCAAAATTGGTGATATTAGAATATTGGCCATATACAAATTAAGATCCAGAATCGAAGATTTATTATATTCAGCATTATTGTGGATAAGTGATTGTAAAAACTATTTAAATATTTGTCAATCTAATGGAATTATGCAGGTACTTTCAAAAGAGCATGTAGACTCGCACAAGGATGAAAAGTCAAGCACTATAAACCATAATGTTACTACTCTATCTCTTACTCTTTAAGTTTAATTTTTGTAGAACTGATAACACGAAAATGTATCGATTATTTAAGCCAATTTATATGCTTTTTATCCGCATTTTAATTAAATAAATTATTCTTTATTCGTATTATGCCGGTATTTTCTATGTTTTCAGGTTTCTACCGATTATTGGGCATGTGCGAAGAAAGTCAAGAAAAGCCGAATAAATCACACTCAAAATCCACAAAAAGAGAGTATTTGTTGAAGTGTGTATGCAGAGCATGAAATGGGGGTGTAAAGTAAGCAAAAATAAAGAAGGAGATTCAAGCGAACAAGGCCCAGCCCACTTCAAGTGAACAAAGCCCAGCACGTTACAAGGTGTAACGATTGTTACACGCAAGCCCTAGAGGATGTGGCGACCGTTACAGGGCTAGGGCAAATTTTCCTCCTCACGCAAGACTCGTGGAGACCGTTACAACCTGGAGCTGGCTCCGTAGCGATCGCTACGGAGGAGAATTAGGAGGCGAAATCTTCTCCAACCACTTTGTAACCCTAGCTCTCACACGCCTATATATATATATATATATATATATATATATATATATATATATATATATATATATATATATATATATATATATATATATATTGCTTCTATCTCAACACATGTTTTTTCCTCATTCCAGTACCGTTACTCTGCCAATTTTAATTCATATTCCGCATTTAATTTCAGTTTTATTTTCCGTATTCAGTTTCTTTTCTCGTCACAATCTTCACATCGGAGATTGCTGCGAACTTTTTCGAATTTTAACCTTACGTTAGGATTGCGCCTTTTTACCTTTTTTTCACCATATTTGGATTATTGAGTAATTAAAGGCGATCTCACCGACCTGTGGGAGACACCTGGAACCTGCCAAATATTCAACCTTTTATTATTCAGGTTTATTTATATTTGGATTTATTTTTAGATTTATTTAATTTATTTAATTTATTTAATTGTTTATTTATTTTATGTCTGATTTATTTGAAATGCATATTTTATCTGAATTGTATGTTTATTATTGTTGCGCTATATTTGAATCATTAAACATGCTAGGCTAAATTTAGTTATCGGTATGTAGGGTCACATAGCCAACGGGGTTTAGCAACTTCACTCGACTTATTATGTTTTAAAAAGATTAATTTTCCGGTTTCAATTATTAGTAATTAATGCAACTGTTTTGTTACGAGAGTAAAACACAGATTAGAAGTTAGGATCAATAAAGCGAGAGTTTGAGATTTTAAATGAGCATCAATTTAAAATACAGAGAGAGTGCGTTTAAGTTGATTAGGTTTTATTTATTTTCAAAAACTATTTTTAAACTCTAATTGAAACAGCGAGGCACTCACTTAGGTTTGATTATAGGATCTGAATCAATAAACACGAGAGTGCGAGAAGAGGATTTTTAAACAAGTACTTCCTACTGAAACACATTTTGATAATACAATTTAAGTCGATAAGTCGCTAAATCCCTAAGCCCGACCATTACATACCTATACTCCTATTATGAATCTAAACTAGATCTCAATCAGTTAGGTTCCCTAAACCAAACATCATTTATATTACTAGCCTTAGATTCATGTAGTAGCCTAAGATAGCGGTAGGTCAACATTTAGTCCCTGTGGATTCGATAATCTTTAAAACTACAAGCGATAGGGCTGTATACTTGAAGTCTAGATTCCATAAGACGATAAAGTCGCGATCAAGAACATGCATGCTTAGGATTATTTTTTAAGAGCGATTTATTTGATAAGCTTAGATTTTGTTGGAATAAGAAAATTTCTCTTCATCCCCATAAGATGAGGTTCAAAGAGCCATAAATAACTCTATAATTGGAAGATCACATATACGGTAACCTTCAACAATTTTAACGACAAACTCAGGTACACTTCCATTTTCATTCTCATAAATGTATTTTGATATGAATATAAGGGATAAGAGTCGATTGCATGTTTGATTCATTTGGAATTAGTTTAGATTTTTGTTCTAGATTTCTATATTGATAGAAATTATAAAGTTATGAACAAATTTAACATATAATTTAGAGTAAATTAAAATAATTACTTTTAAAATAAATATATATATATATATATATATATATATATATATATATATATATATATATATATCTTTCTCCTTATAAACATAGTAAGTTCTATTTCTCTTTCCGCAATCTCTCTATGATCCCTTACCATACCTTTGAAAAATATGTTTGATATCACATTTTCAATATATTTAAGGGAATTTCTTAAGCCACCCTATGGTGGTTAATTAAACCCTATGTATTTCTCACAATGCTCCTCTAAATCGGAAATATATTTCTGGTGAGCATCATATTTTGAAATATTTGTGTTAAAACCGGATGTATATTTCCGATTTCATACCGGAAGTATATTTTCGGTTCTGGGCATGACAGTAGCAGAAAAATAAACAAAAGCAATAATTGTAAAAATTATTCAAATTAGAAATTGAACAAATTATACAAATTAGAAATTGAACAAGAGACCAAAAATACTATCCAAAATGCATATCAATATAATCCAAGTAATGTTATCCAAGTAATACGAATAGTAATACAAATACGATACAATACAAAATAAAAAAACTAAAATCGAAAGATAAGTGTATCATCAGCATAAACTACTAGGTATGGCGCATGATGAGTCGGCCGGTCACCCTCGAGGCGTCCCTCCGTTGCCTCCTGTATGACAGGGCATCCTGAGCCTCTGCCATGATGGCTTCCAAAACACCTCTGACATCGGATTCGTCAAGAAACAACCATATGTCAATGTCATCCTGCACAAGCTCCATGATACGACGACACCTAGGCAGCACCTCATGAGCATGATCCATCATCGCCCGCTCCTCCTCTAGGATCTCCTTATAAATTGGCCTTAGTGGGTTCTCTGGAGAATCCTCTACCATGTATAGATGGGACACCCTGAAGAACCATATCATGTAATCGTACTTGTAAATCCAGTCGTCTGGAGCTACGGTACTCATGGCCTCATCAGGTAAAAGATGATTCTCAAAATCATCAAACAGAGCATCTACGTCCCTTATCTTCACTGTCAGAGGAGTACATACAGTAGGATCCCAATGAATGGTCTGGGTAAACCCGAACTGACACATCACCCGCTCAAGAATATAAGGAGCAGTCTTGCGAGTCCTGCAGGCCAACAAACCTGTAAACATTGAAACCTCATCAAACAAAATCATCTTATGGTGGTCGATATAGGAACAAGATTGAATGTCCTCATGCACTAGCCAGTCCAGGTAAACATGGAATAGCTGTATCGGTTGTTTCCCTCTGAGCGGCTCGTATGCACAGGAATATGACATATCTTCAGTATAACCTGGAGCAAGTGACCATCCTGAGATGCGGGGGAAGTGATGTAGGATACATCCCTGAAATAACAAAATTAAATAGTTAGTTTCAGAATCAGAATAATAAACAAAGGCCAGTAAGAGAAAAAATGTATACCGTCATGAGTGACATGATACCGATCATCTCCCTCGTCTTCCACTTAATCCCCTCATCCAACTTACTATATAAGTAAACCAAGCAAGCAGCCCCACAGTTCCACCCACTAATTGCCTCAAAATCAGCAAAGTACATAAGCTACATGATTGCAGTGTAAGTGGCATTGGTATCCACAAATATCTGTGTACTAATAAGATACAAGAGGTATTCTCACATGGCATACCTCCTGTAAAGGGTAACCTGCTTGGCATCACCAGCAGCTGCTTGGGCACGCACAAGCTCATCCCTAAATACCTTAGCCAAGTATTTATACCTCACGTGGCAACCACGTGTCTTATTTGTAACACTCTTCTAAACCCAAGGAATCTTTGCGAATTATTTAACAAATATATCAGAGTGCATCACCAAAAAGGGCGTCACATCTTCTTAAAATACATCATGACAAAGCATCCAGCAACGTAACAGGGGTTGCAAAATTATAAATCATAAATGTGAATTTAGCATTTCAAAATCATTGCAGCGGAAATCATAATTCTTAAAACATCCTTAATCCAAATACTCCATATAATTCATCAAAATAAACATCATGATCCAATTCAAATATCAACCATAACAATGTAATTAAGAAAAAATTGTAACACCCCAAATTCTACCCGGAAAATATATCAAAAATCAGAGTAATTAAAATTTTCAAAAAAACATGGGATGCCACATTTCAACATTAACAACACAAACAGATAAGATACATAACACTTTTTAATTCGGAGAATCTCATAACAACTTGCAATAACTTTCAAACAAAATACTTTTTTATTACTACGCGAATTCATAGTTATACAATGAATATATTATACTAATAACAACTTGAAACATGTTATTCAACTTTCAACATACTTAACAACTTTTTATTTCACAACATCACTTAGGATTCAACAAATTATACTAATAACAACAAGAGTCAACAATATAAACAACATAGACCAAACGTCCCCCCGAGCGTTATGTATCAGAGCAAAGACACCGACTTGAACCAACAACAACTAATTCTTCCATTCTTGAATACCGCGTTACAAGATAAAGGCAACGGCGAAACAAATGAAGGGGTGAGATATCTAACAATCTAATAAATTGTATGATAAATAATATATGATAGAATTTAGATAACATAAATCACCCCTTCGCAACTTATTCTTACAACCAACAATCACAACATAATCATCAACGTAATATAATGACAACAATTTGTCCACACAACAATATTTATCACAATATATTCGTCAACGTAACAACTTAACTCAACACAACTTAATAACAACGCCAACTTATAACAACAACAACTTATAGCAACAACAACTTATATCAACAACAACACAATGACAATCACTAAACAACGAATAATAACAACAACTTTAACTTGCGACTCAATATGTGACTCAACTATGCAAATGCATGTGGTACCATTTGGAGCAGAACTCCCAACTTAAAATCATTCCAGTTTATCGAGGCATTAACAAGGCATAAGCCTTCAACGTGGTGTCATCAAGGCCAAGGCATAAGCCTTCAACTTTCAACGTGGTGTCAATCCAGGCCAACTTAATAATGCAATGTATGTCATGCGACCTCAACTTAAACAACAAATACACAACAATGCGACAACAACAACATCATACAACAACAACTTAAAATATGCATCAATGGAATCAACTTAGATCAACACTGGTCATTCAACCTACAACTCAAACATGTCCATAAATCAGGACGATTCAACTTAATCAACTTTGGCCATAGGCCTACAACTTCATCAACGTATCAACAACAATAACAGTTTGTCAACTGCAACTTCACAATTTAACAACTAAATTAATACAAGTAAACAACAATCAATTTCATCCAAACCTGCAACTTCACAATTATTAACAACATCATCACAAGCTACAACAACAATTCAATGGAACAACACAACACAATTTATCACCAGAAAATTCATAATTTATGACAAGTATATAATTTATTCTATACTCTTAACTCATAAAAATGTCATAATAATATATAATAATAACTTGATATAATTCTCATTGAATTATAAATCACTCTACCACAATCCCTACAATTCCAAAATAGTTCTAAGATGCTCAAAATTGCTCTACCGACAACTTTTGTATATAAAATAATATTTATAAAAATAATTGGTTAATGACATGACGTAAGTAATAATAAAACAACTCTAAAGGGTCAAATACGCTTACCTTTAATTCTACGGTTTATTCTATGGCTTATTAGATTTAATTTGAAACAATCCGAAAACAACGCCGACAACTCTAAACATGTCAGAATCACCCAAAACAATTAAAGTATGACTCTTAATAACTCAAAACAACTCTGATAATTTTATTGACAATTCTAACAACTCTATTGACAACTTTAATAACTCTAATGAAATCGAAATAAATGAAATTAATCAATTAACCAAATAATCGTCTCAAACTCAAAACTCTTAATTTATTATATTAATAATACTAAAACTATTATAATTATAAAAGCTAATAGTTAAATAGCTAATATTATTCTCATAAACAAAACTTTATGTTATCAATATATTAAAATTGTAAATTAACAATTCTAAGGTTAGACTCTATCAAACACTAACCAACAAAATAAACTAATGCTACAATATATGAAACATTAACTTAGATTTTCGGCTTACTCTAATATACTGGTACTGTAATGTGATACTCTCAATTATCTACCAAATTGTGAGGTCTACCAAAACATATAAATTAATGAAAAGTTACGATACAGTGCATATAAATATATTTGATAAAGTTTCGGTACATATGTGGATAAACATGGTTATACACTACACATATATAAATATTATAACAAAATAATATATACATATTCAACCTACAAAATCAATTTAGCAACTTAAAACTCAAGACGAATTTCATCATATTCAAGAATAATTTCAACACAGTGACATCAAATAATTTCTCACTAAATAGAACAATCATAAATACATAGTAAATCCCTCTATTATCTTAATTCTCACATATTACTCATCAAAATATAATAATTTTAATCCATAGAAATTTAGGGATTTCAACCTAAACATGTTTCTCACCAAACAGAACAACCACAAATGCATAGTAAATTCCCTATTATCCTAATTCCCACATACTACTCATCATACAACCCATTAGAAAGTCAGAACCCCACCCTTACCTTGGATTGAAGGTCGCTCTACGGAGCTCCGGTCGAATTTCGGTTTGGCTTTCGGTCTACAATTTTCTCGCAACGGCAGTTTTTCTCCCAAGCCTATTCCTCTTTTTCTTCCTCTTTTCACGTATACTATTCTTTTCCCTTTTCTTCTCCTTGTTTTCTAACCACCTCTCCAAAACCTAATTTCTTATTATTTATAATAACTAATAATTATATTTCTCTTATTGGACATATTTCTCTACCCCTCTCTTTCTACTAATTTCAACCATCTAAGCCCAACAAATTATTCTAATTTTATTATTATTACTAATAGTTAACTATTATTATTATTATTATTATTATTATTATTATTATTATCATCTATCGGCTAATCAACAATTAATCCAATTAACGCCTCTTATAATAATTCTGATAATTCTCAACTTCGACTAATTCCAATAAATAATTTCTTATATAATTAATTAAATAATTAATTAAATTTCCGGGCGTTACAACTCTCCCCCACTTAGAATATTTTCGTCCTCGAAAATCTATCCGACACAAGCATCCTCAACTTCGCTTCGAACTCTCTGATCCTCAGTTGCGTTTGGTAACACTCTGACTACTATCTTTCCGATATAACAACAACTCAACATGGTTAAATCCAATACACAAACATTAATCTTCCAATACTCTTGAAACATAATCGTTACTGTCTTGCCAACCATTTTAGCAATACCTTGAAACAATATCTTACAAAATAGTAACAACTACAACTCGCTTAATTTCTTGTACAACATGGTATCCTCACTTAACAACATTCTGGTCGTAGCACCCACTACTTACTTACCATTAAGATAGCAAAACAATTTTTATATCATCCAACATGATCCCGTCTACTATCAACAAGAGATTAAGGGTGATCAGTTCCTCAATTTGTCAATAGATAGCCGACAACCATAATAGAGATTAAACCGTCGTTACTAACATTAATAGTATTCTTTTTCCAACTTGCATCCATGATTCAAGGATCCCAACCACTCCCACAACTTCTACAACTTTTAAATCAATCCCAATAATTCCACAGCATGGTCTACTTAAACAATCAACTTACTAAATTCTATCTCACATCATCTATTCTTTTCCAATACATCCCAACTTGTCAAACAACCAAATCTTAAATTCTTACCACCTTCAAATTCGAGAAACGACAAGGCTCCTACAACGTTTGCACCGTATCCTTCAGTAACATACTAATCTGATATCTCTCAACTAAACACATCCGAGAAGCAAAGCTTCTCCCCCACTTAGCTTCAACTTAATTCTCGCAAACAACAACAAAAAGCAACAAGACGTGTTCCACACACTTCTCGCGTACGAAGGAAGTAAACAAAGTTAGACAACACTGACCGGACAGACCGACCTGCTCTGATACCACTAATGTAACACCCCAAATTCTACCCGAAAAATATATCGAAAATCAGAGTAATTAAAATTTTCAACAAAACATGGGATGCCACATTTCAACATTAACAACACAAACAGATAAGATACATAACACTTTTAATTCGGAGAATCTCATAACAACTTGCAATAACTTTCAACAAAATACTTTTTATTACTACGCAATGAATTCATAGTTATACAATGAATATATTATACTAATAACAACTTGAAACATGTTATTCAACTTTCAACATACTTAACAACTTTTTATTTCACAACATCACTTAGGATTCAACAAATTATACTAATAACAACAAGAGTCAACAATATAAACAACATAGACCATACAAAGAATCTTCCAACAACAACTAATTCTTCCATTCTTAAAGACACCATGAAACAAATGAAGGGTGAGATATCTAACAATCTAATAAATTTTATGATAAATAATATATGATAGAATTTAGATAACGTAAATCACCCTTACAACCAACAATCACAACATAATCATCAACGTAATATAATGACAACAATTTTTCCACACAACAATATTTATCACAACATATTCGTCAACGTAACAACTTAACTCAACACAACTTAATAACAACGCCAACTTATAACAACAACAACTTATAGCAACAACAACTTATATCAACAACAACACAATGACAATCACTAAACAACGAATAATAACAACAACTTTAACTTGCGACTCAATATGTGACTCAACTATGCAAATGCATGTGGTACCATTTGGAGCAGAACTCCCAACTTAAAATCATTCCAGTTTATCAAGGCAATAACAAGGCATAAGCCTTCAACGTGGTGCCATCATGGCCAAGGCATAAGCCTTCAACTTTCAACGTGGTGCCAATCCAGACCAACTTAATAATGCAATGTATGTCATGCGACCTCAACTTAAACAACAAATACACAACAATGCGACAACAACAACATCATACAACAACAACTTAAAATATGCATCAATGGAATCAACTTAGATCAACACTGGTCATTCAACCTACAACTCAAACATGTCCATAAATCAGGACGATTCAACTTAATCAACTTTGGCCATAGGCCTACAACTTCATCAACGATCAACAATAACGTTTGTCAATGCAACTTCACAATTTAACAACTAAATTAATACAAGTAAACAACAATCAATTTCATCCAAACTGCAACTTCACAATTATTAACAACATCATCACAAGCTACAACAACAATTCAATGGAACAACACAACACAATTTATCACCAGAAAATTCATAATTTATGACAAGTATATAATTTATTCTATACTCTTAACTCATAAAAATGTCATAATAATATATAATAATAACTTGATATAATTCTCAATGAATTATAAATCACTCTACCACAATCCCTACAATTCCAAAATAGTTCTAAGATGCTCAAAATTGCTCTACCGACAACTTTTGTATATAAAATAATATTTATAAAAATAATTGGTTAATGACATGACTCAAGTAATAATAAAACAACTCTAAAGGGTCAAATACGCTTACCTTTAATTCTACGGTTTATTCTATGGCTTATTAGATTTAATTTGAAACAACCCGAAAACAACGCTGACAACTCTAAACATGTCAGAATCACCCAAAACAATTAAAGTATGACTCTTAATAACTCAAAACAACTCTGATAATTTTATTGACAATTCTAACAACTCTATTGACAACTTTAATAACTCTAATGAAATCGAAATAAATGAAATTAATCAATTAACCAAATAATCGTCTCTTACTCAAAACTCTTAATTTATTATATTAATAATACTAAAACTATTATAATTATAAAAGCTAATAGTTAAATAGCTAATATTATTCTCATAAACAAAACTTTATGTTATCAATATATTAAAATTGTAAATTAACAATTCTAAGGTTAGACTCTATCAAACACTAACCAACAAAATAAACTAATGCTACAATATATGAAACATTAACTTAGATTTTCGGCTTACTCTAATATACTGGTACTGTAACGTGATACTCTCAATTATCTACCAAATTGTGAGGTCTACCAAAACATATAAATTAATGAAAAGTTACGATACAGTGCATATAAATATATTTGATAAAGTTTCGGTACATATGTGGATAAACATGGTTATACACTACACATATATAAATATTATAACAAAATAATATATACATATTCAACCTACAAAATCAATTTAGCAACTTAAAACTCAAGACGAATTTCATCATATTCAAGAATAATTTCAACACAGTGACATCAAATAATTTCTCACTAAATAGAACAATCATAAATACATAGTAAATCCCTCTATTATCTTAATTCTCACATATTACTCATCAAAATATAACAATTTTAATCCATAGAAATTTAGGGATTTCAACCTAAACATGTTTCTCACCAAACAGAACAACCACAAATGCATAGTAAATTCTCTATTATCCTAATTCCCACATACTACTCATCATACAACCCATTAGAAAGTCAGAACCCCACCCTTACCTTGGATTGAAGGTCGCTCTACGGAGTTCCGGTCGAATTTCGGTTTGGCTTTCGGTCTACAATTTTCTCGCAACGGCAGTTTTTCTCCCAAACCTATTCCTCTTTTTCTTCCTCTTTTCACGTATACTATTCTTTTAGCTTTTCTTCTCGTTGTTTTCTAACAACCTCTCCAAAACCTAATTTCTTATTATTTATAATAACTAATAATTATATTTCTCTTATTGGACATATTTCTCTACCCCTCTCTTTCTACTAATTTCAACCATCTAAGCCCAACAAATTATTCTAATTTTATTATTATTACTAATAGTTAACTATTATTATTATTATTATTATTATTATTATCTATCCGCTAATCAACAATTAATCCAATTAACGCCTCTTATAATAATTCCGATAATTCTCAACTTCGACTAATTCCAATAAATAATTTCTTATATAATTAATTAAATAATTAATTAAATTTCTGGGCGTTACAAAAATCAAAGTAAACGAGACATATAGTTCTCAACAACGATCTCAACCTCGATGTAACATATCAGAGCAAGACTCTCTTATTCTGATGAAAACAAATAAACGCATCCTGAAGCTATCCTCTAAGCTCCTACGGACTACTCTTAATCACTTGTGTGTTACCCACATGGAGGCAACATTCAAACAGAAAGGGTGAGTAAATCATAATTATTATATAAGACATAAGTAATAGACATAGTTAAATATGCACATAAGTAAGGTATCACGCTTCATCACTTCATCATATCATACTCACTCTTGCACCAACTCATTTAGATACAAACACATACATCATCATATACAAAGTATCATCATTCGTCAATAAAATTCATCAAATGAAATGTCACATAGGATGTAATTCTTCATTATAGACTCATTCATGTGGTACTAAAAATTCACTGATGACATAGTCATATTCGATATCCAAAGATCCCCACTAATAGGATTGATTCCCACTTGGAACCAGAGCACTTCACTGTTGCACCCAATCCATACTATGAGATTGTTGCCTTCACTGGACAATTGTCCTACAATCATCACCGGACCTAATTCCTAATCACCATCACTGGACCGAAGTCCTACTATGCCATGAATTCAATGATACACAACAACATAAATAATACCACCGCGACTAGTGAATACGTATCACCATTCATGATTCATCACAAGCATCACCATATCATCAAATAAATCAAAAAAACATAATCATATCACCAAAGGAATTAAAACAACATCATATAAATCAACACATCATGACATACATCACATAATTATCATTATAAACCAATCATTACCATAAGATCGTCATATCATCATCATATTTCATTACCACAAACATCATTGCAATTTCAACGTGGGGAAAACTAATTTTATCCTAACTTAGGTACTTTAATTATCATTTTTATCCTTAATTTTATTCCACATAAATCTAGTTCATCATGTTAGCTATCCAACGCTTCGAACGACGCATCAAACAAAGTTACAGTTCAAAAGTTATGGCCGTTACAAAATCTATCAAAAATTGAATAGGTTTAGTCGATGCAAAACTTCTTTGCATCGGTGCAAAACCTCATTTCCTGCCACGGGTAGTGTTAGGTCGAACATGAGTCAACGCAACTTGATTCGACACAACCCTGCTGTGTGTCGACGCAAACTGCATGCTGCTGAATTTTTTTGCACTTTTTCCTCCTACGATTTTTCAGTTGTTAGAGAGGCCTTCCTGACCTCCGAATTCGATTCCGTAAAAAGTTAAAATTTTAGAATTTGAAATCCTATGATTCTATAACATTATCAACAACTTATAACAATTATTTAAATGTCATAACATCATATATTCACCAAAATTCATCATATTATCATAAAACCGTCATAACCCAAATTCCCAATTAATCATACACCAAAACCTAAGGCTATTCTACCAAATCTAAACCTTAAATCAAATATAATAAATATGATAAAACCCCTTACCTTAGATTGAAACTTTCTTTCAAATCCTCTTCTTGTTCTACGATTCCCTTTTTGCCTCTCTGTGCCCTAGCTCTTGCTCTACCTCCTTTCCAATTCTTACGATTGCACAAATGAATCGTTCTAGTCCCAACTTTCCCTTTTATCAATTATAACCCCTGGACCCCTAATATGGCCCTCCCAAACATACCCTCACTTATTCTCCACAAATGACCATTTTGCCCTTATTATCTCTAACACTAAAATAACTCTTATTCTATTTATTTAAATCCAAATAATTCTAATAAATCATTATTAAATCTGAATAATTTTAAAATAATTATTTAAATTCTAAACCTTCTTACTATCTCATCCTACCCCATACAACTCATCATCTTAAACATCTTATTCATCAAGTCATTTCTATTGCATCACATATGCATTATCAATACACTGTCATATAATGTTACAAGGACTCACACAAAGCACCAAAACATCATAAATAAGTATCAAAACATCAAAACACCATCCACTTCACCTAGACTCATATAATCATACTAAATTAATTAATTAAATAATTGAAAATTCGGGGTGTTACATTATCAACCTCTTCCAAGGCGCTATCAAGGGTAACTCCCAACCTCTCGACCAACAAAATAATGGCCTCCTCTTTGTCCATCTTATGATGATCCAGAAAAGCCCCTATGATCGGCAGTTGAAGCATATACGCAACGTCATCGAGTGTGATTGTCATCTCACAATGTGGTAGATGAAATGACGACGTCTCATGGTGCCACCTCTCAACCAAAGCGTTGATCATCCCCCAGTTGACTATGCTATATCCACAGAGGTTCAAATCTCTTAACCCTGTAAGACGTATAAGCTCATCAAACCATGACTCGAGAGAGGTAACAAGTCGGATGATCTTCCGCCAATGGTTGATGACCTTTAGTGTATCACGCTCCTGCAAAATAAAAAATCGTAGTTAGAATTCATAAGAAAATTCATAACATTAATATAAATGTAAATTTCATATCTGTCCATCCCATATATCTCTAGCCACATGGGTGGGATAAAGAGACAACCGTGATAAATCAAAAGGCCCCCTCCAAACACTTGAGGGGCCTTTGCTGCCTTTGGTACCTCTGGTGCCACTGGTGCCTCGGGTGCCACTAGTGCCTCGACTGTCGTTGGTGTAACATCGGGTGTCACCTCAGATGGTTGCGCCTGTGTACCGGATGATGATCCCATCTCAAATATTCTAGGTGAGGATGTGCGTTTACGGGAGGACGAGGGCGGGGAAGGATGCAATGGAGAATCTCATCTGCTGCAGGAGGACGATGTAGAAAGAGTATAATAAGAAGCAAAAGAAGGTGCATCCAGTATGGCCCGTCCAGATGTCGTAGAAGGTTGGGTTGCCTAACTCCTCTTTCTCCGCCCTTAAGAATGTTGTGCAACTCTTCTATGCATCAAACGTGATTGTCTCTCATACCTATCTCCTATAGAAGTAAGAAACAAATGTTAGCATAAGGTCTAAAGTGCAAAACATGACAAAAAACATGTGCAGACAGAAACCGGAACTATACTTCCGATTTCCTCTGTGTAAATAGAGCCACAAACATTAGTATTCCAATACCCCAAATGTGTCACACAAAAAAATATTGATCGTCAAATAAAGTTTACAAAGTGTTTTCTAATGAGTGCTAATGATGTAAAGTAGATAAAAAAAAAAACACATTTAGAACCCTATTTCATTAATTTGAGTAGAAATCACATAAACTCTAAAAATAGCTTATATCACTTACTTGATTGATTGATAGTGATTGTTGCTTGCTTGATTCCGTTGGATGTTATATGTATCTAATGTTTGATGATTTGTGTTGATTTTTTGAGAAAAAAATTGATTTTGGTGAGAAGGATTTTAAAGAGAGTTTGAGAGTTTTTTTTTTCAAAATACTATAATGGGAGGGGAAGAGGCATGACGCCTTTAACTGCGTTCAGAAATCAAAAATATATTTAAGATTTGGAACCTGAAGTATACTTCATCCAACCCCTTCAACGTGTTTTGCATAAGATAAGATAAGATACGAATCAAAAATGTCCTTTTAATTTGTAAACATTTGTGGAATTTCAGATTGGTTAACAAATTCTCATATTTAATCTATAAGAGTTACTTCAACAAGAATAAGAAGCAAATGAAGATATTTTACAACAAAGGACTACATGTGTGTAACAACCGAGTACATTATGATGTGCGGTGCTCGTGTCAAGTAAGATGTGTTGTCTATTATCACCAAATAAATTATATTAATTGTTACAGTGAATATATACAATTTTATTGAAAAATATAACCAATTTATTTGCATTAATATATTATATACAAACATCATAACAATAATGTTAATAGAATTTGAATTATAGATCAATATCTTAATACGTATTTAGTGTTAAATCTTTTGAGACAAAATTGAATGTTGTCTTTATTATGATCGGACTTTAATATTATATTATTTTCTTGTAGAATAAAATCCACTCTAGTGCAACTATATAATCACACAAACTTTATCTCTCTATATAAACATACTAAGTTCTATTTTTCATCTCCACATTCTCTCACTATGATCCCTTACCGTACCCTTGAAGAATCAAAAAATGCACTTGGAAGAAACCTCACTTTTGCTGAGATACTTTGGTTCAATTACTCTGCCAAAAAATCTGACTTTGTTCTTCATTGCCACACCACTCTATTCTTGTGCTTGGTTTACACTATAGCCCCCATTCCATTTGCATTGATTGAGCTAAGTGGATGCAAGAAGTTGAACAAATTCAAGATTCAACCTTCGGTGAAAAGGACATTCTTGGAAATGTTCAAGTGTTACAAATATGTTATGAAAACATTTATCTTTGCCGTTGGTCCAGTTCAAATTATTTCTTACCCTACTTTTAAGGTATGTATATATATATATATATATATATATATATATATATATATATATATATATATATATATATATATATATATATATATATATATATATATATATATATATATATATATATATATATATATATATATATATATATATATATATATTATTTTAAATTTTTGACTAAATTTTAATCCTCTTATTTTAATCAATTTATGATATTAATCTTCACTAAATCTTTCTTATATATATATATATATATATATATATATATATATATATATATATATATATATATATATATATATATATATATATATATATATATATATATATATATATATATATATATATATATATATATATATATATATATATATATATATATATATATATATAATTTAAACTATTATTTTATTTATTAATTATTTTAAATTTTTTACTAAATTATAATTTTAATCCTCTTATTTTAATCAATTTATGATATTAATCTTCCTATTTAAATTGATGAAATTTTTGTCTCTCAATCATATTTTTGTACTCAAAATTGATGATTAAATGAAACGTAATAAATCATAGACATGTTTAAAAATAATGAAACGTAATAAATTATTTTATATAATTGATTATATATAATTAAATTTAAATTTAAAAATTAAAATAAAGAGAAAAAAAATATAAATTTAAAATAAAAAGATTTATTTCGTAAATGAAATGAAATAGATAGACTAAAACCGAAAAAATATCTATTTAAGTGGAAGTAAAGTTACTCTCACGTTTCAATTTGGTTACCTAAGGATTAAAAAGTTCAACATATTGTATAAAAAAAAAAAAGTTCAACATATTTGTCATGAGGTTATAGTTGTATTAATTTTATTTATCAATTTTTTCGTAATTCACATGATTTTATTTTGTAGAAATCTCCATTTCTATAAGATTCTACACATTTTATACAAAAAATAAAAAGATAATTACTAATAATCATATGAATATTAATTATATGCCAATTCTTTAAAAAAAATTACTAAAATTTATATTTTCAATTTTTTACTTTTAAGTAAGTTAAAAATTATCTTTAAATCTATAAAATGTATTTAAATTATTTGTATGTTTAGTTCCACTTTAGAAAATTTCTGAATCAATTTTGTAGATTTGATTCTAGTGATTTTGAGATGTTTGATTTTTCAAAAGTATTATTAATTTTGTTTCATAAATGATTATAATTAAAATTAGAATTTGTTATTTCTATCTAAATTTGTTTCTAAATATATTTTAGATTGAAATTTATTGTTCAACTCAATTTTACATAAATATATTCAAATATGAATTAATTTAATTAAATTCAATTATGTTAAAATAAATTATATCAAACTCAATTCTATTAAAATCAATCGTATACATTGTCAATCAAACATATCATTTGTGTTAGCTATTTTTGAGACAAATCTATAGATTAGTGTGGTAACAAAAAGAGAATTTTATAAAAAAATTATTTTAAAATATTATATTAAATATTTTATCAGTTAGCTATAATTTTTTTAATCTAAATATTTTAAAAAAACTTTTAAATCTGAGGTCATTTCTAATAGTTTTTTTATAGAATTTTTATTTTAGATTCATAAAGTTGAATTTGACAGAGAAATTAAAATCAAGATTAAAACCCTAAATGCAATGGCAGACTAGAACAAATGAATTTTCTTACTTTTCTATCCTTTTTGCGGCATTATTGCCGCCAAATTATTTATATTAAAACTTCGATTTTAAATTTTTTTATGATACTTTAATTTTTTTTAGGGTTAGTACTTTTTTACTACCTATAAAAAAAAAGTCACATAATTATTTATGTTAGAAACATTGTTAATGTGAGAATTGAATCCATGTCCAAAGCTTCATTTCCACTAGGTCAACTGTTTTATCTTGTTCATTAAATGTTTGGGAATAATTAATATATTTTAATAAAAATTTATGTGTAAATAATTACCAATATCAAATAATTAATATGTTTTAATAATTAAACATGTCAAAATCAACTGTATATTTCAATATTTTAAAAATGTTAACCAAACATATACATTTAAAAGGTTAAGAAGGTTATAATAAATAATTTATAAAACATTATATTTAAAATTAAATAATTTTTAAAAACATAATAAATAATTTATAAAACATAATTAAATACTTTTGATTAAATACTAAAATATTAGTATTATTATTAATTATATACTATAGTTATTAATTAATTTTTTATTTACTATATATTATAATTATTTACTAAATATTAGTATTATTAATTATATAATTAATAATACTAATAACTAAATATACTATTAACTATGTAGTTAATAATATATAATTAATAATATTAATATTTAGTTAATAATTATAGTATATAATATACAGTATTGTTAATACTAATATAGTATATAGTTAATACAGTTTTATTAATAGTATGTAGTTAATAATATATAATTAATAATACTAATATTTAAATAATAACTATAGTATATAATATATAATATTTTAACTATATACAATATTTTTAGTACTAATATAGTATATAGTTAATACAGTTTTATTAATAGTAATATAGTATGTAGTTAATAGTATATATCATTAGTTAATAGTATATTCAGTTATTAGTATTATTAATTATATTATTAATTATATAATTAATAATACTAATATTTAGTTAATAATTATAATATATAAATATGTTTTATTAATAGTAATATAGTATGTAGTTAATAGTATATATCATTAGTTAATAGTATATTCAGTTATTAGTATTATTAATTATATTATTAATTATATAATTAATAATACTAATATTTAGTTAATAATTGTAATATATAAATATGCAGTAAGTGCATATTATAACAATTATTCCAAATATTTAACAAATAAGATAGAACAGTTGACCTAGTAGAAAGGCGATTCAATTGTGAAGTTTAGGACTTTTATATGGAGCTTTTCGAAAAGGCTTTATTTGATAGAGGAGTAAAAAGATATTAAATTTTTTTGGGTTAATACCTATTTTCACCCCTGACATATGGGGTGTATTTGAAAAACCCCCTGTCAAAAAAAAAGTTCCAATTGTTACCTTGACAAATTTTAAAAGTTTTATTTTTTACCTTTAAGTTGCCACATCACCTAAAAGGCTGATGTGGCTTATTGTTTTGTTACACTTGTAAGTTTTTTTATTCCATGTCACAGAATTCTAAATAAAATGACCAGAATGCCCTTCTCTTAAAATCCCCAATTATTTTGCAAAGGCACGGTTTCAATTCAGACCCTCTAAATTAGGGCGCAACCATCTCCATTGTTAGCAAAGCCATCTTCTACCTCAACGTTCTTCTACTTAAACTTGTTTTTCTAAAATTCAATTCATGGCAAGTGACAAATAACAATCACCAACCATTTTGAGAAACAACCTAAACACTTAGAATGAAAACAACACAATTCTCATGTCCTAAACAACAATTACAAACAAACAACATAAGACCGATGAACCTTCAATTTGAGGCTCGAGAAGTCCAAAATATCCTTAAGGCGTGACGTCGCTTACTACGTAACCGATTATACTCCAACGTATCCCCTTATCTTTCTTCACTTCCACCACTGTAAACGCGGTGTCACCGCAAATATCCGCGCAATGGCCAACTTCCTTTCCTCCTCTCTCTTGCCCTCAAGCCTCACCTTCGTGTCACTACTCTTCACATCAAACTTCACACCTTCGCCACTTGCTCCAGCTGATATCACTCAACTCGCCGTCCCCGCCGCAAATCTCATCTCCTCCTCTCTTCTTCTCCTCAAACAACGGCGACAAATCAAACCCTCCGATAACGATATTATATGAAAAGCATTCATCGTTGTCGGCGCCATCGACGTTTTCTCCGTCTCCGTAAAACCAAAACCCTTCTCTTCTTCTTCCTCTTCTTGCTCTTTCTTCCTCCTCGCCACACTCTTCGGAACCGGTTTCTTGAACCAACAAGACTCCATTATCTGTGATATAGTGATTCTAGTATTCGGATTCGGATCAAGAAGCTTCGAAATAAGCCTCCTCGCATCAAGAGAAAACCACGGTGGACACTTGAAATCGCTACGGTAAATCTTCTTATACATAGCCACCAAATTATCATCCTGAAACGGTAAAAATCCCGCAAGAAGAACATATAAAATCACACCACAAGACCAATCTGTTCTTAAGCAAATCTGTGATACAAATCTGTTCTTAACTAAATTTGTTCTTAAGTTAATCTGTTCTTAAGCAAATCTGTTGCAATAACATAGTTAAGTTGTGTTGTTGAGATGAAGTAGAAGATGACTTTGCAAACAATGGAGATGGTTGCGCCCTAATTTAGAGGGTCTGAATTGAAACCGTGCCTTTGCAAAATAATTGGGGATTTTAAGAGAAGGGCATTCTGGTCATTTTATTTGGAATTCTGTGACATGGAATAAAAAAACTTACAAGTGTAACAAAACAATAAGCCACATCAGCCTTTTAGGTGATGTGGCAACCTAAAGGTAAAAAATAAAACTTTTAAAATTTGTCAAGGTAACAATTGGAACTTTTTTTTTGGCAGGGGGGTTTTTCAAATACACCCCATATGTCAGGGGTGAAAATAGGTATTAACCCAATTTTTTTTTACTATCATAAACATCTTATGAATTGTGTATAAAATAAATGGCAAGCCATGCAAATTAACACCGCAGCCATATCTTCTTTCTTATTGTTTTGTGAAAGAAAAAAAAAACTTTCTACTGTATTGTTAACGTTATTTCCCAATCAATTCTTTTCGAGTGATTTTTAGATCGCATTAGTACATTTTTTGGTTAAATATTATAATTTTAAATTTAGTGTTTGTAAATATTTTATTTTTATTACAGTTTTTAATTTTCAACAACCACCTTTTACATTTTTTTTAGTTGGAGAAGAGAAAATTGAGAGGAAATGTTGTAAGATTAGGAGTGGAATTGTATATATGTTTTTAGTTTTATTTTCAATAAATCTAAATAGTTTACTAAATTTAACGGATATAATTTGTTAGTTAATTAAGAAGTAGTTACATACGGTTAGTATGTTTGTTGGTCTATAGTAGCACTATTATAATTAAGATGTACTCTATGATTCTGATTCTTATATATAGAGAGTTCTTCTTTGGAGAGATTATCCTCAAGATCTTCATTCATCTTCTTCAAGTTTCTTGAGTTCTTCAATTCTCCTCAAGATCCTTGCATTTTTCATATTCTGTTTCCAAATTTCTCGCCGAAACTTGTGATGTTTCTTCGATCCAACCTTCTTTATTCACTGTTCTTTCGCTTTATTTTTCCTTTTTTTCCATCAATTTATTGTGACACATAAAACTCAACCACCTGCACAAACCGATTCTCCATTATATGTTCATCAGAGTAACGGTCCCAAGTAAGTCACCATTGCACCCAAGCTTGATGGCAACAAATATGCAATTTGGAGCAGACAATGCGTCAAGCACTTGGCGTCAAGAACAAACTTACCATCATTGATGGATCCATGGAGATTCTAGAAGTCAATGATTTAAATCGTGTCGTATGGGAAAGATGCAACCATTTGGTACAATCTTGGCTCATTACTTTCGTTTCTGATTTTATTGCTCAGACAATCATTTTTCATGAGAATTCTATTGATGTGTAGAATGATCTCAAAGAAAAATTTCTAAGATTGATCGTGTTCGTATAGCTCATATGAGATTACAATTAAACAACATGAAAAAGGATCCAAATATCTGCTTGAAAATTTCATTGAATTGAAAGCTCTTTGACATGAAATCACTACTTATTGCCTTATTATTTCATGTACTTACCCTCATCCTTGTATATGTGAAGCTATGAGATTTGCACGACAATACATTCTTGAAGATCGGGCCATTTAGTTTCTTACTAGTTTTAATGACCAATTCTCAGTTGTTAAAACTCATGTTTTGCTCATGAAATGTCTATCATCCATTAACAAAGTATACTCTTTAGTGGCACAAGAAGAAAGTAATTACAATGTTGCACCAGTTGTGGATGATCGTATTCTTGTAAATGCTTATGAATCTAAGAAATCTTTTGGTCGAGGAAGAGGTCATAATTATGGTAGAGGAAACTCAAGATACTTCACACATTACCGCTAGCATGGTCATACAATAGATTTTTGTTACCAAAAACATGGACATCCCAACATTAATAAACCTAATTCATCTAGTATAAATTCTATTGAGTCTCAACCTAATGCTTTTAAGGTTACCCAACAAGAGACCACTACTACTGGTCTTACTCAAGAGAGGTATTATCAGCTAATGCACTTGTTACAACAAGCAAATTTGATTTCTTCAGCATGTCTTGAAATCATCTCAAGCCCTAATCAAGTTCATACTTCCATTTCTGCTCATTCTGATCATTCATCAGATGAGATTCATCAATCAGGTATCCCTAGTGTAGTTACTTGTTCTGTAAACCATAGTAACACAACTTGGCTTCTTGATTCTGGAGCAAATGATCACATTTGTTCCTCTCAATCATATTTTAATTCTTTCTATATAATTAAACCTACTAAAGTTAAATTACCAAATGGAAATTCAGTTCTAGTTCATCATGCTGAAAATGTTCATTTTTCACCCCAATTATATATCACAAATGTACTATATTCACCTGAATTTTGATTAAATCTTATTTCCATCTCAAAATTGTGTCAATCTCTAAATTGTCAAGTTACACTTACTGTCCTTACTTGTCACATGCAAGATATAAAAACATCTCAAATGATTAGTTTGGCTGATTTAATGAATGGACTTTATCAACTACAAGCTCACAATAGTAGCACCTGCCAGCCCTGCCATATACAATAAAACCTAAAAAATGTGAACTCAGCATATATATCTTCCTAGTTATAAATTGTCTCAAATGACACAATTGTACCCTACCATTTATCATAATAAATCAAACATTTGTGATATATGTCATTTTGCCAAACAAAAAAGATTACCATTTCAAATTAGCACATATCATGCTTTATCAAAATATTAAATGCCACATTTTGATATTTGGGGCCCTCTTTCCATTCTATTTGTTCATGGTCACATATATTTTTTTACAATTCTTGATGACCATAGAAAATTCACATGGATTATATGCCTCAAATCCAAAGATGATGTTGCTACATGTGTTAAAGATTTTATTATCATGATTGAAACTCAACAACATATCACACCTAAAGTTGTCAGATCCAATAATGGCCTCGAGTTCATCATGCCTCAATTTTATAGTTCTAAAGGTATTCAACACCAAATATCATGTGTTGAGACACCTCGACAAAATGGTCGTGATGATATAGAACATCAACACATACTCAATATAGGAAGAGCCTTACTTTATCAATCCAAACTTCCAAACATTTCGGGTGTTATGCTATTCAACATGTTATTTTTCTCATGAATAAGATTACATCACCCTTACTTAATCATAGATCACCTTATCACATCCTATATAACAAAATACCTAATATTCAAGACTTCAAAGTCTTTGGTTGTCTTAGTTATGCCTCCACCCTCATATCTCATAGATCCAAACTTGATCCAAGAGCTAGAAAAGTTGCTTTTGTGGGATACAAGGCATACATCAAAGGTAGTATATCACTTGACCTACACAGAAATCAAATATTTCTATCAAGACACCTAAGTTTTCATGAGACCATGATACCTTATTCCATCCAACAATCGACCTCCCTTTCAAATTGACATATCTACCAAAATCATAAACATGAACCTCCTCATACATCTGTTACACCTCATACCCCTCATTTAATTAACTTACCTATTACAACCACACCATCACCCATTCCTACCTTACCTTACCTTACCTCTAACCTACTGCACCTTTATTACGTACATTATTTGACAATGAAGACAATACCACTAGTATTACTACCAATTTACATGATACACAAAATGCTCATCTTAACCAACCTAACCTAACACCTAAACAATCCACTCGAACTAGAAAAATATTAGTTTATCTCAAATATTATTTGTTTAGTTCCTTTACTAATCAGACACATCAATCATCTCAAGGTACATCATATCCCTTGTCTGACTATTTATCGTATTCTTCATTGTCTCTATATTTTCATCACTACATCATGTCCAAAAATACCATTCATGGGCCAAGGATATACGCTGAAGCTAGCAAGTTTAAGTGTTGGAACTAGGCCTTGAAAGTTGAACTGACAGCTCTTGAAAGAACAGGCACATGGAAACTTGTTGATCCGCCACCAGACATCAAATCCATTGGGTGTAGATGGGTTTACAAAGTGAAATTTCATTTAGATGGCTTAGTTGAAAGATTCAAAGCACGCCTCATAGCAACAGGTTTCAACCTGATTGAAGGCCTCAATTACTTTGATACATATTCACCTGTAGCTAAGATGACAACATTTAGAATGGTGATTTCATTAACTGCTATCAATAATTGGTTTATTCATTAATTAGATATCAACAATTCATTTTTGCATAGAGACTTACAAGAAGACGTTTACAAGACTATCCCACCAGGTACTACACCAAGTAACCCTACTTAGGTATGCAAGCTTATCAAGTCAATATATGGTCTTAAGAAATCCATTCGCAAGTGGCATGAAAAGCTCATTTTTACTCTTGTTGCCCATCATTATACACAAGCCAATTCTTATCATTCTCTTTTCACCAAGTGAAACAACAACACACTCACACTTTTTTTAGTATATGTTGATGATATCGTCATTGCTGGGAACTCTTTAACTGAATTTGATTACATCAAACCAGTTCTTCACCATACTTTTCAAATAAAAAATCTTGGGCAACTCAAATATTTCCTTGGACTCGAATTTGCACACTCTTCCCAAGGAATCACTATATGTCAATGCAAATACTGTCTTGATCTCATTTCTGACATATGTTGCCTTGGAGCAAAACTAGTAGTGTCAACACATGTTGATCAAGCCATCAAACTTTATCATGACACATGTTCTCCCTATCATGATATATTTTCATACAGGTGTATGGTTGTTCGTCTCCTTTATCTTACAACTACCATACCCGACATTACCTTTATCATATAACAACTAAGTCAAGACTTAACTAATCCTACAATTTTTATCATAAAGCTACTACACGAGTCATTTTTTTACCTTAAGGGATGTCCTGCTCGTGGCTTATTCTTCCCAAGAAAGTCTCCTACACATTTTCTTGGCTTATTCTCAGGCTAGTGTTTCTTCATTGGAAATTCTCTTATTTCATGGCTCACGAAGAAATAACTTACTCTATCTCGTTCATCTTTTGAAGTCGAATATTGTTCCCTTGTTGCATCAACCTGTGAAATGTAATGGTTGCTTTATCTTTTTTTTGATCTCCACATTCATACTTTGAAACCACTTATTTTGTACCGTGACAACTTAAGTGCCATTCACATTAATCCCGTATTTCATGAGTGTACCAAACATTTGTATATTGACTGTTACATCGTCTGCGAGAAGCTTCAAGCTCATGCGTTCAAACTTCTGCATGTTTCTTCCAAAGATCAATTGGCTGATTTCTTCACTAAATCGCTATTACCACAACCCTTTCATGCTTTAATATCCAAGTTGGGGATGATTTACATCTATCCTCCAACTTGTTCCTTGAGCTATTATGCAACATGAGGTTATAAAATGTTAATTAGTTAAAAAGTAGCTACATACAATTAGTTATGTTTATTAGTCCACAATGGCACTATCATAACTAAGATACTCTCTATAATCCTTGTTTATATATATCATGTAACCACTTGTATGGATAATGAAGATTCTCCATTTCTATTCATTACAAGTATTGCTGAGCCTGAGATGCACATGATATTCATGATAAATATGTATATATTATTTATTACTTTCCCCGTCTCAAACTATAAATTATTTTAAATATTTTACACAAATTAAAAAAATATAATTAATTTTATAAAAAAATAAAACATTATCCACGACATTACAAAAATAAAATCAAAAAGAAAGAGAAATAAATTATAAAAATATAATTAAAAAAATTAATTTTGCATTAAAAATGTAAAACTTTTAGGAAAAGTGGTTTATAATTTGGGACAAGAAAGTATATTCTTTTTTTATACTACGTTTGTTACTTAAATTTTTTGCATATAGATTAAAGAATGCAGTAATATTTCATAAGATATTGCACATTCTTAGTGAATTAATTTTATTAAGGTATTAGAAGTAATATAGAAAGTAATGATTAAAATTTAGAGTTAAAAATAACTAATATTTTATATATTTATAAGTGAAAATAACATTTATTTTGAAATAAATTTTATCAGTTAAAATAATATTATTTTATTTTAAAAATGAGGGAATGATATTTCATTTGCTCTTAACATAACTGAACTTTATTAATTTTTTACTATATTATATTTCTTGCTGTTTTTTAGTGTCTAAGGATTTATTATATTTTTCACCGCAAATTTGATTCAGTGGCTTGGAATCAGAACAAGTTTGTCATTGCCATCAAGGTGGGAGTTGTTTTGGCAATTATTAGTTTATTTTCTTATAGAAGATTATACAAGCTATTGGATTCATAGGATGCTACATTGCAAATGGGGATATGAAAATATCCACAAAGTTCATCATGAATACAAAATACCTTTTGGATTTGCAGGACCATATGGTCATTGGGTTGAGATTTGGATTTTTGGTATCCCTACATTACTTGGCCCAATATTGGTTCCAGGACACATTGTAACCTTCTGGTTATGGTTCATTTTCCGACAACTAGAAGTCATTGAGACACATAGTGGATATGAATTTCCTTGGAGTTTGTCAAAATATATACCATTTTATGGAGGTCCTGCATACCATGATTATCATCATTTTGTGGGTGGAACAAGTCAAGGAAACTTTGCCTCAGTATTTACCTATTGTGATTATATTTATGGAACACAAAAGGTAACATTCATCTCTTTAAGTTACTCTATATGTTTTTACTCAACACTAATTAACCTACTAACACAGTTTACATATGTGTTTGAAGGGGTACCAATATAAAAAGAGGATGTACGATAAAATGTCTCCTACTAACACTTTCAATAAGGTGGAGTAGTTGTTTAATGCCATTAAGGGATACCTTCTATAATCAAATCCTTTTATGTCTATATTATCATTTTGTTCCCTAATAAGTTGTACTTTAACTTATGCTAAGTATGTACTTTCAGTAATATTACTTCCTTTAATATGGGAAGCGTAATCTGGTATATTAATTTTTTTTAATTAATCAGTTTTTGTGACTTAAATGTCTTTTGTTGATTTTAATTCTTCGCCTTTTTATTTATTCTCTCACTTCTCATGAGCATATGAGGTTGTTAGTCTTTTAACAAAACAAGTTTTCTATTTGTCATAACAATAAGCTTGAAACTATGACTGATTGGATTTTAAATCTTTCGATGAAGGATTGTTGTCTTATATATTTCAATTTGTACAAATATGTTGATAATGTCTTAAACCCTTCTAGAATCAACAGGATTAGACGCATTCGCTCTAAATCACGTTGAACTCTCAGAGAGTACTTAGGATTACGTAAGCGAGGTGAATCCAACCTCGAGTCATATTGACTTATTCACCACCATATGTTATGAAGGTGATATAACATATCTAAGAATTTATTTCAACTATGAAGACAAATAGTTGACTCAACCAATGTGAAGGTTTATAAATATTATGTGACTTAGTCCCAAAAAAAGAACATGACAATGACGACCATGAAAATGCAACATTTCTAACAGATGTAAATGATCATAACAGTAAATGTCGTGAGAGAAACAAGACATCAATGAGGACTAACCTCATAACGAAATCTTGATGGACAAAGTAAATCAGTGTGATTATAAACTTGCAAGTTAATGGTCATTGCAATCCATCACTTATTCAGATATCACATAAATTGAGATTTATTTACACAATACATGAAAGGTATCAAACATTGAACTTTTATAAGAACAATATGATCCCACCACGGGGTTGGTAAAACCAACCTACTTTGTACTAATTTCTTCAAAGAGTCTTAATATTTCTCACTCATTATTTCATAATGGTGGGCATAAGATACATATACAACTTTATCAATGACAACATCCTAGCAAGGATGCAAGCAGGCATGGATGAGTTTTGTTGTTAGAATTAAATTCTTCAAACTAACATCCTAAACATACAAAAATAATAATATGAGGGTAATTCATAAGAGGGTGCCAAGGAGTTGGATCCACAACCTCTATCTACCAAATTTTATGACCCTTTTCCCCAGATGACTTCAAGCCGCCTTCTTTAGTAACATTTGATGGAAAGAGCGATCTGTTAGAACATGTCACTACCATAAATGCGAAAAAAATGGAGATGATTGGTGTGGCAGAATCCTTCAAATGTAAGCTCGTGGATTGGACGTTGTAGGAAGCGGCGATGCACTTGTACATGAACCTTCATAGGTTATCCGTGACCAATTATCAAGATCTCTATAGAAAATTAATCCACTAATTTTAATGAAAATGCATTTAAAAGTATCTTCCACCATTTTGTTTTAATATGTGTGAGAGACACTCAAAATCATTACTAGAAAACCTGGTGAAGTTCAATGAAACCAATAACAAAATAGTCAATCACAATAAAGAAACCTTTATTGGTAGTTTTCATAATGGACTTAAGGTTTGACACTCCAAAGATTCTCTCGCACATAAGCTAGTGGATTCAATGAAAGAGATCATGGGAAAAGCAGAGTGTTATGTGAAAGGAGAAGAAAGTAATGTTGAAAAGAGAGTCAGATACACAAAGGATAAAAATTATGGGGGATCTGAGTCCTCCATCAATCGCAAGAACCACAACACATAACCCATATGATAAATGGGAACCTGATAAGTGCCAAAATGTAGTTATTTGGTGTATATGTTTTGTGGCACTTATCCGTTCTTGTTTGTTAATAATCGTTGAATAACCCTATTTTTTATTGTAAATACCTTTTATTGTGTTTTGTGTACATAATGTACCGTTTGATTAGTTTTAATGTATTTTTATAGGTATTTGTTGCACATTTAGAGCATCAAGGAATAAGGTGTCGAAGACACGGCTCCAGATGCATTTTTCTGCAATAAAAGTCCATTTTTGGGAAATTATGTTCAATGAAGGCCGATGAGCACGTTTTGAAGTGCGCTGCTTGCATTTGGCACTACTCCGGCAGAGAGTAATTTAGTTTTAGATGCCGCTGAGCGGACCCACGCTATTGAGCAGCATTAAGGCGGTTTAACGTGTAAATATTTGAGGCCGCTGAGATTTGTTTTATAACTTCATTTTTCTTCATTTTTAGGTTAGGGTTTTGGGGTGGATTTTGATCCCCATTTCCATCAACCTTTATTTTTGGTAGTATAGCTTAGAAAACAACATTAGGGCTTGATCATGGATGATTGGAGGTGGATTTCTCTTCGATAGGTGTTGACAAACCGGTGTAAATGAGTGGTTTATCTCTTCTCCTCTTTGTGTATTTCTCTATTTGTTGGTTATGTATATATATCTACTCTTACTCGTGTATATTTTTCGCCTTTGGCGTTGTATAAATTTTGCTTTACGAATCTGTGTTGGTGATTGTCTTAGGTTTTTACTCTACGTTAGGGATTTGAGCTTTCCTAGATATAGATCGCTTAAATTCTTACCTAGGATGATTATCTGTTAGTTTCTGAATGCTAGAAATGGGTTTAGAGATGACATTTACTTAGAGTATTTGATCTTAATGCCTACGTGTTGGTTGTTTCGAGCTAGAGATAGTCGTTACGAGTGGTGCGATTGGCTTCTGGTTGTTGAGATAGGCCAGACATGGCTATCGAGGTGATTCAGGAGGATTCTTAATTTGGGTTAGAAATAGCTTAGGTTGTGAGAGGTATGTGATGACACTGACGAGTACCGTAGACTGAGTATAACTGGACGGTAGATTTAAGTCTGTGACGGGTAGTGTGCATACGTTCCAAACAAGATGTCTATCCTTTATAGTTTTTGTTCATTTTCTTTTTGTCTTTTCTTTTCCACTCATTTAATCCCAAAATTATTAACGGTAGAATTGTCGAACAAAGAATCAAGAATCAATCTTTGTAGACACAATACGATATAACCTAACCGGTATATATCACGCGGTAAAAATAATACCAACTCTTTGCTTGTCGCTTTACCGCTTCAACAAAACCTTCAAGGCTAGTAGAAGTCAAAAGCACACTAGAAGACCTGTGAAATAGTACACACCTCTGAAAAACTAAGAGAGAGAGAGAGAGAGAGAGAAATATATCATAAGTGCATAAGAAACAAAGCTTACTCTATTAGCAGAGCTAAGGTATCCCCAATGAAGTCGCCAAATATCGTGGCGCAAAAAAACCTAAGCACAAATATGCTTGAAAGCAATGGAATATCCACCAAAATTTAATTTTAAGATGGAAAACATCGATAAACCCCTAAAAACAAAAACATAGGTGTCATAACCAAATTCAAGTTCGTGAGTCAATTATGCATGGGAAAGATATTAGAACCCCAAGAAATATGATATAAATAATGATTACCTTTAATTAACTTTTTGAATGAAGTGTTAGTCTAAGGTGTTCAATTTCTCCTATAAGTATTAAGACACGTTTATAGGAAGGGAAAATGGTTTTTTCATTAGGGTTCTTGACAAGATTTTACTCTTGCTTCTGTGTACCTCCCGATGCGATGGAGAATTTAAAGCGACATAGTTCCTGGTTAAAAATATATTGTGTATTGGTTACTTTTAAAGAAAAAGATCTTATTGCGCTAAGGTGGAAAGAAAATTGTTTGTTTGTTGAAGTTATTAGGAGGAAGACGGGTATTCGAATTTTTACAAGATGCACGCCTTGTGTTTGCTTGCTCGAGGATAAATAATATGCATCTAGTTATTCCCTTTTTAATCCATTTTTGGCCTTTTTAAAAAAATGAGAATTGAAACGACCAAGTTGTACATCTTGCATATCGCAAACTCAACGGTTAAAATAGATGTACATCTATTTACCAATTTTTAATCTTTTCACTTAAATTATTAATTTATTAAAAAGGATTGTTGAAGCTTAGAATGACTAAGTTGTATTCGGGGAGAAAATAAGGATTAGAACGGACAAGATGTGCATCTTTCCTCCAAACCCATAAGAGAAAATGGATGTACATCCGATTATTCTAATTTTACTCTAAGTTTCAAATCACCAAAGTGTTTAACCCTAAAGTTTCTTAAAGTTTATGAATACACAAAAAGAGATAAGAGATAACTACAAATGGATCGAGTTTTATATCATTCATATTGAACCGAGATTCGTCAATTGAAGTTAATATAACTTATGCACACATAAATAACATAAGGCTTAATTAGTGTCGTAATCTCTTAACTTAATATAAAGTTTCACTTTAGTCCCTTATTTAATAAGCGTTACATTTTAGTCCCTTAAAAATAGTTTTGTTAACCAACATAGTCCATTCTGTTAACTTTTAACTTTAAATGTCTTAGGTGAGACAATAATTTTAAGTGTCCATCATAGACTTTATTTTTGTTTTTAACTTTAACCATTTGATCTTTTTAACAAATAATGCACGATTGAAAATCGATAACACCTACTTAATGTAACAATGAAATACCAACATATAGTGTGTGTGTAAAATAAAATATTAATCCTAATATTTAAAAGGGTTAAATATCTCTTCAATTTTAATCCCTCAAAAAATTTCCTTCAAATAATGGTCCTCTTAAAAATTTGCATCCGCGCTCTCTTGGTCTCTATTGCTAAAATCATCGCTAAAACTATTACTAATTCAGTCGCTAAATAATTAGTCGTGGCTAAAACTGTCCCTAATTATGTCACTAAGTTGTAAAAATTATCGTTAAATTGTAGGAGACGCCAAAAGTATAAATGAAAACTTTTAGAAGAACTATTTTTAAATAAAAAATTTAGGAATTAAAATTAAATATTGAAATATTTATGAGGATCTAAAACCTATTTAATCCATTATAAAAGAAACACAAAACTTCACAACATAATTAAAAAAAAGGTATCCGCCCCTTGTTATTTCAAATGGAATGTTTCATGTACTCTCTCTACTCGTTTCAAGCAAAAACAAAACATAAACTTTTCAAAACACCCACCTTTCCTCTCTCCCAAAATTGAAACACAGCCTTTCTTCTCTCTCTTATTTTAAGAGAAAAAAAGACTCATATTCTTCACTTCAACACAACAACAAAAACTCTCTCATGAACAACAACATTATAAACTTTCCTCTCTCATGAACAACAACCACATAAAGTCTTCTTCCTATTTCACATCAGGGGAGGATACAAAGGGGTATAGAGTATTCCTTGGAATACCCTTCATTTTTAAATTTCTTACCAATTTATCCTCCCCTATTTAAATCCTTTTTGTTACTACAGCACAATTTTTAGGTTTAACAAAATCAAAATATTGTTCATCCCATCCCATGGAAGCATCCGCTCAAACAACAACACTGTCTAATCCAACCTTTTCTCCTTCCAGGTAAAATATCTCACAACTATGGATTCAATAATTTGATCTCTCCATACCTTTTCATCTAATAATAGCATACTACCATATATAAAGAGACAATATCCAAACACTTGTTTTTTATTTTAGAAACGTAATGAGATTTGGAAAGGATAAATATTTGCAATAGAAACGTAATGCTCAATCATTTTCATTTCTAACCCTAGGATGATGAATCATCTTCATCGCACTATAGCTTGTGTTCATCTATAATAATAATTCTCAATCATTTCCAAAAAAATCTATCTAATCCAAAATTGTTTTCTTAATTATATGTTTTTCATTCTTATTATGATTTGAAATTTTAATTGTGATTTAAAATTGTAAGTGATTGAGATTCTTATTGTGATTTGAAATGGTAAATAATTGAGATTCTTATTGTGATATTTAATTGTAAAATAAATTGGATTTCAATTGTGATTGTAGAATGTTGCTCAAATACTCTACACCTAAATCGAGATTTTCATAACTAAAGAAGCTTGTTCCTTCAAATGGGCAACCCAAAGAACCTTCTTCGGTCCCCTCTTCAAATGACGTACAACTATAACTTCATTCTTCATATAAGGTGTTTAAAAAATGGGCTTAATTGGAAACAGATCCTGGAAAAAGAAGTCAAATTCTTGAGTATCATCCAAATGATCAAGATGAGGTAAGAAGAGCTTACCTTGTGAATGGGCCATGTAAAATTAAATTAATTGGATATGAATCCTCAGATATTGGGGAAGGGATCATTCTTTTTAATTTAGTTGGCATGAAGAGTATGATTGGTTGGAATATAGTGTAGAAAAAGATGTTATTTTTTGTTTTCCTTATTATATGTGCTAAAAGGTACTAGTAATTCTACATTTGTGGTGATTGGTTTTAAAGGTTGAAATCTAAAGAATATGTTGAATAAACATGTTGGTGAGAAACCGAATAGTCATCATAAAAATTGTGTGAAAGCATGTGAGGGTCTTATAAAGAAAAAGTAGAGTATTGAGTTTTTGTATGCAAAATATAGTTCAAAAGAAAAAGTGGATTATCTTGTTTGTTTTAAAGCATCACTTGAGGCTGTCAAATATCTTGTTAGAGGCAGATTAACATTTAGGGCACATAATAAGGGTGCAATTTTTGTTTATAAGGGTCACTTTCTATAGTTTGTAGAAGCCTTGGGGAGAAATAGTGAGAAAATAGCTGCAACAATAACAAGTGCTGGTGAAAATTGTAAGATGACTTCTCCTGTTATTCAAAAAGAACTTGCAAATGCATGTGCGGTTGAAATTATTAAGAAGAGTTTGAAGATTTGAAAAGTGATAGTCATTCTAAGGGTGAACCAAAAAATTTGTTACCTGTTATGCAAACTTTTAGTTTTGCATTTATGTTGCACTTAATGGTTGAGATTTTATCCTTGATAAATAATTTGTCACAATCATTGCAAAAGGGGGATCAAGATATTATGAATGCCATGGAACTTGTCCAAATATGCAAGAATTCAGAGATGGTGAACGGGAAACACTTTACGAGCAAGTTGTGGCTTTTTGTGGTAATATTGAAATTGATGTGCCTGACATGGAGTCTCGGTATGTGAAAGATAAAAAATCCAAATGACTTGCTCTTTTTGTTACAAAATTTTATTATTTCAAGAGTTATTGCTTCTTACATGTCATAGATGTGGTATTGAAAGAGTTGAATGATCGATTTATACTTGAAAATATTGAGTTGATCAATTGTGTTGCTTGCTTGAGTCCTTGTTATTCATTTGAAGCATTTGACATTAAATCACTTGTGAGATTGGCAAGATTGTACCCAAATGACTTTGAGGATCTTACAAATAAGGAATTGTTTAGTAAGTTGGAGACTTATATTGAGAGTGCCAAGATGGATGATCAATTTTTCAATTTGACTGACATCTCGAAACTTTGTAGGAATCTTGTTCAAACAAAGAAGCATAAGACATTTAGGTTTGTGTACACACTTCTCAAACTAGATTTTTCCTTACCAATGGCCACTGCAAGTGTTGAGCGAGTACTTTGTATATTTTTTTCATACATTTTATGTATATTTTTCTCATTATGGGAATCCTCTGGATTTTGATCCTAGCTCCACCCCTGTCTCAGATCCAACAAAAACAAATCAAAATAAAACACAAAAAAGGGAGTATGGTTTAACCTCAAAGCTTGGGGGCAGAAGAGGTGTGATGTTTCGCGATGGCTTCACACGGTGGTTGTGTCGACGTTGGCGGTTTCCGAGAATTACAGTGCGTGGTGATTGGCGAAGGTGGCGATTGGACTTGGTTTTCTGACATCGATGGTGTTTCAGCTACTTTTTTCGCAAAATAAAATTTTAGGGTTTCTTAAAGCCAAATTTTTTTTATAGTTTATTGTCAAACATGGTATAGTAACTTGTATAGTGTAATGATGTTGATGTTGCACCAAAATGGAAATAAACCAAATATCAACAAAACGAGAAAGAGCATGTGTGAGCTAGTCTAAGAAAAAGCATCTTTGACTATTTCTTACTATTTTTTCAATTTAATTTTTTTAAAATTGATAAATTTTAGAATCATTACGAATAATAATAATAATAATAATAATAATAATTTTTTTATTAAATTAAAAACTTAGAACAAATGGAGGTTTTCTTTGTGTTGAAATGAACTAATAAGAATGGCAAATAAAAACTTAAATTATAGCCTAATTGTGAATGAAACCTCTCGTTGTAAGGATTTTCGTTGTAAGGAAAAATATCCTAAAGTTTCTAAGAAACACATGGTATCAAACTCTAACAATTAGTCAATTTAAATGACTAAGGAGAAACATGCTTTTGAGTATCGCAACATAATTAAAACTTGAGAATTAAGTAATTATTAAGTTAAATTAGGTATAGAACCTTACAAGTCAATATCTAGACTATATTCAATGGTCTCAAACAAAATTTACAAGAAAAATCATGATTGAAACAAGTATTAGACATCTTACGCAAAAAATAGACTCCTAACTAGGTGAACTAGTAAACAATTATTCTTTCTTTCTATCATACAAAAGAAATAAAATCGGATGAAGACCTAAAAAGATCTAAAAAATTATGACAAAAAACCTAACGATTAATTATTAACCATAGAATAAGAATCTTATTTTTACAGATTTGTATACTTGAGAAACGCCCAAAAACCGCATCAAAACGTGCAAGGCGTCGTAGAAAAATTGTTTATAAACGTATTATCAAAAGTCAATTAAAAACTAATGAAAATTAATTATTAAAAATTCACAAAAAATATTACAAATATCCTAAGATGTTAAAAAGTCAGAAAATTATTTTTCTATATTTTTTACAAGTCAAAATAATCGAAATCGAATGTAAAATTGGACATGTATTGAAGTTTGTTTGCAAGGAAACATGGGGTGTATTGGCAATTTTCAGGATTAGACTAAATCACTCATGACATGAAATCCTGGGCCTAATACAGCGGTGTAGACAGGAAATTCTCCAGGCCCAATTCGAACTACACTGAGCCCATTTCTGAATTATGCTACATCCAATTATCCACTAATAATAGTATTTTTAAGCAATAGCACGCTGACACCTATCATAGCAAAAAGAAGAAAAATGAAAATTAAATAAAAAGGATCAATTATCGTAATACCTGATTGCTTAACGCAATTGTTCATGACCCAGTGTGAAAGTGACACGCCTAGGGCTCAGGCTGAAACAAGGATCAAAAGAGACGCCGGAATAACTTTTCGGTCGTCTTCCCCATAAATGATACGCTGGTCGAAATAAAAACTCACCGGAACGCGAATAAAAATTGCCATGTTCTTGCTCGGAATCGCAAGAGAAATCCAGATCTGGTATTTCAATCAGCACAAGCTTATTCCATTCACCAAAATGAACGCTTATACAGAGATTCAAGCAAAATTTTAATCGATCTCGAACGGGGAAGAAAGCTGTAGCATTTTGATTCTCGATATAAATTCCCAGAAAACTCTACCGAGACATTGATGGGGATACCGTGATGATAGCCTTTGATCTCAATCCTTTCTCAGAAGTGAGAAAGAAACTTTAACTCCTCGATGATGATAGGAAGATCTTGTTCTGAGAATTGAATTAACGACGATTACGTCAAGTGAAAGGCATTCTCAGTGAAGCCAGTGCATACAGAGGAGACTCCTTGCGGAGAGGAAAGGGATGACCTTTGAATCTCTTCCAAGAAACTATAGAAAGATGACGAATGAGTTCCAAGAGTGAAGGAGTCCGTTTTGGTTCTTGCTATGGTTGTTGAAAATGGAAAGCGATGAAGAAAGAGAGTGAAGAGCATGATTAAGAGGATGAGCGAGAGGTTCGTTTAAGAGGAAGAATGGATGAGGGTGATGGTTGTTAGAGGTTAGTTATGGTGGTGTGAATTCGGTTACGGTGAGAGAGATAAAGTTATGGTGTTGAGTGTGGTGGGGAGATAAAGACGGTGGTGAGTTAAGGTGAGGGTGATGATGGTGGTTAACGTGTGAATGAAAGAGAGGGTAAGAAGGTGGGTGATGGTGAGAAGAGGATGTTACAGCTGGAGCATTTTCTTTTCCTAACCAAAAACCCTCTGTCATGCATGCATATCCATGTTAGTGTGGCCAAAAAAAGAAAAAAAGTTGAGCTAGTGTGAATGAGTATACCGCGCGAAACGTGCAAGGAATGCATACTGACGTGATTCTGCCTCATAACATTATGCTTGCCCATGGCCACGTACTCCTTTTCATGATTCGATATTTCGATTTATGATCATTTTCTGGCCAATACATCAAAACCAAAAATGAAGAGTAAAGTCAGGTGAACAAATTACACGTTGAACATTTCTCGAATCGACATCTGCAGCATGCTCTAAAACAGCCATGAACATAAGAAAGTATAATTGGTAAAATGCCGGTAATGTCGGCAAAAATCCGCCAACTACATTTTCTCAACTTCATAGCTTTATAACCGTCGACTCCAACTCCTAATGAATTCGATCCCTTCAGCAAAGTCATAGGTTTCCATGAGATAAACAAATTTGTAGTTGAACACTTTCCAATACGGAGTCGATAACTATGCAAAAACCAAACCTGGAGTCGACTACTTGACCATATGAAAATTCTGCATTTTTCACTAAACGTTTAACTTTGCATACATGATAAATTCATAACTTCCGTGTTTCATAACTTTTGACTCGTGCCTCGAATGACTTCGACTTCTTTGTAGAAGTTGTAGACTGTCGTCAAATGAACAACTTTGTTTTTGAACTCGACTCGAAACGATGCTCGGAAACACTTGTAAAATGCTCCCCAAGTCTAACATTTGGCCACATTGAAAATCTTCAAAATATCACTTATAAATTTCCAAAGTTGTGAACATCAAATTTTGGAGCCTCATAACTCAAAATTCGGGCATTTCTCGAAGAAAACTTCACAAGGACAAATTTGCAGTATGAAATGTTCTCTTTCCAACGAAACCAAATTCGCGAACTTTTGACCACAAACGGATGAGATAGAGAGTCGACAACACGCTCCGTGAACACAAAGTTCTTAAAACTTAGAAAAAATTTCTAAGTCCAAGATTACTTAAAATGCAAGAAATCTCATTTTTACCCCATTCTTCCGACTTTTCTCAACAAATGAATCATATTTTCTCAAATCTCGACCTTCGACCACAATTTTGACCAAAAGTCCACCTGGTCAAACTTTGACTTTCTATTGATTTTTCAACACGCACACACAAATTTCTTTTTATCCAATTGTTCTTGATTTTCCGATGAATCATACGGATTGGCAAGCCATATACAAATACTTTGAAACTTACTGGAGGTCATAGCATCACTTCGGCTCAAATTTTCGACCATAACACACTCTTGCGCGAAAACCTTAATCAATATTCACACGATAGAAGATCAGAACTTCAAAACTCCTGATTGTCATAATACAATCAGAAACTTTGGACGCTGAAGCAACTCGATTTTCAAAAAAATCATTTAAAATGAATTTTTAAAAAAACGAAATCGCCACCTAATTTTATTTGTTCTAGAAAGAACGGGGAAATATAGATAAAACCCACAAAAATTGGATAAGGCGGTCTACAAGACCAAAAAGGATGGATTCGGAGTCGGTTACATAGGGAAGGTATTAGCACCCTTACGCCCATCGTACGATGGGACCCATTTAGTTCGTGCATGTTCGTGTGTTTAAAGTAAAATGCCATCTTCTAATTAATGATCAAGAAATAAGAAAGAAGGAAACGGATTTGTTTATTATTATTTTGAGTTTGACACGGTTTGAAACCGCTGCCTCACGATTCCCTCGCAATGGAAAGTCAAAACTCCGTAGTTCTTGTTGAAAATGTCTTGGATTGGTTGTGTTGATTTTAATTGAATGTTTTTGAAGACCGCGTATGAGCGGAAAAGGAATTTGAATGGGTTGAATTGTTTTAATTGTAGATGACAAGTACCAAAACGTTGGAGGTCCTCTAACGATTCAATACTCGAGATTGGTGATCGAGGTCAACCAATCATCTCTCATCCAAAATCTTTATTATGAAAAGAAGTGAGGTGAAACAAAGTTCATTTTTATTAAGTGTTATGGAATAAAGTATTTAAGTCGTTGGTTACCCTCTAATGGCCCAAATATTTTACATTTTAATTAAATCGCTAACCTCTAACAATTTAATTAAGTACCATAACACTATGTTTTTTTTTGTTTTGTAGAAAAATTGATTTAAAGAAAACAAATTCAATTAATTAATTTAATTTGAAAGTGTTTTAGGGTTATTAGGAAAACAAGCAGCCCATACAAAGTGGTTTTATGTATGCTCCTAAAAGTGAGACTAGCGTGACACTAGTATTCTAAACGACCGATTGAACAATCGATCGAATAGTTGTCTGAGAAAAGCCCAGACCAAACTATAAATGTGTGCAGTGTGCATTGTGTATGTTTACCGCTTGATGAGGAGCCCAAGAGGAGGCTATGTGTTCTAATATGATAAGCGCATAATTAAACGGTAATTAGAACACACAATAGAATGAGGGTACATGTTCAAGGATATATACAACCAAATCGAATTAATTTGAATAATTAAATAAATTGCACCGCTTCAAGTAGTCTTCAAGATTGATACTTGCCCTCAGTGAACATGAGATAAAGGTCCCTACATTACATGATATACGACAAAACATATGTGGAAAAATTGAAATGCTCAAGTATCAATTATCGATTTTTACTAGTTTGATTGTAATAAATTTATATAGAAATTTATTCTAAGAAGGCAACTGATATCCTTATGTTCTCATGCATTCAAGAATCAAAATTGAATTCAAAAATTGCAATATGAAAGGAATTACTATAATATAACTTTATTTACAAAATGAACCAAATAAAATATATGAGTAAAAGTAGTGTAATTGTATTTACAATATTAAATATATTATTAAATATTATGTCAAAATAGTAATAGAACTATAATAACAATTTAAAAAGATATATAGATGCACTAATAGGAAATATATTCTCTGATAATCCTTGAATGCCTTCATAAATAGCAAACATGTTAGTAGCATGAGTGGGATGAAATGGAAATGCGATAATTAGAATATGTATTATTAATCACAAATGAATTGAAAATTAAACATAACAGGCTTATGATAACCAAGTGATTCCATTAACATCAAGTAGCATGACAAATGAAAACATAGTTTTAATTCGCAAATGAAAACAACAACCACAAACTCATGCTATTATTTAATTCACATTTGAAACATAACGATTCGATTTCAAAGCAAGTTTCATCTGCCTAATACAAACCCGGCAGCAGCCATGTTATCACAAATATGCTCGGGATATCGATCAAAATCGATAAACTCAAAGGCAAACACAAACAAGTGTCAAGATAAACTCAATCAACCACGGATTATCAACCAACTTGTATATTTTCAACCACTTACCAAACCGGCAGCCATGTACAAACTTAAAACGCACATTGAATTCTTTTCAAATAAGTTCAAAATCGATGGCAACCACGATACTATGCTATAACCGATTTAAAGCACAAACGAAACAAAAGCATCATCGGCATTATTTCAAAATGAATCAAACAAACACAATGAATCCGGCAGCTTATACATGTATCATTATATCCCAAAATTCGACTCAAACTTGTTTAGCACCAAAAAGGAAATAGCGAATTAATCTTCAAGAATCGATTCAAAACAAAATACCACAACTCAATGATGATACAAACAGAAAATTAGCATAGCATGTATTGTTATTGTTCTAAACAAACTCGAAACATAGCGTAATGAATTTAAAACTATCAAAAATCAACGACATTAAATGGGCAGCAGCTTCCTACATCTAAACATGCCCAATGCAAGCATCTCGCATTTAATATTTAACGCAAACGGGAAGCATCAGAGCATAATTGAAATTTCATTTAAATCCACTCATAGTGTATCCATTCAACACACTAACATCGCCTTCAATATTCAATTTTACACAAATAGACACAAACCTAACGACTTCACACTAAAACAAGTTCAAGAAAGTTTGAATCAATTCATTAGCATCCGAAACCAAAATAACAACCTATTGGTACTCAAATAGTGATATCGAATGTGCTCAAAATTATCTCAAACAAAACAACATTAAACATTGACAATCGATCCAATTTGGTATAAACAAAATATCATAACCGAAACCAATTTGTTACAACTAACTCAAATGGCATCGACATCAAATTGGAATGCACACATACAACATATCCATGTGATTCCTTAGATTGAAACAACTCTCCGTAACATTAGCTCAAAGTCACAAAACACACATATTCCTACAGATTTATCACAGAATTTCTACATCGTGGCATAAAATGGCATTGCAATTACAAGATAGTGATGAATTACCGAATAGTGGTATTATTGCGTGAAATGAGATCAAAGGAGATCGAATGTAGGCGTAATCACAAGTCGAGAAGCGAAACAAGGAGTAAATGAAGGATGTGTTCCGCCAGCACATGGAGCGCGGTAGAGTTCGGAGGTACGAGGATGAAACGGAAGGGTGGTGACGAAACCGAACGGGAGATGGTTCTCGAGTGAGGTCGCAGTGAATGAGTGAAGGGAGTAGGAAGTGTTACGGTTGGAGGTTTGAAACAGATGGAAGTGAGGAGGGTTACGCTTGAGTGTGGGAGTATTGGAAAGCAACAAATGAAAATCGCTTAAGACATTGTTGGAAACATTGAACAGAACCGAAAAGTGGTTGTTTTCAAGGTAGAGGGTTTTGAAGGGTAGTGGTGGTTAACGGCGAAATGGAGAGGGTCAAGGAACGATGGAGGATGGTTTTGTTTGGAGACGATATGAGGAAGGTGATCGGAGGGAGGCTACAGTGAGATAACGGCGTGAGATGAAGCGATGGGTGGTGTGGAGAGACGGCAGAGGTTTTGTGAGGTTTCGCGAGATGGAGGTGTGATGGTTGCGAACAACAGAGGGAACGATGAGGGTGAAGATTGGGGTAGCAACGTGGGAGTTTGAACGCAATGGAGTTAGTGAAGATGAAGACCCATTTATTTTCTACACGCAATTTTTGTTTTTTGTTTTATCTTTCTAATTTGGCCTCCTCACTATTGCAAATTATAACACATATATATCCAATAATTTAGGGTTAGCAATTTTAAAAAATGCCAAAAATACCCCTTTCATAAAATGGGCCACAAAAATGGGTCTCTTAAAAAGTAATAAGCCCAAAACTATTTTTGTTTGATTGTTTTAAGATAAAAAATGGATATCTAAAATTATCAAAAATAGTAAAAATTCGGACAATAAATTATCCAAAAAATAAAACGAGCATATTAAAATAAATTACGAGTATCAAACATTAAAGAAAAATTATCGAAATATTTAAAATTGAAATAAAACGATAATGAAGAATACCTGATTTTAAAACACTTACGGTTAAAAACAAAATTTCGAAATGTATCGAAAAATTAGAGAGATCACATTTTTATGATCTACGTGACACGTAGATTCATAAAGCAGTGAGTTAGAGGCGAAAGTTTGAAATATTTTCCCGCTAATTTTCCGCACAGTGTCGAATTGCTTTTAGCAATCTGTTTGTAAAATCGAAATATTGATATCATCGACATATAATCAACTTAAAATGACACAGTAAACAGGTAGAGAAATAAAAATGAATGAAGTGAAATATCGGGTATTTTATAACTATAAAACGATGCAAATATCGATTTAAACTAATTTTTGGTCAATTTAAATACGACGAAATGATGCATATGCAATGGATGAATGTCTGTTTAATGCCAATGACCTAATGGACGCGTATGCAGGTGAATGCGAAGCCTAAGCCAGATAAAATCGAGATAGGAGGGCAAATTTTGGGTGCATAGTTGTTCCCTATTTAATCGTCTTAAACCTGAAAGTGAAATTGGCTCTAGCCTTTTGAACTTTCAAGGTAGAAGAAGATTAAATATTTAAATAACCCTAAAATTTGCGCTCCGAAGAACAAGTAGAAGTATTTTTTTGTCTTTTTTTTTTTATTATGTTTGGAAGCCTCCACCAACAAGCTTTGGTGATAATGGTATTATATTCCAAAAGATTTTCCTCAAGAGGAGAGGAACGATGAATATTTACAAGGCGACTCGACAACAAGGTTATGACGACCAGTTTTGAAAAACTGTTGGTAAAAGGCTCGACTTCAGATGGTTATGGTTTACGAGTCAATCGTGATTAGAATGAAAATGATATCAAAATGGTTGACGCCGGTAAGGTTAGGGGAACACAATCAGTGATTGAAAAGAAAATTAGCAAAGTTGCTACAACGGTAAGGTTATCGAAGACATCGATCGTGATCGGTGAAACAAAATTAGCAAAGTTGCTAACGTAAGGTTAGGAAGACATCGATCGTGATCGGGTGAAACAAAATTAGCAAAGTTGCTACAACGGTAAGGTTACCGGAAGACATCGATCAGGTGATCGGGGAAACTGAGACATACAGTAAGGTTACTGGCATCGGTAAGGTTACCGGGGAGAAAAGTTTTACTCAAAGGAGAAACGACGAACTCCAATCATATATCTTTAGCACGAATACACTTGAATAAGCGGCTTCGTAGATCAAAGAAGACGAACTCATAGATCTTTGGAACGAGCATACTTGAATAAGTTGCTTCGCAGATCAAAATGAAACCAGACAGACCTTTGGAACGAGCATACTTGAATAAGTTGCTTCGCAGATCAGAAAGGTAAGAACTCATAGATCTTTGGAACGCGCATACTTCAATAAGTTGCATCGCAGATCAAAATGAGAAAGATGATCTTTGGAACGCGCATACTTCAATAAGTTGCATCGCAGATCAAAAAGGTAAGAACTCATAGATCTTTGGAACGCGCATACTTCAATAAGTTGCATCGCAGATCAAAATGAGAACAGACAGGAGTATATGTCAGGTAAAGATATTAGACACACACAAGAAGGAGACCGACGGAGCGACTCACCGGGAGAAGATATATGGAGTGGTAAAATCGTCGATCAAGACGAATTTACGGGGAAAGAGGCCAAACAAAGGGGATCCTAGCAAGGATTGCCAAACTATGTTGGACTTTAAAAGGTTGCAAATGTGCAAGAAATACAATATCCCTCAGGCCGAAGGCGAGGTGTAATTCTTCAAGAGTGGCAATTATATGAATTACCACACACCAAGTATGGATACTCAAATAACCGAGAAGCAAGAAAGGTTAGACACCGACTCTTACTCACACTCTAACGACAGAGGCAAACACGGGTAAGAATACCAAAATAAAAATTTGCAAAAAAGCAAGACGCTTGGTAAATGAATTGAATTTGAATGATATAGGAGACCAACACGGGGTCAAAATGCAGATAACAACAACAAGAAGAATTTCTTGAGGGAACTCTGACTGGGAATACCACTTGGGGATTTTTTTATTGAATGATCTTCGGAGACGCAAAAGGTACTCGATAAAGACTTTAATCTGGCTTATGCTTAGATGCATGTTTGAGATTATTATTTTTTAGCGTAATGCTCCATATCAATGGAAATGCTACGCGTTTTTGGATGCTATGCAATGCAATGATAATTACTATATGCAATGTGTCGATGCAAAGACATTTGTTGGAACTCAATGGATAGAATCCGATCTTCTGACTTCTATTGAAGGAAACCAATAACCAGGAATTAAACCCTGATCTCCGATGAGCTAAGGATAAAGATCCTGAACTTCTGATGGAGAAAATCCAACACAGACTTAGATCTCTGAAGAGCTGAGGATGACGATCCTGACTTCCTGACATGTCATTCAAACTCAATGGTTGTTTAGCTTGCGCCTGGACTTGACCTGATCAACTATGAGGTGGAGGAATGCCCCTGCATAATGCTTTGCCCCAGTTTGTAGGGATTTTGAAGAAAATAGCCTCGAGAAGGCTTCCTGAGATTTGTATTATCAAGATAAATCTGCCCCAATATTATAAACTTGGAAACACTGCCCCTCCCCGGACTAACCAAAGGTAAAGATGGTTTCAACCATGCTCAGATGAATGCCCCGACTACTCATCACTTTGAGAGATTCTTCGAATCTCGACCTAAATGCCCCAGATTGACTGAACTTTGAAGATATCACTTACTAAGGGTGATTAACTTACATCTTGAAAGCAGGCTACTTCACAACCTTACTTCTTGACTCGAACTGCTTTGTGGTCAATCAGATACTTGAAGAAATATGTCTTTCAGGACAATCAAATTATCCGTCTGATGCTCAATATGCAAGCTCACTTGATGTTTAAGCACTTATCCATATGCAAAGAATGTATTATTCTATGAATGAAAATTCTAATGCAAAGTTCATGTTTGTCTTGAAGTTAAAAACTTTTATTGAAAAGATATCGAAACATTGAATTTTTTTGTAAAAGATTGAGTGATATCAACTCAAATGTTTAGCAAACCTCCTAGGAGTCAGGTTACCGTATTCTTGTAACAGATTTGCTTTCGAATTAACCCATGCTTCAATTAGGACTTTTAAGGGTTGTAACGTGGTCTGGTTCACGGGTTTTTAGAAAAAAGATTTTTAGGCTCAAAATATTTGATGCCCTCCCATTCTCCGTGATGTTCTCCATTCCTAAGTTCAGATAACTCGATGCGAGCATTCATCTCTTGTGAGAAATTTGTAATGCGGTTGAGGAACCACTGAGGTCTCTCGGACACGACAGTCACTCACCTTTTGCTTTTGGTGTCTGATCACATGACCTTGTTCTTTTGCTGAGGATTTTATTTGTCTGGTAATCCTTTTCTTTTCTTTCTTTTGCCATTTTTGCCTAAGCGACTTATTATGAAGTTTCGACTTAGCGGGCTTTTTGTCATCATTTTTTTAATCACTTTTCTTTTGAACAAGTCGTGTGATCTTCCATCTTTGTTTGATTGGAAGTAACTGTGACTGCTTGAATCCTTGGCGGATGAAAGATGACAATTGTGGTATCGTCATCTGTTGATTTCCTGATGTGTGAGAGTTAACCATTATGGTATCATCCTCTTTTGATTCACAATGTTGATAGATAAAGGTTGAGCGTTCCAACCTTGAGTTTCCTCGATCTTTTGAAAGATAACCATTCTTGTATCCTTGGATGCGCACTCTTGATGAGTTTTGAACGCTCGATCGGGTTAATGAACACTACCCCGCCTGTGTTAAAAATGAGGGTTTTCTATGAATAGAAAAGAAACTCCTACTTCGAGGCTCAAAAGGGGTTAACGAGGGTTTCACTCCCTTATATCTCCGGTGTTTGGGAATTTGAAACAAGGCCTGTACATCATTAGCAGGGTCTTTACTCGAAAGCATAACGTTTGAGATTCTTGGTAAATTGTTCGTCATCCTCCCTACAGAGGTGTTGCTTTATTAATAAGAGTTGAATATCAAAAGCATAGTAAAACAAATAAGAGTGAAAGCGAATGGATCAGTTCAAGACAAACATATTCAATGCATTATGATTAATATTCAGAAATGAGCAAGTTTTGCATACAAGAAAGTACTGAACAAAATAAGAAAGATTACAAATGAGCATGCAAGATGAAACTATAAATCTCCATGTTGAGGAGACTAGTCTCCGTATGGATTTCTTCAAGATGCACTTCGTAGTCTTGGCCTTTATTGAGTCAAAAGAGAGTTCAATTAATGCGTAGGCCCTCCGAGTGAACGTGATTGCTTTGGAATCAATGAGTTTCGAATCCCTTTGAAAAGATTACATCCTTCAATTGTATGGCGGTGCCCCTAATGGAACTCACAGTGGGCATCAGGATCATATCCCAAAGGATATGGAAAAGGAGGTGTCCTGAGCTCTTTTAACTCCACCAAAGAATGTTGGAGTAGGTGAGAAAGCAACTCACGATGAGGCATAGGGATTGGATCATGCACTTTTCTTGGCCTTATCAGATTCTTCCCACCTTGCTGTTGACGATTTTGTCGATAAGTTTGTTGCTGAGGAGCGTTATGCTGTTGGAGATCATACTGAACGGGTGTTTGACAGACAGTTGCAGCACAAATTTGTGGAGCACACTGATTAGAAGTAGCTTTTGTCACTTGATTAGGAATTTGAAATGGAGGGTAAACAGGAGCTTCTTCCTCTTCCTCGAAAATTGTACTTTCCTCTTCATCGATTTGCTCTGGAAATTTGGAAGCAATAGGAACATCCTGAATGTTACCCATCTTGAGACCACGCTCAATTCGTTCCCCTACAACAACTAGGTGTGAAAATGTAGAAGTACATCCAGCAATTAGATAGGGACCTTGCAAGGTATTGGAGAACATCTCAATGAGTTCTCGTTCCAAAAGAGGAGGTTGAACTCTAGCAGCTAATTCTCTCCATCTCTGCGCATACTCTTTGAAAGATTCTTCAATCTTCTGAGTTAAACCTTGGAGTTGAATTCTGGTGGGAGCCATGTCCCTATTATAGTCGTACTGATTGACAAAGGCTACAGCTAAATCTTTCCAATTTTGGATGTGAGTTCGTTCAAGCTGAGTGTACCACTCGAGAGATGCTCCACTAAGGCTATCTTGAAAAAAGTGCATGAGGAGCTTGTCATTTTCCGCATAGGGAGCCATCTTATTGCAATACACTTTGATGTGAGTAATTGGACAAGAGGTACCCTTATACTTCTCGAAAGTGGGGACTTTGAATTTTGCAGGAATTTTGATATCAGGCACCAAGCACAAACTAGGAGCGTCTAGACCAAGGGAATTACGACCCTCAATAGCTTTCATCCTTTTCTCAAGGAGGTGAAGCTTTTTCTCAGACTCACTTTCTTCAATCGGAAACCTGAAGGTGTCAAACGAAGACTCAAAGATGTCCTCACAATGAGGAGTTCCATTGACATGCATTTGCACGGTGTTTCTAACATTTTGATCTGAAAGGACCTCCATGTGGTTAAGACCAACACCTGGTGGATTAACATGATCAATAGCAACAACTTCAGACCTTTGAACAACTTGCTTCAACTCTTCTTGTCCAATGGCGAGGTTCTGGATAACCTCCATGAATTGATCCATCCGGCATCTATATGAGTATTCATCGCACCACACTCATCAAGTTGATCCATGATGACGATGATGTCAGGAAATCAGTCTTGAAGTCTTGAGATTCTGAATAAGAAGCCAGGATGAAATGAGTCCTTTGATTGAAGTGAATGAAATGCATGATGATGCATGAATGATAAGAGAAATAAACTCTTTTGAGATGATTGATGCAAATGGAATGCGACATGATGATAATAACAGGTTCACAGAGATGTGAAACAGGAAGGATATTGGTAATCAGAACAACTTATTTAGGTGGGCTCCTATGATAGGATAGCTCTAGGCTTCTACCCAATAATCCCGAACAAGGTGGTGGTGGTTTTTGCTAAATGTTTCTCGGAGTCTCAGATCCCCTTTTACAAACACTATCATCGCGCGAGAGGCCTACATGGCGATAGTATTTGTAAAAGTATACCCCAAGAAACAGCTCTTAACGGGATGCTCGAAATCCAAAATTTGAGCGTTTGGTCTCGGTTAGGACAACATGAACAAACTTAGAGTTATAGGTCATTTGTCCAAAGATCGATGTCCTGCGCTATCGCGGGCCAACAACCTCCTTAAAACAACCAACTCTAAGCCGGAGTCTTCGCTTCGGGCCAACAAGACAATGGAGTCAGGTGGACCTAGGCTACGCAACCCCTATATTCCTAAAAGGTGACCTAGAAGCCTGGGTAGTGGGCTTATCTATGTATCAATGCCCATGAATTCCCAACACAATAATATATCAACAAATTAATATATAAAGCATAGAGAAAAATAAGCAAATAAATAATAGATAAGCATAAAGAAGAAAGCGATAAACAAACACACAAACATGCGAAGAACTAAACTAGGGTTGACTCGCTTTAGTCAAAAAAAAGTTTTAAAATTATTCCCCAGTGAAGTCGCCAACTGAAGCAACTCGATTTTCAAAAAAATCATTTAAAATGAATTTTTAAAAAAACGAAATCGCCACCTAATTTTATTTGTTCTAGAAAGAACGGGGAAATATAGATAAAACCCACAAAAATTGGATAAGGCGGTCTACAAGACCAAAAAGGATGGATTCGGGAGTCGGTTAAGAAGGTATTAGCACCTCTTACGTCCATCGTACTCGATGGGACCCATTTAGTTCGTGCATGTTCGTGTGTTTAAAGTAAAAATGCCATCTTCTAATTAATGATCAAGAAATAAGAAAGAAGGAAACGGGATTTGTTTATTATTATTTTGAGTTTGACACGGTTTCGAAACCGCGTGCCTACGTATTCCCTCGTGCAATGGGAAAGTCAAAACTCCGTAGTTCTTGTTGAAAATGTCTTGGATTGGTTGTGTTGATTTTAATTGAATGTTTTGAAGACCGCGTATGAGCGGAAAAGGAATTTGAATGGGTTGAATTGTTTTAATTGTAGATGACAAGTACCAAAACGTGGGAGGTCCTCTAACGATTCAATACTCGAGATTGGTGATTGAGGTCAACCAATCATCTCTCATCCAAAATCTTTATTATGAAAAGAAGTGAGGTGAAACAAAGTTCACTTTTATTAAGTGTTATGGAATAAAGTATTTAAGTCGTTGGGTTACCCTCTAATGGCCCAAATACTTTACATTTTAATTAAATCGTTGGGCGAACCTCTAACAATTTAATTAAGTACCATAACACTATGTTTTTTTTTGTTTTTGTAGAAAAATTGATTTAAAGAAAACAAATTCAATTAATTAATTTAATTTGAAAGTGTTTTAGGGGTTATTAGGAAAACAAGCGAGCCCATACAAAGTGGTTTTATGTATGCTCCTAAAAGTGAGACTAGCGTGACACTAGTATTCTAAACGACCGATTGGAACAATCGATCGAATAGTTGTCGCTGTAGAAAAGCCCAGGACCAAACTATAAATGTGTGCAGGTGTGCATTGTGTATGTTTACCTGCTTCTTGATGAGGAGCCCAAGAGGAGGCTATGTGTTCTAATATGATAAGCGCATAATTAAACGGTAATTAGAACACACAATAGAATGAGGGTACATGTTCAAGGATATATACAACCAAATCGAATTAATTTGAATAATTAAATAAATTGCAATTCGCTTCAAGTAGTCTTCAAGATTGGATACAGCTTGCCTCGTCAGGTGAACATGAGATAAAGGTCCCTACATTACATGATATACAGACAAAACATATGCGGGAAAAATTGAAATGCTCAAGTATCAATTACTGTATTTTTACTAGTTTGATTGTAATAAATTTATATAGAAATTTATTCTAAGAAGGCAACTGATATCCTTATGTTCTCATGCATTCAAGAATCAAAAATTGAATTCAAAAATTGCAATATGAAAGGAATTACTATAATATAACTTTATTTACAAAATGAACCAAATAAAATATATGAGTAAAAGTAGTGTAATTGTATTTACAATATTAAATATATTATTAAATATTATGTCAAAATAGTAATAGAACTATAATAACAATTTAAAAAAAGATATATAGATGCACTAATAGGAAATATATTCTCGGATAATCCTTGAATGCCTTCATAAATAGCAAACATGTTAGTAGCATGAGTGGGATGAAATGGAAATGCGATAATTAGAATATGTATTATTAATCACAAATGAATTGAAAATTAAACATAACAGGGCTTATGATAACCAAGTGATTCCATTAACATCAAGTAGCATGACAAATAGAAAACATAGTTTTAATTCGCAAATGAAAACAACAACCACAAACTCATGCTATTATTTAATTCACATTTGAAACATAACGATTCGATTTCAAAGCAAGTTTCATTCGTCTAATACAAACTCCGGGCAGCAGCCATGTTATCACAAATATGCTCAGGATATCGATCAAAAATCGCATAAACTCAAAGGCAAACACAAACAAGTGTCAAGATAAACTCAATCAACCACGGATTATCAACCAACTTGTATATTTTCAACCACTTACCAAACCGGGCAGCCATGTACAAACTTAAAACGCACATTGGAATTCTTTTCAAATAAGTTCAAAAATCGATGGCAACCACGATACTATGCTATAACCGATTTAAAGCACAAACGAAACAAAAGCATCATCGGCATTATTTCAAAATGAATCAAACAAACACAATGAATCCGGGCAGCAGTTATACATGTATCATTATATCCCAAAATTCGACTCAAACTTGTTTAGCACCAAAAAAGGAAATAGCCGAATTAATCTTCAAGAATCGATTCAAAACAAAATACCACAACTCAATGATGATACAAACAGAAAAATTAGCATAGCATGTATTGTTATTGTTCTAAACAAACTCGAAACATAGCAGAATGAATTTAAAACTATCAAAAATCAACGACATTAAATCTGGGCAGCAGCTTCCTACATCTAAACATGCCCAATGCAAGCATCTCAGACGAATATTTAACGCAAACGGGAAGCATCTGTAGCATAATTGAAATTTCTCATTTAAATCCACTCATAGTGTATCCATTCAACACACTAACATCAGCTTCAATATTCAATTTTTACACAAATAGACACAAACCTAACGACTTCAGCCTTCACACTAAAACAAGTTCAAGAAAGTTTGAATCAATTCATTAGCATCTGGAAACCAAAATAACAACCTATTGGTACTCAAATAGTGATATCAGAATGCTGCTCAAAATTATCTCAAACAAAACAACATTAAACATTGACAATCAGATCCAATTTGGTATAAACAAAATATCATAACCGAAAACCAATTTGTTACAACTAACTCAAATGGCATCGACATCAAATTGGAATGCACACATACAACATATCCACAGGATTCCTTAGATTGAAACAACTCTCCAGAACATTAGCTCAAAGCTGTCAAAACACACATATTCCTACAGTACTTATCACAGGAATTTCTACATCGTGGCATAAAATGGCATTGCAATTACAAGATAGTGATGAGAATTACCGAATAGAAGCTGGTATTATTGCAGTGAAATGAGATCAAAGGAGATCGAACAGAAGGCAGAATCACGAAGTCGAGCTGAAGCGGAAACAAGGAGTAAATCTGCGTGAAGGATGTGTTGTTCCGGCTAGCACATGGAGCGCGGTAGAGTTGCTGGAGGCACGAGGATGAAACGGAAGGGTGGTGACGAAACTGGAACTGGGAGATGGTTCTGAGTGAGGTCGCAGTGAACAGAGTGAAGGGAGTACAGGAAGTGTTACGGTTGGAGGTTTGAAACAGATGGAAGTGAGGAGGGTTACGGCAGTTGGCGTGAGTGTGGGAGTATTGGAAAGCAACAGCGGAAAATCGTTTAAGACATTGTTGGAAACATTGAACAGGAACCAGAAAAGTGGTTGTTTTCAAGGTAGAGGGTTTTGAAGGGTAGTGGTGGTTAACGGCGGCGAAATGGAGAGGGCTGAAGGAACGATGGAGGATGGTTTTGTTTGGAGACAGATATGAGGAAGGTGATCGGAGGGAGGCTACAGTGAGATAACGGCGTGGAGATGAAGCAGATGGGTGGTGTATGGAGAGACGGCAGAGGTTTTGTGAGGTTTGCGCGAGATGGAGGGGTGTGATGGTTGCAGAACAATAGAGGGAACGATGAGGGTGAAGATTGGGGGTAGCAACGGTGGGAGTTTGAACGGCAATGGAGTTACTGGTGAAGATGAAGACCCATTTATTTTCTACACGCAGCCTTTTTGTTTTTTTGTTTTATCTTTCTAATTTGGCCTCCTCACTATTGCAAATTATAACACATATATATCCAATAATTTAGGGTTAGCAATTTTAAAAAATGCCAAAAATACCCCTTTCATAAAATGGGCCACAAAAATGGGTCTCTTAAAAAGTAATAAGCCCAAAACTATTTTTGTTTGATTGTTTTAAGATAAAAAATGGATATCTAAAATTATCAAAAATAGTAAAAATTCGGACAATAAATTATCCAAAAAATAAAACGAGCATATTAAAATAAATTACGAGTATCAAACATTAAAGAAAAATTATCGAAATATTTAAAATTGAAATAAAACGATAATGAAGAATACCTGATTTTAAAACACTTACGGTTAAAAACAAAATTTCGAAATGTATCGAAAAATTAGAGAGATCACATTTTTATGATCTACGTGACACGTAGATTCATAAAGCAGTGAGTTAGAGGCGAAAGTTTGAAATATTTTCCCGCTAATTTTCCGCACAGTGTCGAATTGCTTTTAGCAATCTGTTTGTAAAATCGAAATATTGATATCATCGACATATAATCAACTTAAAATGACACAGTAAACAGGTAGAGAAATAAAAATGAATGAAGTGAAATATCGGGTATTTTATAACTATAAAACGATGCAAATATCGATTTAAACTAACTTTTGGTCAATTTAAATACGACGAAATGATGCATATGCAATGGATGAATGTCTGTTTAATGCCAATGACCTAATGGACGCGTATGCAGGTGAATGCGAAGCCTAAGCCAGATAAAATCGAGATAGGAGGGCAAATTTTGGGGTGCAACAGACGCACATGTCTTGTACATTGATATGACATTCAAAATAATGAAACCTCACAAATTCAGATTTTGAGAATCAAACCTTTTCTTCAGAATGGTGTATGCTCTCATAATCTGAAAATCATGATCCCATGGTTAATTCATAAATGATATGCATGCATTGCACCTATTGATTAAGTATATGCCAATTATTTATTGAAAAATGAAGAGGGCGAATTTTGAGGTACAACACTCACTACTAAGTTTGAAAATCTAAAGATGAAAAAAGAAGAGAACATACAAGAATTTCACATGAATGTTCTTGAAATAGCCAATGCATGCAGTACCTTGGGTGAGATGATTCCAGAGGAGAAACTGGTAAGGAAGATTCTCATATCTCTACCTAAGAGAATTGACATAAAGGTAACAACCATAGAATAAGCTCAAGAAATCAACATCATGAAAGTGGATGAACTAGTTGGTTCTCTCCAAACACTTGAAATGGGCATTAATGAAATATCTGATAAGAAGCCTAAGAGCATAGCTTTCAAGTCTAACACTGAAGAAAGAGACTAGGAATATGATCTTGACACTGAGGAAGGACTATCAAACACCATAGTCTTTCTTGGAAGATAATTTAACATAGTGTTGAAGAGGATGAAGCGAAACTAAAAACCAAATATCTGGAATATCCCACACGACATCAGCAGAACAAATAATTCTATGAAGAAAGCAGAAGTTGAGAAAAGACCTACTCAAGGAAGAGAATTAAGGTGTTTTGAATGCGGAGGTTTTGGTCAAGTCAAAGCAGAATGTCCAACTTTCCTCAAAAGACAAAGCAAAGGACTGAATGTACTATAGTCAGATGAGGATTCTGAAAATGAAGTGGAAGAAGAATCAGCCAAATATGTAACAACTTTGACTGGTACCTATATTTCTGATGGAGACTCAAGTGATGAAGAATTAACTTTTAAAGAGCTAACTGCTACTTATAAGGAACTATGCATTAAAAGTGTTGAAGTATGCCAAGAGAATGAAAAGCAGAAGAAGCTCATAATAAAATTGCAAGACAAAAAGAAGGAACATCTAGAGACTCTTCAGAAGCTGGAAAGTGAAGTGACTTTGCTAAAGTCTGATCTTGACAAAATGTCCAAATCTGTCAAGATGTTAAATAGTGGATCTAAGACACTGGATAAGATACTTTAATCTGGAAGATTAGCAAGAGACGTGAGTGGTCTGGGATACAATGGAACAAAGGAGTCTTCTACAAAACCTATTCAAATACAGACTGAACCAAAGATGTCAAATCAAGTGTTTCAACATCAAAGAAGAAACAACTACATACAGCCTAACAGAAGACCTCAACGCTAGAGATGTCATTACTGTGGAAGACATGGTCACATAAAGCCGTTCTACTTCAAACTGTATGGTTACCCCAATCCTACACCCCAACCAAATATGACTCAAGCCAACCCAAAGAAACAATGGACTCCCAAAGCTAATATTGCATGTTTCTTGGCTCACACGTCACCAATAGTAAAGACCAAAGAGGACTGGTATTTTGATAGTGGATGCTCAAGGAATATGACAGGAAACAAAAAGCTACTAGTTAATGTTCAAGATCATTCAATGGGTTATGTCAACTTTGGAGATGGAATGAAGGGAGAAATCAAGGGAGTGGGCAAAACAAACTGCTCTGAAATTCCTAATATTGAAGATATATTGTTTGTCAAAGGACTAACATCCAACTTGATAAGCATAAGTCAACTATGTGACCAAGGATTTAATGTAAACTTCACAAAATTTGAATGTATTATTACAAATAAGAAGGGTGAAGCTGCTATGAGAGGTATGAGTACCAAGGACAATTGTTATCTATAGGCTCCCCAAGATACAACTTATCCCACTTATGTTAAGGTTAAACAAGTTGAAGGCAGGAGTACCCATAAGAAAAATAAAAATTTGAGGCCAACTGATTACAATTTCCCAAGGGATGTCATGACATCATATAACTCTTCAAGAGTTAATGATTAGTCTGTTGAAAGAAGAACTATGGATCTGGCCCAGAAGTTTTCTAAAATGAAGTTGGTCAACTGTTATTCAAGAGGGTGGAATGTATATAAAATTTCAAGAAGAGAGCAAGGGGGTGTGATACGGTGAACTGACTTTGTAGGATTTTTGTATCCAAATGTGCGGATAGCAAGAGTCGCCACCGACTTTTATTTTTATCCAATTAAGGGAAGGTAAAAGTAACAGAAAAAGACCTTCGTTAGATTCTGAGTTCGGGAGAATGGTTATGAAAAGGGAAGGTATTAGCACCCCTTTCCATCCGTAGTTATCTACGGGCTCTTAGTTGCTCTAGATCACTTTTTTAAAATTGCTTTCTGTGTGTTTGACAATGATGTTTTGAAAAAAGGCATTTCGCTTTGACTTTGTAATGACTCATGTAGGAGTGTATACAAAGTGTTCGGAAATGTTTTTGTTTTGAAAAGAATTTGAACTTTGAAAAAGAGTGTGTGGTGTGAAAAGCATTTGGTTTAGAGCAAGCAACTAAAAGACTTATTTACCCACTCAGAATTGGTCGTTTTTCATACTTCTACGTTCCTTTAGAATAGCGCTAGCCGTACCATTAGTTGGTAGGTAGCTCCATTCATTGGATGTAAGCGGGACACTCGAAGGGACATCGGATGGTCATAGAAAGCAACTTGCAGGAAGTATCCTAGCACATTCGAAGGGACTATCATCATTTTTCGTAGGCGACAGTCGAGGGTCAAGATCATGTATTCGGAGGCGACATCGTGGGTCTATGATCTTTGTATCGAAGGGACTATGATGATTTGTTTTTGAAGGCAACGGTGCTAGAATACCTCTACGTTCGAGGGACATGACCATTTTGAATTCGCAAAGGCAACGAGAGAGAATTACCCTAAGGGGTGCGTGTGTGAAAGAAGTGTGTTGATTTCAGATATTTTATCTTGAAGATTAGTGGGCTATGTTCAATTTTAGTCTTGCCATACACGCCTAATTACTAACAGTTTATAGGGTGCGGAAATTAAAATGCGGAATGTAAAGTGCGGAAAGGTAAATGTCCTACGCTATTACAAGGCTTTGGGGCAGATACATAATTTTAAATGCGGAAAATAAAAATCCTAATTAAAACTATCACATCCCACAAACAGTTACATTATTGGAAAAAATAGAATGATAAGGGAAGAATCGTCTGAATCGGATTAACCTTGAGGGGAATCCTGGAACAGTAAGCGCCTTAACCATCAGACCATTGGACACTTGGTGTTGGAAAGCTGGAATTCAAGGAATATATGTGTACACGCGTCAGGGATGAGTTTGAAACTGAGTCAGCTACGCGTGGGCCCCGGTTGACTGGATGGACAAATCAGAACGCTTGCTTTCGCCACGCATGCCTCGCCGGATTCCTCAACGGTCAACGACGTCGGAGCCCTAGCTCCGGTCGTCTTCTCCGACCAAACGCGATCCAAAACCTGCAAAATAAAAGAGATAAACGAGAAAGAAGACCCTACCCCCCTAAATCGAACCTTCTGAGTTCAATGGTACCATTGGTTTTGACTGAAACATCCTGTAGCTACCGGTTCGAACGAAGCAGCTTAGATTGCCCTAATCATGGTAATATGCAATCCTGACGTTCAAGGTGTGAAACGATTGCCCAGATCGATCATGTGGAGCCTCAGAAACACAACCAAATCATTAGAATCGATTGAAACAAGCAGATAATAAAAGTGCAATTTCAAGAAAAATTAGTTATGTATGCATGTATATGGCTCGATTTAGCTTGCTTTGATCCATAACAATGATGTATACTTACTCATACTTACCCCCTGAGCACGTTTGGATGGCTGGAAGAGGCTGAGAAAGGCTGGAAATAAAATTCGATTTTTCAAAGTTTCTTGAATTTTTTTTGCAAGAACTAGGGTTTGGCTTGAGCTAGGGTTTCGTCCTTTGTCGGCTAATGCTTGATATTTATAGAGAGGATGGATGGCAAAAGCAAGCAAAAAAGATTCATCCATCAATGTGCAAATATTTTCCAATAAATAAAATCAAATTTCCTTAAAAACTTGATTTTTTCTTTCCATATGCAAGCTATCACGATTTGGCAAGAGTCTTGGGCTTTCTTGGACATTAAGTAAAATATAAATCCAACTTATTTGAAAAAATAACCTTATTTTCATATTTTATGTAATTTAATTTGGAATTAAATGGTTTAAAATCCAAAATAAAATAAATAAAATAGAAAATTGCCATGGCCAAGCATTTATGGGTCAAGAATATTGTCATGAACAAGTTTGGATCAAAAGATTATAGGCCCATTTGGAAAATTTTGCAATTTGACCAAAATGTCCTTTTGTGCAATTGTCCAAAATTGCCCAACTTCTGAATGGTGTATCTTGCTCAACTTTCCACATTTTTGAGTGTTCTTGGACTTTTTGGAAATCTCTAAGAGTCCTCTAACCAACCTTTTTGGTCTCATATTAATTGGAGTTACCATGCTCAATATATCTTCAAAACAAAAAGTTGACTTTTTGTTGACTTTGAAAATGACCTGTAATGTTTTGAGCTATACCTCTCAAATGAAGCATTTTTTGGACATTCTTGTGAGACATGAAGTTGTAGAGAATTGAATTTCCTTCAAAACAAGAGGTGGTGGAAAAATTTCTGAGAAAGTATGAGAAAGTTATGATCACCAAAGTTCAGCTTGACTTTTCACCTAGAAACCCTAATTTAGAAAGTTTGACTTTTGAGCAAATCTTGAGTTTTCTTGATGAATCATGACCAACCCTTGATCAAATGATGAATGTAACTTCAAAATGAGGATGTTGACCAAAAATTATGAAGTTTGACTGTATGTTGACCACAGTTGACTTTTTGTCTAATACAACTGATTTTCAACCATCTGAGCAATTGTCTGAGGAAACTTGACTTGTGAAGCTTGAAACTTGACATGGAGAATCTTTGAAGCATATGAGGAGGCATGAAGGCCATTGGGGATGTTGGAAGTTCATCTTGACTTGAGAGATACCAAACCCTAGTTTGGGTTGATTGTCTAGGAGAGAGTTTGTCTGATCAACTCTTGAGGAATCCTTGAGCATAGATGTATGAAATCTCTTGAGTAGATGGAGGGCAAATTTTGGGGTATGACAGCTTCCCCGGTTCAATCTTCTTGTACTGGAGGGTTAGATTGACACGCTTGTCTTTCGTGACCTGGAGGTAGAAGATGATTGAACACTCGAGTACACCTGAAAATTTGCACTCGCTGTTGGTGGATGATGCGGGAATGGGCTTACAGATGCCATTTGGAGAAGCTGGATACTTCGCTGGAAGGTGAGCCGTACGCTAGACTCGAGAATGTTGATAGGTGAGTTGGCGGAGACGGGCTTAAGATACCATCCGGAAAGATCGATGTTGGGGAGTGAGCCGTACGCTAGGCTCTGTAGACGTTTCTGGAAGGAGCATGGAGATGGGCTTAAGATGCCATCTGGAGGAAGTCATACGTTAGACTTCGTGTTCACTTTTGAATGAAGTTATTGGTTTGTATTGATTTTTAACCATATATGCAGCATTCTGAAAGTGAAGCACTGTTGATAAGTAGTCGGAGATGGGCTTAAGATGCCATCCAAGTAAACTGAGTCGTACGCTAGACTCTGTAGTTGCTGTTGATAATAAGGGAATCAGAATAAATCTTTGTGCTGATTACTCTGAGGGAGATTGTAGTTGGCAAAAATGTGGATAGCTCCTCTGTTGCGCATCGGGTGTTGATCCATTGCTGTTATCGGAGGATAACCGAGGTGGTCTTTCGGATAGTTTTCCGCCGATTCGGGCTTAATCCTCGACCACGTCGGAGGACAACCAAGGGCGGTCTTTCGATAGTTTTCCGTCGATTCGGGCTTAATCCGGATCGTCCGGAGGACAACCAAGGCGGTCTTCGATAGTTTTCCGCCGATTCGGGCTTAATCTCGACCTTTGCGCCGAATTGATCACACTGCTTTGGAGAAAACAAAAGGAACTTTGATAGAATATTGGTTAGTTTTATGCAAAGTATGATGCATGACGGTGTATATGAATGACATATGCATAAGTTATGACTTTATGAGTAATGTATGAATGATGAATGCTGTGATATTTCAAAACATATCCATCTTGAAGAAGATGCGGATGTTCCGTTTGAAGATTTCTGACTCCTGCTTGGGGAATTGAGTAGGTGAGAACCCCGCTTTTGAAGGAGAAGAAAGATACCCTGGATTCCTCCGATGCACTATCTGACCAAGTCTTGGGCCTAGATATTGTAGAGGAAGGTAGAGTTTTGAGAAACCCGTTGTTGGAGATCTCATAGACCCTGCTGAGGAGAATCTGGAAGGTGATCTGTTGGGGACCTTGTATGTAGATCTTGCTGAAGAAATTTAGGAGGCGCTCTACTGGGGATTCTGGGTGCAGATCTCGCTGGAGAGCATTTGATAGTTGCTGGGAGACCGGGCTGGAAGAGTCAGGATCCCGTTGTAATCTCTGGCTGGGGAATGAAGATGTAGGTTCCTCCGATGCACTATCTGATCAAGTCTCGAGTCTGGATACTGCCGCTGAGGAAAAGGGACGGGCTGAGAGATACCCGCTGGGGATAAATACCTTGACTGGGGGTGAGGTGTTACTGCTTGGAGACTGATGTAACATTACTTAGTCGAGTGGAATTGCCGTGGATTCCCTTTGCTCCGGGAAATTGTGTTGTGAATGACACCTTTACAGGGATCATGCTCTGTGGGGGAATGCTTTGGTGACTTTCGTCGTCGTCTCAATTCCTGTAGCCTGTAGTAAGTACTTTTGTATGTTCACTTTTCGTATGTTTGTGATTAGATTCTTATTGTCAAATGCGTTTAGTCATTCAAAGCAAACGTTGGACTTATTGCAAATAACAACAGCAGAAATTGTGAAGAGAAAGAAGTTTGCGTTTATTTGAAAGGTGGCGTATGGCCAAATAGTTTGTACACAAGAAAGGTAAAAAGCTATGCGGAAACAATCTCGTTAAGTTCCAACTATGCTAGTACTCATATATTTCGACTATCTCATCTCCTTGTCACAAGAGAAAGTGAGTAGACCGATCTTCGCCATTCGAACCTTGAATGCCGATAGTAGTCCGGAAGCGATGATCCGAAGAGACATAGTCGACGCTTAAATCCCTAACTTTTGCCTAGACCGCCCTTTCGGTTTTCACCACCGATACCTTTTTGCCCAAGCCGCCTTTCGTGTTTTCGACTTGCCGGTGTACATTTTTTGTATATATCCTTAACTTTTGCCCGAACCTTTGGTTCTCCAGATGCCCTTATTTTTGCCTAGGTCACCGACCTAGCGGGTCTCTTTTATGCGTAGTATTTTTGACTATGTCTCGCTCAGGTGTGGGAAATCTTCACCATCCATGGTGCTAAGTATCATAGCTCACGAAAATATCGTTTGACTACAAATGGTCCCTCGAGGTGGGAGTCCATTTGCCCCGGATCACCTTGTGGAAGAATGATGCGCTTGACTACTAGATCACCGACTTGGTAGACTCGGTGTTTGACCTTCTTGTTAAATGCTCGATCATTCGCTTCGATAACCGTCCATGGCGATGGACGCGAGTCGCTTCTCATCAATCAAGTTAATCTGGTCAAGGCGAGTCCGATCCAATCGTCTTCACCTAACTCGCCTTGGAGGACTCGTTGAGGGTATCCGAACCTCGATAGGTAAGACGGCTTCCATACCGTATACAAGAGAGAAGGGTTGCCCTGTTGATGTTCGGTGAAGTGCGATAACCATGAAGAGCAAATGGTAACATCTCATGCCAATCTTTGTAAGTCACCGCATCTTCGTATGATCTTCTTAATGTTCTTCTCGGTGATGTCAATCTTGAATTGCGTGCGAGTTCGATCATCTTATTGTTGAGATTGGAACCATTATCCGTGATAATCCTTTCGGAGTGCCATAAAGATTATGCATAAGATTCTTGGGATGCATACGAGGTCGCTTCTACCCACAATCAATTGCCACAAGGATGAAACGATGTCCTCCTTGATTTCTCCAATCATGTCAATGCATTGCAAAAGGCCAAGGAGAAGTTAAAACATTCAGATACCGAGGTACGTACTTTGTCGGCATAACCGCACTTGTGACAAGATCGAGCGAAGCGGTGACAATCGCTTCCATGGTGGACCAATAGTAACTGTTCTCAAAATCTTCTTAGCCATGGTGTGTCCATCGAGTGAGTACCAAATGCGCCTTCGTAACTCTTCCATGATACGCATTGCGGTTTTCTGGTCTACACAGCGGAGTAAGCACAAGTCGTGATTGCGCTTGTATAAGATGCCGTTGTTGAGGAAGAACTTGGAAGCAAATCTTCTCATGAACTTCTTGTCATTAATAGATGCCCCTGCGGGATATTCCTGAGTCTCAAGATACCTCTTCACGTCATAGTACCAAGGTTTCTCTTCTGCGTCAAGCTCACAACAATACTGGTTCGTCGAACTTCTCAATGATGATCCGGGAGCCTCGTTGTCCCATCTAACCTTGAACATAGACGACATAGTAGCTAATGCGTCTGCCAACTGATTCTCTTCTCGTGGAATATGATTGAAAGTGATCTCTTCAAAGTAGGGAATCAAACTCAAAACATGCTCTTGATACGGAATGAGATTCGGATGCTTCGATCCCACCGCCTTTATCTCGATCGATCACTAAAGTCGAGTCTCCATACACTTGCAAGAATTTGATTCTTAAGTCAATAGCACTTTGATACCCATGATGCACGCCGACCGCCATGTTGTTCGTGCAACTAAAACATAATCGCGGTGAAAGGCGGTGTCCTGTAGGGATGTAATGATGGCGCCAATGCCATTGCCAAGTGCGTTTGAGGCTCCATCAAAGACCATAGTCCATCGGGATCCTTGTTCGGGTCCTTCGTCTGGGCCTGGTTCTTCGCAATCAGTAACTAGTAAAACATCTTCGTCTGAAATTGAACCGCATAGATGATAGTCATCTACGGCTTGATGAGCCAAATGATCGGCTACTACACTTCCTTTGATCGCTCGAGAAGTGTACCGATGTCATATTCGGTCAAGATCATTTGCCATCTTGCTATTCTTCCGGAGAGAGCTGGTTTCTCAAAGATGTATTTTATCGGATCCATCTTGGAAATCAACAAGGTAGTGTGAGTCAACATATACTGTCTTAGTCGGCGAGCAGCCCAAGCCAAAGCGTTGCAAGTTTTCTCAAGCTGCGAGTATCTTGTTTCACACCGGTAAACTTTTGCTAAGGTAGTATATTGCATGCTCTTTTCGACTGCACTCCATGTTGCCCCAACACACACCCCATTGAGTTCTCTAGCACTGTCAAGTACATGATAAGAGGTCTTCCTTCGGCGGGCGGCATTAGAATAGGAGGATTCTGTAGGTATTCCTTGATTTTGTCAAAAGCGATTTGGCAATCGTCATTCCATTCCACTACTTGATCTTTCTTTAGTAACTTGAAGATTGGCTCACAAGTAGCAGTTAGGTGTGCAATGAATCTGGCAATGTAGTTCAATCGGCCCAAGAAACCTCGACCTCCTTCTGCGGGAGTTGGCATCTCTTGAATAGCTTTAACCTTGGGGATCAACTTCAATACCTTTACCATCGACAACAAACCCTAGGAGTTTTCCTGATCCGACTCAAAGGTGCATTTGTTAGATTCAGTCTCAATCAGACTTCTTCAACCCGTCAGCCGCAAATGATCAAGATGTTCTTCTTCACCGTGATCGAGCTATCATGTCGCCGACGTAGACCTCTATCTCGTGATGAATCATGTCATGAAACAAGGTCACCATAGCACGATAAGTGGCACCGCATTCTTTAGTCCGAACGGCATAACCTTGTAGCGTAAAGTGCCCCACGTAACAAAAGTAGTCTTCCATGTCTTCGGAGCCATTTTGATCCGATTGTAACCGAGAAACCATCCATGAAGGAGAAAACCTTATGCCGAGCGTTTGTCAACCGTAACATCAATATGAGGAAGTGGAAATCGCTTTCTGACTTGCTTTGTTTAGATCAGTAATCCACACACATTCGTACTTTGCCATCCTTCTTAGGCACGGTACCACATTTGCAACCCACGGGATAAGAGGTGCTAAGAAACCAATTGAACTGCTTTATAACTTCGCTTTGATTTTCTCTCGACATCTCGTGACGATACGACGAACCTTCGCTTTCACCGAGAAAACCTTCTTTGTTGGCAATCGATGTACCACAATATCAATGTCCAAACCCATGCATGTTCGTATGACCAAGAAAAACCTCAATATAGTCTCGTAGCATTTGAATCAATCTTTCTTTAACACGCTCTCAAGACCCGCTCCTATCTTGATCTCTTTTCGTCGCAAGACCCAAATTCACAACCTCAACTTGCTCTTCGTGTGGTCAGATAACTCGCTTCTTCTTCAGTAGCCCGCAAGTTCTCCGGCACTTCACAATCTTCCTCACTTTCGCCTTCGGCTTGGTAGATCGGATTATCAAGTCATATTTAGCAATAGCATAGGTATTAACTAGATTCGAGTGATTCTCAGTTGTATCACGTGGGTGTGTAAGAAACACATAGCTTTTGAAGGGGTGATAAAGTAAAGAAAGAAAACAAACAATTGAATGCAAAAGTCCAACGAATTTATTGAATGAAAATACGCAAACGACAATAATAACCTCGCAACGAGCCATGATGCCCTGCAAGGCACTAGGCTTTCAAAGTTTATTGTTCAAAACATAAAGAAATACGAAAAGCAAAACAAAACAAGAGCAATTACCGGCTAAAGGAGATTGGTATGACGCCTTCGTCTTCCAATTGTCGAGCCCATGATCCGAGTCGAAGATCCACTTGCCGATGTCGTTGTCGCCGCTTCTATAGCATGGATTCCACTGACTGATGCGAAAGGAAGTTGGCCGCACGCTCGCGCATCATCTTCGACCTTGATGGTGAAGCCTAAACCATTCTTGTCGGATTTGAAAGGAAGATTGGGAGCTGTCCCCAAATAGCACTACCTCCTTGTTCAACAAGAGCTTGAGCATCTTTCAATGAGGCCATCCTAGGCGGAGCTGTAACTTCAGAGTGACAGAGAGTCACAGCACGACTGGGTATTGTTTCAAAAGCTTGACAGGAGTCTCAAGAATTCTCCTTCCATCTCGAGGTAACGGAATGACAGATGACGACCATATACTCTTCTTCACCACATACCGTGACAACCTTCCCTTTCACCGGTACTTCAGCTCGATGCAAGGTAGAGGTACCGCCCCATGTATCCAAGGGCGCCCGAGTAGACAAGAGTAAGCGGACGGATGTCCATGACAAAGAAGGTGGAGTCAAAAGTCGGGAACCGACTTTAACAGTGCAGTGAGCTCTCCAAGCACCGCTTAGAACCATCAAAAGCTCTCACAATAATGTCACTGGTCTCGAACCAACCCTTCGACATCAAGTCGATCAAAAGCGCTTCGGTAGGATATTCAGAGCGTAACCGTGTCAACCAAAACATGAGATGTGGTAGTACCTTGCATTCAACAGAGATGCAAGGCTTTGTGTTTCTTTCCAGAGTCAAATCAAGATCGAGAAGCCTAGGCCGTTGTTGGCAGCCAGCTAGCAATACAAACTTTGAACCGATCAGTAGTAGTGTCTGTACGTGAGCATTCTTCGTAAACTTCACCAAGGCTAGCATGAGCCTCGAGCACAAGAGCAGAGAAAGCATGGAAATCTTGGACGAGTCTGTCCCAATTGTTCCACAACATTGTAGTCACTCTTCTTGATAATCTCTTAATTTCCTCCATTTCTTGTTTGAGGTGTCTTGAACTTCCTTTGGTACTTCGGTTGAGCAGATGAGCCACCGGTTCTTTCCTCTAGCTGGGGATATTGGTGGAGTATAAGGAATGCGAGCTGGAGTCGCAATGTCTTTTGGAGGAGAGATATCTGGAGAGAATACCCTTCCGGTTCGGGTCACCTTACTTGATCCGGTGATGTTGTCGATGTTAGGAATGGTAGCTTCAATGGTCAGATCTTCAATGGTCAGAGGGTATTTCTTGACGCCATGATAGTAAACATCAGCTCCATAGTTCCAAGGGATAGCTTTGTCAGAGGAATATGGAACTAGTCTTGGAGAAGTAATGATGAGAGGTGCCACTCTAGGCACAGAATCAGCAGAGGAAATTCTTATTGTGTTAACATCAGCATAGTCTTCTGGAAATCGTCACCCCATCCGTCGCCTTAACATCTTCAATAGGAATCTTGTAACTATCGAGAGTGTACTTCACCATGTAATCATATTTTCCACTTGGCTGCCCCAAGGTATCCCACACGATGGCACAGCTCGCATTGTCAATCTTCAACTTAGACATATCTTCACGCCGCATGTGGTTTCGAAATAGTATCTCACGGTTGTCCATCATGCATCGAACACGCCTTCTCAACCAAGCACAACCATCGCGCGGATGGGCACCAACGACAATTCTCCGGCATCCCGGATTGACACCGCTTGCAAATGATTCTTCTTAATACCATCGAGGAATGGTCAAGTCATCTATGTTGAAAACATAAGTATCATCACCCAAAGCTTGGAACTCTTGTCATGGTTAGGCATAGGCGCTGATCACATTCGAGTCTCAACAGAGGATCAAACTCAATCGCTTAGCTTCAATCATATCTTGAATCTTGTTCTTCGAGCCCAACAATTGTCGTTGTCGCCTCGACGTTGGAATGGTAAGCACACTTAGCATTAGGATTGTATTCGGAGAGGAAGTGTTGACATTCGAGGAGGATCCTCAAAGTAATCACCGCTTTCAACATGTGTTGCAAGGCTTGCGACAAAGGCATGTTGATCTTCGTGAACCGCCTTCAGGCGCTGCTCGCTACGCGCATTGTCTCACCGAGGTTGGCCGATGTAGGATCGAGATCACAACTTCCCCACGATTGAGCACGGTCGGTCTTGGCTCGGCCTTTCCGACCATACACGATTGGCTTCTTTCTTACCACCAAAAGATCTCTTCGCAGATTTGAAGATGACTCTACATGGATCTTCCCACTCTTGATACCACTTCAATACGCGTCAATATCATGAATCCGGATGAAGAATTTCCAATCGATGATTGAAGAACGGGCCTGTCGGTGTTCCATAAACATATCAACCAACTCCCTATTGGACAAGGGTGGTTGAACTCACCGCTAGATCTCTCCACTCGAGCATACCCTTGAACTTCTCGTCACGACCCATAGACATGCTTTGTAGTTGCATGCGAGTGGGTGTCAATTCAAGATTGTACCATCGTCTAGAAAGCACCAAATCACCCAAGTACGGATACGCTTCTCTAGTGTACCATTCCAACAAGCTTCCGGACAAACTCTCTTGAAAATAGTGCATCCACAACTTTCTCATCATCGTGGGGATTGATTTTCGAACATAGGACTTCAAATGCAGCTTAGGGCAAGACATGCCATCATACTTAGCAAAAGTTGGAACTTTGAACTTGGGAGGAATCACAACACCGTGAACAAGACTCGATCATCAAAGTTCAGGACATCTTCGTGTTTTCCACAAGATTCAGACGGTCCTCAAGTTGTTTGTACTTGTCATCTTCATCGTAGTATGGCTATAATCGAGCGGTCCTCTCCTTCTTTCTTTGGCTCCTGGTCACCTTCATCACCCTTGGTACTCCCCGGTATGGACACTTCCTTCGAGAGCTCGATCCGACGACCGCTTTTGGACCCCTTTGTAACGCCTACCCATGTTGAGGAGACCAACAACCTTCTTCTTCTTGTTGATGAGCTTCTTCAAATCTTCTTGGCCTTGGACCAAGTTGGTGAACATCTCATAAACCGAGCATTCTCGAGCCCGAGATCTTTGACACTGCTCAAGAGCCATTTCGCTAAAATAAATAGCGAGCAAATGAGAAAACCAATCTCCAATGTACCTGTGATGCAATGTTATGCTATGATATGCAATGTTTATGCGAATGCAATGCAATGTTTTCAAGGACCTAAGAGATTTAAATTTGTTAAACAAGCAATGAACAAACATTTATTAGTACTCTTTTCATTATTCTTTTTTCTTTTTAAGTACAAGAGATAGTTCAAAACAATAAAAGAAAACATAAACATCCTAAAGCTCTAAGTCTCCCATGGGCGCTTCCTCTTGATGCCGATGTAGGCATTGATGCTTCGCTCCCCATGAAGTAGCTTGGTCAACTCTAACACTTTCTTCTCGCTTGCATAGCACTGAGCTTCAAAGGTATCCCTTTCTTCTTTTAGTTGAATCCAGGATCTCTTCAAGTCTTCAAAATCGTAGGCATGTCGATGGAGAATAAGATAGGTACGCCACCTATAGCAACAGTTCCATAATTACCGGTAGAACAGCATGAATGGCATCATGAGGTTTTGAGCTCGAGCTCGCACCCATTTGAGGTAAGGTTCCCAAGGAATGGAGTTCGGTGCCCCAAAGTCTTGGTATCGCTTCTTTACCATGCCCCAAGCGTGTATAAACCTTCGTCTAATTCGAGATCGTGATTGTAGTCGAACACAACATCTTGGAGAAGCATATCATGTGGACCATCTCTTCGAGCAAAACCAAACTGACGTAGAGCTAAGGAAGGGTTGTAAGTAATACCTCCCCTTATACCAAGTAGTGGTACATTAGGAATTCTCCACAACGCCGATGAAGGTGAAGTCCTTTTGAGAGAAAAGACTCCAACGGATATTGGAATGAGAGAGTGACATTAACCTTTGAGACCATCTCAACCTTTGTTCATTCTTCAAAACTGATGGAGGAAGGTGCAAAATAAACCACCTGGAAAGTAACGGTATACAACACATGAGAGTTCCTTGTCTCTTAGTAGTACGAGTGTGGAGAGAATGTAGGGTGTCTCCAAGCAAGGTAGGCACAGGATTGCGGGTAAGGAACAACTTGATGGCATTGATATCGATGAATTGATCCGAGTTAGGAAATAGAACCAAACCATAAATTAGCAAGGCCACAATGTTCTCAAATGCATGGAAACTCATAACTTTGAGGAATTCTCGGGCTTTCTTAATTAGAAACTTAGCAAGTAAACCCTTAACTCCACTTCTAGTTTCCCAATTGGCTTCAATGTCTGAGCGCTTAAGATGTAAGGCGGATGCAATGTCTTCGTACTTAGGAACCTTTTCTAGACCGGTGAATGGCATTTGATCAAGAATAGGTATCCCAAGTAGCTTAGAGAACTCTTCCAAGGTAGGAACCAACCGATAACTGAAATGTAAAGCAATGGTGTTTGGATCAAAGAACCGGAATAGGACATGCATCATATCTTCTTCAAACCGAGATAACCAAATCAAGTAGATAACCATGTCTTTTGATGAACTGAGCATGGTCGGGAATTTCTGAAACCAATTCTTTGAGTTGAGAAGGGATACCCATGAAGTTGATTCGGATAGTCTTTCTAGAAGCCATAATTCCTACAAAACAGAGCAAAGATAAATCCCTAGGTCCTTGAAATAGTTAGAAATGATATGCAATGCAAATGATGTCATGATGTCATGTTTAGCACACACAAACAATTCACACAATGAGCCTAGGGTGAAGGCTTGCATGAGGTATAGGTGATTACCCTACCAAAAGTTTGAGTTGGTTCATCCTGTCCTATAATAGTAACCGGGTTCTAGGAATCTCACATCACAGATCTTTCTCGTAGGTGCTTATTTTAATACGACGGCCAAGTGGTCGGTCGAAAATGTCCCAAAAGTCTAATCTCAATGAGCATAGCATCGAGTATCAACCAACCTCGGTCTACACCAAATTCGGCCATCTCACTACCTTCTAATGGCCAAGATGGGTCAATTAAGGTTCTAAAAGTTTAGTTAGCTTGACACCACGCAGAAGCCAAATACTATCTTCAACTTGGGAATGAAGAGTATCGGACAACCAAAGTGTCACGCTAACGTAGCCATCATGTTGACCGCTTAGTTATACGCCTAACGGTCGCGATGATCTAATGCTACTTACCTAAAAGGAAACCCGATCCCGTGTAAGATCCCCAACAATATAATACCCAAGCAACCCTTAAAGATAAAGCATACAAGTCAAACAAAAGCAATAAAAGTTATCTAGAAATCCCTAAGGCAATTCTCTTTAGGGTGTATTCTCACAGAGTCGCCACTCGGATACGGTGAACCGACTTTGTAGGATTTTGTATCCAAATGTGCGGATAGCAAGAGTCGCCACCGACTTTTATTTTTATCCAATTAAGGGAAGGTAAAAGTAAGAAAAAGACCTTCGTTAGATTCTCGAGTTCGGGAGAATGGTTATGAAAAGGGAAGGTATTAGCACCTTTCCATCCGTAGTTATCTACGGGCTCTTAGTTGCTCTAGATCACTTTTTAAAATTGCTTTCGTGTTTGACAATGATGTTTTGAAAAAGGCATTTCGCTTTGACTTTGTAATGACTCATGTAGGAGTGTATACAAAGTGTTCGAAATGTTTTTGTTTTGAAAAGAATTTGAACTTTGAAAAGAGTGTGTGGTGTGAAAAGCATTTGGTTTAGAGCAAGCAACTAAAAGACTTATTTACCCACTCAGAATTGGTCGTTTTTCATACTTCTACGTTCCTTTAGAATAGCGCTAGCCGTACCAGGAAGTGTTACGGTTGGAGGTTTGAAACAGATGGAAGTGAGGAGGGTTACGCGAGTGTGGAGTATTGGAAAGCAACAATGAAAATCGTTAAGACATTGTTGGAAACATTGAACAGAACCGTAAAAGTGGTTGTTTTCAAGGTAGGGTTTTGAAGGGTAGTGGTGGTTAACGGCGGCGAAATGGAGAGGGCTGAAGGAACGATGGAGGATGGTTTTGTTTGGAGACAGATATGAGGAAGGTGATCGGAGGGAGGCTACAGTGAGATAACGGCGTGGAGATGAAGCAGATGGGTGGTGTATGGAGAGACGGCAGAGGTTTTGTGAGGTTTGCGCGAGATGGAGGGGTGTGATGGTTGCAGAACAATAGAGGGAACGATGAGGGTGAAGATTGGGGGTAGCAACGGTGGGAGTTTGAACGGCAATGGAGTTACTGGTGAAGATGAAGACCCATTTATTTTCTACACGCAGCCTTTTTGTTTTTTTGTTTTATCTTTCTAATTTGGCCTCCTCACTATTGCAAATTATAACACATATATATCCAATAATTTAGGGTTAGCAATTTTAAAAAATGCCAAAAATACCCCTTTCATAAAATGGGCCACAAAAATGGGTCTCTTAAAAAGTAATAAGCCCAAAACTATTTTTGTTTGATTGTTTTAAGATAAAAAATGGATATCTAAAATTATCAAAAATAGTAAAAATTCGGACAATAAATTATCCAAAAAATAAAACGAGCATATTAAAATAAATTACGAGTATCAAACATTAAAGAAAAATTATCGAAATATTTAAAATTGAAATAAAACGATAATGAAGAATACCTGATTTTAAAACACTTACGGTTAAAAACAAAATTTCGAAATGTATCGAAAAATTAGAGAGATCACATTTTTATGATCTACGTGACAGATTCATAAAGCGTGAGTTAGAGGCGAAAGTTTGAAATATTTTCCGCTAATTTTCAAGACAAAGGTCGAATTGCTTTTAGCAATCTGTTTGTAAAATCGAAATATTGATATCATCGACATATAATCAACTTAAAATGACACAGTAAACAGGTAGAGAAATAAAAATGAATGAAGTGAAATATCGGGTATTTTATAACTATAAAACGATGCAAATATCGATTTAAACTAATTTTTGGTCAATTTAAATACGACGAAATGATGCATATGCAATGGATGAATGTCTGTTTAATGCCAATGACCTAATGGACGCGTATGCAGGTGAATGCGAAGCCTAAGCCAGATAAAATCGAGATAGGAGGGCAAATTTTGGGGTGCAACAGTTGCCCCTATTTAATCGTCTTAAACCTGAAAGTGAAATTGGCTCTAGCCTTTTGAACTTTCAAGGTAGAAGAAGATTAAATATTTAAATAACCCTAAAATTTGCGCTCCGAAGAACAAGTAGAAGTATTTTTTTGTCTTTTTTTTTTTATTATGTTTGGAAGCCTCCACCAACAAGCTTTGGCTGATAATGGTATTATATTCCCAAAAGATTTTCCTCGAAGAGGAGAGGAACGATGAATATTTACAACTGGGCGACTCGACAGCAAGGTTACTGGGTGACGACCAGGTTTTGAAAAAAAACTGTTGGTAAAAAGGCTCGACTTCAGTATGGTTACTGGTTTACGAGTCAATCAGGTGATTAGAATGAAAATGATATCAAAATGGTTGACGTCGGTAAGGTTACCGGGGGAACACAATCAGGTGATTGGAAAAGAAAATTAGCAAAGTTGCTACAACGGTAAGGTTACCGGAAGACATCGATCAGGTGATCGGGTGAAACAAAATTAGCAAAGTTGCTACAACGGTAAGGTTACCGGAAGACATCGATCAGGTGATCGGGTGAAACAAAATTAGCAAAGTTGCTACAACGGTAAGGTTACCGGAAGACATCGATCAGGTGATCGGGGAAACTGAGACATACAGTAAGGTTACTGGCATCGGTAAGGTTACCGGGGAGAAAAGTTTTACTCAAAGGAGAAACGACGAACTCCAATCATATATCTTTAGCACGAATACACTTGAATAAGCGGCTTCGTAGATCAAAGAAGACGAACTCATAGATCTTTGGAACGAGCATACTTGAATAAGTTGCTTCGCAGATCAAAATGAAACCAGACAGACCTTTGGAACGAGCATACTTGAATAAGTTGCTTCGCAGATCAGAAAGGTAAGAACTCATAGATCTTTGGAACGCGCATACTTCAATAAGTTGCATCGCAGATCAAAATGAGAACAGACAGATCTTTGGAACGCGCATACTTCAATAAGTTGCATCGCAGATCAAAAAGGTAAGAACTCATAGATCTTTGGAACGCGCATACTTCAATAAGTTGCATCGCAGATCAAAATGAGAATGCATGTGAGTATATGTCAGGTAAAGATATTAGACACACACAAGAAGGAGACCGACTGGAGCAGACTCACTGGGGAGAAGATATATGGAGTGGTAAAATCGTCGATCGAAGACGAATTTACGGGGAAAGAGGCCAAACAAAGGGGATCCTAGCAAGGATTGCCAAACTATGTTGGACTTTAAAAGGTTGCAAATGTGCAAGAAATACAATATCCCTCAGGCCGAAGGCGAGGTGTAATTCTTCAAGAGTGGCAATTATATGAATTACCACACACCAAGTATGGATACTCAAATAACCGAGAAGCAAGAAAGGTTAGACACCGACTCTTACTCACACTCTAACGACAGAGGCAAACACGGGTAAGAATACCAAAATAAAAATTTGCAAAAAAGCAAGACGCTTGGTAAATGAATTGAATTTGAATGATATAGGAGACCAACACGGGGTCAAAATGCAGATAACAACAACAAGAAGAATTTCTTGAGGGAACTCTGACTGGGAATACCACTTGGGGATTTTTTTATTGAATGATCTTCGAGACGCAAAAGGTACTCGATAAAGACTTTAACCGCTTATGCTTAGATGCATGTTTGAGATTATTATTTTTAGCGTAATGCTCCATATCAATGGAAATGCTACGCTTTTGGATGCTATGCAATGCAATGATAATTACTATATGCAATGTGTCGATGCAAAGACATTTGTTGGAACTCAATGGATAGAATCCGATCTTCTGACTTCTATTGAAGGAAACCAATAACCAGGAATTAAACCCTGATCTCCGATGAGCTAAGGATAAAGATCCTGAACTTCTGATGGAGAAAATCCAACACAGACTTAGATCTCTGAAGAGCTGAGGATGACGATCCTGACTTCCTGACATGTCATTCAAACTCAATGGTTGTTTAGCTTGCGCCTGGACTTGACCTGATCAACTATGAGGTGGAGGAATGCCCCTGCATAATGCTTTGCCCCAGTTTGTAGGGATTTTGAAGAAAATAGCCTCGAGAAGGCTTCCTGAGATTTGTATTATCAAGATAAATCTGCCCCAATATTATAAACTTGGAAACACTGCCCCTGACTAACCAAAGGTAAAGATGGTTTCAACCATGCTCAGATGAATGCCCCTGATTACTCATCACTTTGAGAGATTCTTCGAATCTCGACCTAAATGCCCCAGATTGACTGAACTTTGAAGATATCACTTACTAAGGGTGATTAACTTACATCTTGAAAGCAGGCTACTTCACAACCTTACTTCTTGACTCGAACTGCTTTGTGGTCAATCAGATACTTGAAGAAATATGTCTTTCAGGACAATCAAATTATCCGTCTGATGCTCAATATGCAAGCTCACTTGATGTTTAAGCACTTATCCATATGCAAAGAATGTATTATTCTATGAATGAAAATTCTAATGCAAAGTTCATGTTTGTCTTGAAGTTAAAAACTTTTATTGAAAAGATATCGAAACATTGAATTTTTTTGTAAAAGATTGAGTGATATCAACTCAAATGTTTAGCAAACCTCCTAGGAGTCGTTACCGTATTCTTGTAATGATTTGCTTTCAATTAACCCATGCTTCAATTAGGACTTTTAAGGGTTGTAACGTGGTCCGTTCACGGTTTTTAGAAAAAGATTTTAGGCTCAAAATATTTGATGCCCTCCCATTCTCCGTGATGTTCTCCATTCCTAAGTTCGTATAACTCGATGCGAGCATTCATCTCTTGTGAGAAATTTGTAATGCGGTTGAGGAACCATCGAGGTCTCTGACGACGATACCACTCACCTTTTGCTTTTGGTGTCTGATCACATGACCTTGTTCTTTTGCTGAGGATTTTATTTGTCTGGTAATCCTTTTCTTTTCTTTCTTTTGCCATTTTTGCCTAAGCGACTTATTATGAAGTTTCGACTTAGCGGGCTTTTTGTCATCATTTTTTTAATCACTTTTCTTTTGAACAAGTCGTGTGATCTTCCATCTTTGTTTGATTGGAAGTAATCAGATCGCTTGAATCTTATGGATGAAAGATGACAATTGTGGTATCGTCATCTGTTGATTTCCTGATGTGTGAGAGTTAACCATTATGGTATCATCCTCTTTTGATTCACAATGTTGATAGATAAAGGTTGAGCGTTCCAACCTTGAGTTTCCTCGATCTTTTGAAAGATAACCATTCTTGTATCCTTGGATGCGCACTCTTGATGAGTTTTGAACGCTCGATCGGGTTAACTGAACACTACCCTGCCCCAGGTTAAAAAATGAGGGTTTTCTATGAATAGAAAAGAAACTCCTACTTCGAGGCTCAAAAGGGGTTAACGAGGGTTTCACTCCCTTATATCTCCGGTGTTTGGGAATTTGAAACAAGGCCTGTACATCATTAGCAGGGTCTTTACTCGAAAGCATAACGTTTGAGATTCTTGGTAAATTGTTCGTCATCCTCCCTACAGAGGTGTTGCTTTATTAATAAGAGTTGAATATCAAAAGCATAGTAAAACAAATAAGAGTGAAAGCGAATGGATCAGTTCAAGACAAACATATTCAATGCATTATGATTAATATTCAGAAATGAGCAAGTTTTGCATACAAGAAAGTACTGAACAAAATAAGAAAGATTACAAATGAGCATGCAAGATGAAACTATAAATCTCCATGTTGAGGAGACTAGTCTCCGTATGGATTTCTTGCTTCAGAAGATGCACTTCGTAGTCTTGGCCTTTATTGAGTCAAAAGAGAGTTCAATTAATGCGTAGGCCCTCTGGAGTGAACGTGATTGCTTTGGAATCAATGAGTTTCTGAACTGTGCCTTTGAAAAGATTACATCCTTCAATTGTATGGCCAGTGCCCCAGAAATGGAACTCACAGTGGGCATCAGGATCATATCCCAAAGGATATGGAAAAGGAGGTGTCCTGAGCTCTTTTAACTCCACCAAAGAATGTTGGAGTAGGTGAGAAAGCAACTCACGATGAGGCATAGGGATTGGATCATGCACTTTTCTTGGCCTTATCAGATTCTTCCCACCTTGCTGTTGACGATTTTGTCGATAAGTTTGTTGCTGAGGAGCGTTATGTCTTGGAGATCATACTGAACGGTGTTTGATGACAACAAGACAAATTTGTGGAGCACACTGATTAGAAGTAGCTTTTGTCACTTGATTAGGAATTTGAAATGGAGGGTAAACAGGAGCTTCTTCCTCTTCCTCGAAAATTGTACTTTCCTCTTCATCGATTTGCTCTGGAAATTTGGAAGCAATAGGAACATCCTGAATGTTACCCATCTTGAGACCACGCTCAATTCGTTCCCCTACAACAACTAGGTGTGAAAATGTAGAAGTACATCCAGCAATTAGATAGGGACCTTGCCAAGGTATTGGAGAACATCTCAATGAGTTCTCGTTCCAAAAGAGGAGGTTGAACTCTAGCAGCTAATTCTCTCCATCTCTGCGCATACTCTTTGAAAGATTCTTCAATCTTCTGAGTTAAACCTTGGAGTTGAATTCTGGTGGGAGCCATGTCCCTATTATAGTCGTACTGATTGACAAAGGCTACAGCTAAATCTTTCCAATTTTGGATGTGAGTTCGTTCAAGCTGAGTGTACCACTCGAGAGATGCTCCACTAAGGCTATCTTGAAAAAAGTGCATGAGGAGCTTGTCATTTTCCGCATAGGGAGCCATCTTATTGCAATACACTTTGATGTGAGTAATTGGACAAGAGGTACCCTTATACTTCTCGAAAGTGGGGACTTTGAATTTTGCAGGAATTTTGATATCAGGCACCAAGCACAAACTAGGAGCGTCTAGACCAAGGGAATTACGACCCTCAATAGCTTTCATCCTTTTCTCAAGGAGGTGAAGCTTTTTCTCAGACTCACTTTCTTCAATCGGAAACCTGAAGGTGTCAAACGAAGACTCAAAGATGTCCTCACAATGAGGAGTTCCATTGACATGCATTTGCACGGTGTTTCTAACATTTTGATCTGAAAGGACCTCCATGTGGTTAAGACCAACACCTGGTGGATTAACATGATCAATAGCAACAACTTCAGACCTTTGAACAACTTGCTTCAACTCTTCTTGTCCAATGGCGAGGTTCTGGATAACCTCCATGAATTGATCCATCTGGGCATCTATATGAGTATTCATCGCAGCCACACTCGCCTGAAGTTGATCCATGATGACGATGATGTCAGGAAATCAGTCTTGAAGTCTTGAGATTCTGAATAAGAAGCCAGGATGAAATGAGTCCTTTGATTGAAGTGAATGAAATGCATGATGATGCATGAATGATAAGAGAAATAAACTCTTTTGAGATGATTGATGCAAATGGAATGCGACATGATGATAATAACAGGTTCACAGAGATGTGAAACAGGAAGGATATTGGTAATCAGAACAACTTATTTAGGTGGGCTCCTATGATAGGATAGCTCTAGGCTTCTACCCAATAATCCCGAACAAGGTGGTGGTGGTTTTTGCTAAATGTTTCTCGGAGTCTCAGATCCCCTTTTACAAACACTATCATCGCGCGAGAGGCCTACATGGCGATAGTATTTGTAAAAGTATACCCCAAGAAACAGCTCTTAACGGGATGCTCGAAATCCAAAATTTGAGCGTTTGGTCTCGGTTAGGACAACATGAACAAACTTAGAGTTATAGGTCATTTGTCCAAAGATCGATGTCCTGCGCTATCGCGGGCCAACAACCTCCTTAAAACAACCAACTCTAAGCCGGAGTCTTCGCTTCGGGCCAACAAGACAATGGAGTCAGGTGGACCTAGGCTACGCAACCCCTATATTCCTAAAAGGTGACCTAGAAGCCTGGGTAGTGGGCTTATCTATGTATCAATGCCCATGAATTCCCAACACAATAATATATCAACAAATTAATATATAAAGCATAGAGAAAAATAAGCAAATAAATAATAGATAAGCATAAAGAAGAAAGCGATAAACAAACACACAAACATGCGAAGAACTAAACTAGGGTTGACTCGCTTTAGTCAAAAAAAAGTTTTAAAATTATTCCCCAGTGAAGTCGCCAACTGAAGCAACTCGATTTTCAAAAAAATCATTTAAAATGAATTTTTAAAAAAACGAAATCGCCACCTAATTTTATTTGTTCTAGAAAGAACGGGGAAATATAGATAAAACCCACAAAAATTGGATAAGGCGGTCTACAAGACCAAAAAGGATGGATTCGGGAGTCGGTTACGCAAGGGGAAGGTATTAGCACCCCTTACGTCCATCGTACTCGATGGGACCCATTTAGTTCGTGCATGTTCGTGTGTTTAAAGTAAAAATGCCATCTTCTAATTAATGATCAAGAAATAAGAAAGAAGGAAACGGGATTTGTTTATTATTATTTTGAGTTTGACATGGTTTCGAAACCGCGTGCCTACGTATTCCCTCGTGCAATGGGAAAGTCAAAACTCCGTAGTTCTTGTTGAAAATGTCTTGGATTGGTTGTGTTGATTTTAATTGGAATGTTTTTGAAGACCGCGTATGAGCGGAAAAGGAATTTGAATGGGTTGAATTGTTTTTAATTGTAGATGACAAGTACCAAAACGTTGGGAGGTCCTCTAACGATTCAATACTCGAGATTGGTGATTGAGGTCAACCAATCATCTCTCATCCAAAATCTTTATTATGAAAAGAAGTGAGGTGAAACAAAGTTCACTTTTATTAAGTGTTATGGAATAAAGTATTTAAGTCGTTGGGTTACCCTCTAATGGCCCAAATACTTTACATTTTAATTAAATCGTTGGGCGAACCTCTAACAATTTAATTAAGTACCATAACACTATGTTTTTTTTGTTTTTGTAGAAAAATTGATTTAAAGAAAACAAATTCAATTAATTAATTTAATTTGAAAGTGTTTTAGGGGTTATTAGGAAAACAAGCGAGCCCATACAAAGTGGTTTTATGTATGCTCCTAAAAGTGAGACTAGCGTGACACTAGTATTCTAAACGATCGATTGAACAATCGATCGAATAGTTGTCAGTAGAAAAGCCCAGACCAAACTATAAATGTGTGCAGGTGTGCATTGTGTATGTTTACCTGCTTCTTGATGAGGAGCCCAAGAGGAGGCTATGTGTTCTAATATGATAAGCGCATAATTAAACGGTAATTAGAACACACAATAGAATGAGGGTACATGTTCAAGGATATATACAACCAAATCGAATTAATTTGAATAATTAAATAAATTGCAATTCGCTTCAAGTAGTCTTCAAGATTGGATACAGCTTGCCTCGTCAGGTGAACATGAGATAAAGGTCCCTACATTACATGATATACAGACAAAACATATGCGGGAAAAATTGAAATGCTCAAGTATCAATTACTGTATTTTTACTAGTTTGATTGTAATAAATTTATATAGAAATTTATTCTAAGAAGGCAACTGATATCCTTATGTTCTCATGCATTCAAGAATCAAAAATTGAATTCAAAAATTGCAATATGAAAGGAATTACTATAATATAACTTTATTTACAAAATGAACCAAATAAAATATATGAGTAAAAGTAGTGTAATTGTATTTACAATATTAAATATATTATTAAATATTATGTCAAAATAGTAATAGAACTATAATAACAATTTAAAAAAAGATATATAGATGCACTAATAGGAAATATATTCTCGGATAATCCTTGAATGCCTTCACAAATAGCAAACATGTTAGTAGCATGAGTGGGATGAAATGGAAATGCGATAATTAGAATATGTATTATTAATCACAAATGAATTGAAAATTAAACATAACAGGGCTTATGATAACCAAGTGATTCCATTAACATCAAGTAGCATGACAAACAGAAAACATAGTTTTAATTCGCAAATGAAAACAACAACCACAAACTCATGCTATTATTTAATTCACATTTGAAACATAACGATTCGATTTCAAAGCAAGTTTCATTCGTCTAATACAAACTCCGGGCAGCAGCCATGTTATCACAAATATGCTCAGGATATCGATCAAAAATCGCATAAACTCAAAGGCAAACACAAACAAGTGTCAAGATAAACTCAATCAACCACGGATTATCAACCAACTTGTATATTTTCAACCACTTACCAAACCGGGCAGCCATGTACAAACTTAAAACGCACATTGGAATTCTTTTCAAATAAGTTCAAAAATCGATGGCAACCACGATACTATGCTATAACCGATTTAAAGCACAAACGAAACAAAAGCATCATCGGCATTATTTCAAAATGAATCAAACAAACACAATGAATCCGGGCAGCAGCTATACATGTATCATTATATCCCAAAATTCGACTCAAACTTGTTTAGCACCAAAAAAGGAAATAGCCGAATTAATCTTCAAGAATCGATTCAAAACAAAATACCACAACTCAATGATGATACAAACAGAAAAATTAGCATAGCATGTACTGTTATTGTTCTAAACAAACTCGAAACATAGCAGAATGAATTTAAAACTATCAAAAATCAATGACATTAAATCTGGGCAGCAGCTTCCTACATCTAAACATGCCCAATGCAAGCATCTCAGACGAATATTTAACGCAAACGGGAAGCATCTGTAGCATAATTGAAATTTCTCATTTAAATCCACTCATAGTGTATCCATTCAACACACTAACATCAGCTTCAATATTCAATTTTTACACAAATAGACACAAACCTAACGACTTCAGCCTTCACACTAAAACAAGTTCAAGAAAGTTTGAATCAATTCATTAGCATCTGGAAACCAAAATAACAACCTATTGGTACTCAAATAGTGATATCAGAATGCTGCTCAAAATTATCTCAAACAAAACAACATTAAACATTGACAATCAGATCCAATTTGGTATAAACAAAATATCATAACCGAAAACCAATTTGTTACAACTAACTCAAATGGCATCGACATCAAATTGGAATGCACACATACAACATATCCACAGGATTCCTTAGATTGAAACAACTCTCCAGAACATTAGCTCAAAGCTGTCAAAACACACATATTCCTACAGTACTTATCACAGGAATTTCTACATCGTGGCATAAAATGGCATTGCAATTACAAGATAGTGATGAGAATTACCGAATAGAAGCTGGTATTATTGCAGTGAAATGAGATCAAAGGAGATCGAACAGAAGGCAGAATCACGAAGTCGAGCTGAAGCGGAAACAAGGAGTAAATCTGCGTGAAGGATGTGTTGTTCCGGCTAGCACATGGAGCGCGGTAGAGTTGCTGGAGGCACGAGGATGAAACGGAAGGGTGGTGACGAAACTGGAACTGGGAGATGGTTCTGAGTGAGGTCGCAGTGAACAGAGTGAAGGGAGTACAGGAAGTGTTACGGTTGGAGGTTTGAAACAGATGGAAGTGAGGAGGGTTACGGCAGTTGGCGTGAGTGTGGGAGTATTGGAAAGCAACAACGGAAAATCGTTTAAGACATTGTTGGAAACATTGAACAGGAACCAGAAAAGTGGTTGTTTTCAAGGTAGAGGGTTTTGAAGGGTAGTGGTGGTTAACGGCGGCGAAATGGAGAGGGCTGAAGGAACGATGGAGGATGGTTTTGTTTGGAGACAGATATGAGGAAGGTGATCGGAGGGAGGCTACAGTGAGATAACGGCGTGGAGATGAAGCAGATGGGTGGTGTATGGAGAGACGGCAGAGGTTTTGTGAGGTTTGCGCGAGATGGAGGGGTGTGATGGTTGCAGAACAATAGAGGGAACGATGAGGGTGAAGATTGGGGGTAGCAACGGTGGGAGTTTGAACGGCAATGGAGTTACTGGTGAAGATGAAGACCCATTTATTTTCTACACGCAGCCTTTTTGTTTTTTTGTTTTATCTTTCTAATTTGGCCTCCTCACTATTGCAAATTATAACACATATATATCCAATAATTTAGGGTTAGCAATTTTAAAAAATGCCAAAAATACCCCTTTCATAAAATGGGCCACAAAAATGGGTCTCTTAAAAAGTAATAAGCCCAAAACTATTTTTGTTTGATTGTTTTAAGATAAAAAATGGATATCTAAAATTATCAAAAATAGTAAAAATTCGGACAATAAATTATCCAAAAAATAAAACGAGCATATTAAAATAAATTACGAGTATCAAACATTAAAGAAAAATTATCGAAATATTTAAAATTGAAATAAAACGATAATGAAGAATACCTGATTTTAAAACACTTACGGTTAAAAACAAAATTTCGAAATGTATCGAAAAATTAGAGAGATCACATTTTTATGATCTACGTGACACGTAGATTCATAAAGCAGTGAGTTAGAGGCGAAAGTTTGAAATATTTTCCCGCTAATTTTCCGCACAGTGTCGAATTGCTTTTAGCAATCTGTTTGTAAAATCGAAATATTGATATCATCGACATATAATCAACTTAAAATGACACAGTAAACAGGTAGAGAAATAAAAATGAATGAAGTGAAATATCGGGTATTTTATAACTATAAAACGATGCAAATATCGATTTAAACTAACTTTTGGTCAATTTAAATACGACGAAATGATGCATATGCAATGGATGAATGTCTGTTTAATGCCAATGACCTAATGGACGCGTATGCAGGTGAATGCGAAGCCTAAGCCAGATAAAATCGAGATAGGAGGGCAAATTTTGGGGTGCAACAGACGCACATGTCTTGTACATTGATATGACATTCAAAATAATGAAACCTCACAAATTCAGATTTTGAGAATCAAACCTTTTCTTCAGAATGGTGTATGCTCTCATAATCTGAAAATCATGATCCCATGGTTAATTCATAAATGATATGCATGCATTGCACCTATTGATTAAGTATATGCCAATTATTTATTGAAAAATGAAGAGGGCGAATTTTGAGGTACAACACTCACTACTAAGTTTGAAAATCTAAAGATGAAAAAAGAAGAGAACATACAAGAATTTCACATGAATGTTCTTGAAATAGCCGATGCATGCAGTACCTTGGGTGAGATGATTCGAGGAGAAACCGGTAAGGAAGATTCTCATATCTCTACCTAAGAGAATTGACATAAAGGTAACAACCATAGAATAAGCTCAAGAAATCAACATCATGAAAGTGGATGAACTAGTTGGTTCTCTCCAAACACTTGAAATGGGCATTAATGAAATATCTGATAAGAAGCCTAAGAGCATAGCTTTCAAGTCTAACACTGAAGAAAGAGACTAGGAATATGATCTTGACACTGAGGAAGGACTATCAAACACCATAGTCTTTCTTGGAAGATAATTTAACATAGTGTTGAAGAGGATGAAGCGAAACTAAAAACCAAATATCTGGAATATCCCACACGACATCAGCAGAACAAATAATTCTGTGAAGAAAGCAGAAGTTGAGAAAAGACCTACTCAAGGAAGAGAATTAAGGTGTTTTGAATGCGGAGGTTTTGGTCAAGTCAAAGCAGAATGTCCAACTTTCCTCAAAAGACAAAGCAAAGGACTGAATGTACTATAGTCAGATGAGGATTCTGAAAATGAAGTGGAAGAAGAATCAGCCAAATATGTAACAACTTTGACTGGTACCTATATTTCTGATGGAGACTCAAGTGATGAAGAATTAACTTTTAAAGAGCTAACTGCTACTTATAAGGAACTATGCATTAAAAGTGTTGAAGTATGCCAAGAGAATGAAAAGCAGAAGAAGCTCATAATAAAATTGCAAGACAAAAAGAAGGAACATCTAGAGACTCTTCAGAAGCTGGAAAGTGAAGTGACTTTGCTAAAGTCTGATCTTGACAAAATGTCCAAATCTGTCAAGATGTTAAATAGTGGATCTAAGACACTGGATAAGATACTTTAATCTGGAAGATTAGCAAGAGACGTGAGTGGTCTGGGATACAATGGAACAAAGGAGTCTTCTACAAAACCTATTCAAATACAGACTGAACCAAAGATGTCAAATCAAGTGTTTCAACATCAAAGAAGAAACAACTACATACAGCCTAACAGAAGACCTCAACGCTAGAGATGTCATTACTGTGGAAGACATGGTCACATAAAGCCGTTCTACTTCAAACTGTATGGTTACCCCAATCCTACACCCCAACCAAATATGACTCAAGCCAACCCAAAGAAACAATGGACTCCCAAAGCTAATATTGCATGTTTCTTGGCTCACACGTCACCAATAGTAAAGACCAAAGAGGACTGGTATTTTGATAGTGGATGCTCAAGGAATATGACAGGAAACAAAAAGCTACTAGTTAATGTTCAAGATCATTCAATGGGTTATGTCAACTTTGGAGATGGAATGAAGGGAGAAATCAAGGGAGTGGGCAAAACAAACTGCTCTGAAATTCCTAATATTGAAGATATATTGTTTGTCAAAGGACTAACATCCAACTTGATAAGCATAAGTCAACTATGTGACCAAGGATTTAATGTAAACTTCACAAAATTTGAATGTATTATTACAAATAAGAAGGGTGAAGCTGCTATGAGAGGTATGAGTACCAAGGACAATTGTTATCTATAGGCTCCCCAAGATACAACTTATCCCACTTATGTTAAGGTTAAACAAGTTGAAGGCAGGAGTACCCATAAGAAAAATAAAAATTTGAGGCCAACTGATTACAATTTCCCAAGGGATGTCATGACATCATATAACTCTTCAAGAGTTAATGATTAGTCTGTTGAAAGAAGAACTATGGATCTGGCCCAGAAGTTTTCTAAAATGAAGTTGGTCAACTGTTATTCAAGAGGGTGGAATGTATATAAAATTTCAAGAAGAGAGCAAGGGGGTGTGATACGGTGAACTGACTTTGTAGGATTTTTGTATCCAAATGTGCGGATAGCAAGAGTCGCCACCGACTTTTATTTTTATCCAATTAAGGGAAGGTAAAAGTAACAGAAAAAGACCTTCGTTAGATTCTGAGTTCGGGAGAATGGTTATGAAAAGGGAAGGTATTAGCACCCCCTTTCCATCCGTAGTTATCTACGGGCTCTTAGTTGCTCTAGATCACTTTTTTAAAATTGCTTTCTGTGTGTTTGACAATGATGTTTTGAAAAAAGGCATTTCGCTTTGACTTTGTAATGACTCATGTAGGAGTGTATACAAAGTGTTCGGAAATGTTTTTGTTTTGAAAAGAATTTGAACTTTGAAAAAGAGTGTGTGGTGTGAAAAGCATTTGGTTTAGAGCAAGCAACTAAAAGACTTATTTACCCACTCAGAATTGGTCGTTTTTCATACTTCTACGTTCCTTTAGAATAGCGCTAGCCGTACCATTAGTTGGTAGGTAGCTCCATTCATTGGATGTAAGCGGGACACTCGAAGGGACATCGGATGGTCATAGAAAGCAACTTGCAGGAAGTATCCTAGCACATTCGAAGGGACTATCATCATTTTTTCGTAGGCGACAGTCGAGGGTCAAGATCATGTATTCGGAGGCGACATCGTGGGTCTATGATCTTTGTATCGAAGGGACTATGATGATTTGTTTTTGAAGGCAACGGTGCTAGAATACCTCTACGTTCGAGGGACATGACCATTTTGAATTCGCAAAGGCAACGAGAGAGAATTACCCTAAGGGGTGCGTGTGTGAAAGAAGTGTGTTGATTTCAGATATTTTATCTTGAAGATTAGTGGGCTATGTTCAATTTTAGTCTTGCCATACACGCCTAATTACTAACAGTTTATAGGGTGCGGAAATTAAAATGCGGAATGTAAAGTGCGGAAAGGTAAATGTCCTACGCTATTACAAGGCTTTGGGGCAGATACATAATTTTAAATGCGGAAAATAAAAATCCTAATTAAAACTATCACATCCCACAAACAGTTACATTATTGGAAAAAATAGAATGATAAGGGAAGAATCGTCTGAATCGGATTAACCTTGAGGGGAATCCTGGAACAGTAAGCGCCTTAACCATCAGACCATTGGACACTTGGTGTTGGAAAGCTGGAATTCAAGGAATATATGTGTACACGCGTCAGGGATGAGTTTGAAACTGAGTCAGCTACGCGTGGGCCCCGGTTGACTGGATGGACAAATCAGAACGCTTGCTTTCGCCACGCATGCCTCGCCGGATTCCTCAACGGTCAACGACGCCGGAGCCCTAGCTCCGGTCGTCTTCTCCGACCAAACGCGATCCAAAACCTGCAAAATAAAAGAGATAAACGAGAAAAGAAGACCCTACCCCCCTAAATCGAACCTTCTGAGTTCAATGGTACCATTGGTTTTGACTGAAACATCCTGTAGCTACCGGTTCGAACGAAGCAGCTTAGATTGCCCTAATCATGGTAATATGCAATCCTGACGTTCAAGGTGTGAAACGATTGCCCAGATCGATCATGTGGAGCCTCAGAAACACAACCAAATCATTAGAATCGATTGAAACAAGCAGATAATAAAAGTGCAATTTCAAGAAAAAATTAGTTATGTATGCATGTATATGGCTCGATTTAGCTTGCTTTGATCCATAACAATGATGTATACTTACTCATACTTACCCCCTGAGCACGTTTGGATGGCTGGAAGAGGCTGAGAAAGGCTGGAAATAAAATTCGATTTTTCAAAGTTTCTTGAAATTTTTTTGCAAGAACTAGGGTTTGGCTTGAGCTAGGGTTTCGTCCTTTGTGCTGGCTGCAATGCTTGATATTTATAGGAGAGGATTGGATGGCAAAAGCAAGCAAAAAAGATTCATCCATCAATGTGCAAATATTTTCCAATAAATAAAATCAAATTTCCTTAAAAACTTGATTTTTTCTTTCCATATGCAAGCTATCACGATTTGGCAAGAGTCTTGGGCTTTCTTGGACATTAAGTAAGATATAAATCCAACTTATTTGAAAAAATAACCTTATTTTCATATTTTATGTAATTTAATTTGGAATTAAATGGTTTAAAATCCAAAATAAAATCAATAAAATAGAAAATTGCCATGGACAAGCATTTATGGGTCAAGAATATTGTCATGAACAAGTTTGGATCAAAAGATTATAGGCCCATTTGGAAAATTTTGCAATTTGACCAAAATGTCCTTTTGTGCAATTGTCCAAAATTGCCCAACTTCTGAATGGTGTATCTTGCTCAACTTTCCACATTTTTGAGTGTTCTTGGACTTTTTGGAAATCTCTAAGAGTCCTCTAACCAACCTTTTTGGTCTCATATTAATTGGAGTTACCATGCTCAATATATCTTCAAAACAAAAAGTTGACTTTTTGTTGACTTTGAAAATGACCTGTAATGTTTTGAGCTATACCTCTCAAATGAAGCATTTTTTGGACATTCTTGTGAGACATGAAGTTGTAGAGAATTGAATTTCCTTCAAAACAAGAGGTGGTGGAAAAATTTCTGAGAAAGTATGAGAAAGTTATGATCAGTCAAAGTTCAGTTGACTTTTCACCTAGAAACCCTAATTTAGAAAGTTTGACTTTTGAGCAAATCTTGAGTTTTCTTGATGAATCATGACCAACCCTTGATCAAATGATGAATGTAACTTCAAAATGAGGATGTTGACCAAAAATTATGAAGTTTGACTGTATGTTGACCACAGTTGACTTTTTGTCTAATACAACTGATTTTCAACCATCTGAGCAATTGTCTGAGGAAACTTGACTTGTGAAGCTTGAAACTTGACATGGAGAATCTTTGAAGCATATGAGGAGGCATGAAGGCCATTGGGGATGTTGGAAGTTCATCTTGACTTGAGAGATACCAAACCCTAGTTTGGGTTGATTGTCTAGGAGAGAGTTTGTCTGATCAACTCTTGAGGAATCCTTGAGCATAGATGTATGAAATCTCTTGAGTAGATGGAGGGCAAATTTTGGGGTATGACAGGGGGTATGTTTGCTAAAGAAATTATAGCAATTAAAAGTGTGTGGGAACATCATTAAAGGGGCTGGATTTTTAAACTATCACTTAACTGCGTTGAAACATGACATGAAACATATAAAAGGCCCGTACCAAGCTCAAACATTTCAAATTTCCCCCACATGCTATACAACCACTAAATGCTACAAAATCTTCATCTTCTACCTCCAGAAGAAAAACCTTCAGTCCTCCACAGTCAAGATGTCTCAACAAACTGAATCAGGACCAAGAAACATCAACGAGAATGCCCCAACTGAAGAAACCCTAGATATTGCTCCTCTCTTAATGATTTTATGCTTGTATGCAAGACCTAAAAAGCTTCGTACTCACCATGCAAGACGACCAAGAGAGACACTTGTTCCAGTTGTAAGTAATGCCTCTGATCCCATTGATGTTAAAACTGATCAAGACACTATAGATATTGATAGGGCCATAAGAAGATTAATCTATACAACCCTGAATGTGGGTCTACCTATTCAAGGGATTACCATCCCTCTTGCCCATATCCCTGAAGGAAGTCTTGAAAAACAAATTGTTCTTGAAAAGTCCCTACTGATGTTGGAACATCATCTATGAAAATAGCTTCTCCAAATAAACAGGTTGGTTCAAATGCAAAAAGGACTGAGGATAAAGTAGATGATGCAATTGTAGATGTAGACGACATGTCTGACAATGAGCTAATTATAAATGTCAACCCTGGGATTGCAAATAGATTAAAGACAAGAAAGGGCAAGGCATCTATTTCAAGCACCCCATCCAAGACTACAAAGAAGAAGGTTATGTATGGACCACCAAAGGCATGGAGCAAAGTCGTTTCATCCTCAAGCAAGAGGAAAATCATGTCTTAATTTGATTATGACTATGATGTTGAGAATGATATCCCAGACTTCACACTTGCGAAGAAATCCATAATTCAGAGGTCTACTGATGATGTACCTGATGCTCCCACAGATAATATATCTTTTTATTCCATAAAGTTTGGTGCAAGATGGAAGTACATTTACCAGAGGAGAATAGCCTTGGAAAGGGAGCTAGGAAAAGATGCCTTAGACTACAAGGAGATCATGAAACTGATCTCTAATGCTGGTTTAATGAAGACAGTTACCAAGCTTCCCAAATGTTATGAGATCCTGGTCAAGTAATTCATAGTTAATATCCCTGAGGATTGTGATGACAAAGGGAGCAAGGAATTTCAAAAAGTATTTGTGAGAGGACAGTGTGTAAATTTCTCACCTGCAATTATCAATCAATATCAGGGAAGGAGTGAGAAGGAAGAAAGTGAACTTGAAATGACAGACAATTAAATTTACAAAACCATCACTACAAGTCAAGTTAGTATGTGGCCTGTTAAAGGAAAACTGTCAGTTGGGAAGTTGAGTGTGAAGTATGCACTCCTGCGTAGGATTGGAGCTGCAAATTGGGTGCCCACAAATCATACCTCAACAATTTTAGTGGGACTGGGCAGATTTATTTATGTTGTAGGCATGAAGAAACCATTTGATTATGGTACCTACATTTTTGATCAAGCAACCAAACATGCTGTTACCTGTGCTACCAAGCTGCCCATTGCCTTTCCCACCCTGATATGTGGCATAATACTCCAACAACACCCTGGAATCCTGACCACCCTAGATGCTGAATGCAAAAGAGTAACCTCATTATCCCTTCATCATAAATTATTTGCAGGATCACATGTCCCAGACATTGTCTCAACATCTGCAGGTGCTGAAAAGAAAACTGCAAGTAAGGGGGATTTGATTGCTGAAATGATTGAAACATGCAAAGAACTGGATGAGGTAATACGCATAAGCTCAAAAAGGAAGCTGATATTTGAGGAGACCATCCAAACTCTTAAGAGGAATGTTGCAGAAACTAATGCACAAGAGGTGTAAGAAGAAGGAAGTAGCTCTGCAAGTGAGACTCAAGGTCATTCTGAAGAAGGATCAGGAAGTGAAAGAAGTGGGGAGTCTGCTAATTCTGCAGAAAATTGATTGTGCTGAAGAACTTTCAATTGTGCTTCCAATGACTTAATGTTACTTTTGGCACTTAAGTACTTAACACTTATTTTGGGTTGTAATTAACTCTAGACATCAGTACCTGGTAGTTAATTCTAGAATTTACTTTCTGTCATTCTCTATGAGTTTATTAATAGTTTGGCATATTATGGATAAAAAGGGGGAGAATGAGTGTGTGAATGTGTGAGGAAGCTGTGATGATGATATTAAGGGGGGAGAAACTGAAGTTGTGATAATTGTGTATGAAGGAGGAGCAGCTATATGTATTAATTGTATGTGCAATATGTTCTTGCATTGATGGTGTGTGAAGGAGTACTAAAATGTGTTAATTGTTTGTTTGTGTGTGCTTCCAAATGTTGATGATGTTGTGTTCAGGGGGACCAAATGACATTGCTTATGCATCTGTGAACTTGTGCATCTATGAACAATTATGATGTTGTGTGCAGGGGGAGTAAAATGTTGCATCTGTGAATCTTCCAACTGATGTTTGAACATCTGTATTTTTTCCGCTGCTATATGTCTGTTATGTGTGTGATGCTGATTTTACTGTGCTACTCCGCTTCCGCTATATGTGCTTCATTGTTAGTGTTAATTATGATGTTGTGATTTTAACTTTTATGGCATGTACCCCAAGTAATGTCTTAGCCAAAATTTGCCAAAGGGGGGAGTTTGTTGGTTCTATTGATTGGAAGCAATTTTGGTAAAATATTCTGCTCAAAAAAATGCCATGAAGAATAGTGAAACAACAGATTTCCTAACATGTGAAACTGGACTGAACTGTTTAAGTTCAGATGTTTTAGGAAGTCAGTTTGTTTTAATTTGTGTGATTCGATTAAGGAAACCTATGTAATGTTCTTCAGCAATATTCTTGGAGATCTTATGTCCTACTTATGTGGAGAAAGCTTAGGACGTTGAAGACTTGTGAGTAAAGTAACCCTAGCTGCTGTTACTCTATTTAAGGACTGAAAACCTTGTTTTGCAGGTCGGGCATTCCAGATGAACTTAGACTTAGAATTTACATTGTTGTTTGTTTAATTGTTGGTTGTTAATTGTGAGCCTCTCTAGTATTCTTTGATACTTTAGTAGGACGTTAGTTGAGTTGTACTTTGTTAATCACCATAAGCTTTAAAGCAAGAGTCATTGTGTGTCTTTGAAGGGTGTCTTCAATATTTGTTCTTGTTGATTGTCACTGCGTGAGACTTAGGGAGTGAGCGGAGGTTCTCATATCTAGGATAAGTTTTTTAGGTAGAAGGATCATTGGGTAGTGATTAAGTGAGGAGTGTAAACAAGGAGGTTTAACTCTGAATTAATACTGCTAATAGTGGACTTCATCCCTAGCTTGGTAGCCCCCAGACGTAGGTTGGTTGGAACCGAACTGGGTAAACAATTCACTATGTTTTTATTGTTTTTTGCATTTAAATTTGTATTGTAAGTATTCATAGAACAGATATCAATGTCGTGACATCACCTTCGACATCTCATATCTGATACCATAATTTCACCAACAATCTTCCATTTTTTGATTATGACAAACAAGTGTATTTAAGAATAATGGTTATCAGTTTAACTAACTTGACAATATTAGATTCGGAGGTTTGTAATCTCCCTCTGAGCCTAATAGTCCAAAGATTGAGTTTTGTAAGCTCCCCCTAAGTCATATCCAAGTTATTTAAACTTATTTTGATATAAATAATTAATCAAAAGCACAAGAAAATATAATTTCTTTTTTATGGGTTTAGGTGCTTATAAAAACATTCAAGAACATTTTTATCCTATTTGAATACTCTCATCCCCCCTTTCTCGTAAAAAAAATGAAAAATAGAGAGAAACAAATGCTAAAAGTAAATATAGATATTAATGATTAAAATCAGTTCAGAGTTAAAACGACAGGTAAAAAGAATAGGATAAAATTCAAAATCTTAATCTTAGGATTTCTTCAAAAGCTCCAAAATAGTCTTTAGATCAAAACACACTTCCTTTTACTTAGCGGCCATGAAACTTAGGTGAACATCTACTTTATATTGATGATATGAAAAATTGGATATATATGAGATTTCATATCTAGAATCTGAGTTCCCATCTATACTTGAGAATTGGTCACAGAAGCTAATTTAGCCTCAAGCTGAACCCTTCTCTGACTTGTTGATGTTACATGGGATCGGGATATAATATCCATAATTGTCTAGTTTATTTTAGGGTAGAATTGATTTTAACTTAAAGTTAAAATTTATTATTTAACTCACTTAAATATATATAAATCACTTTACATTTAACTCACTTTTAACCTAAATCAATTTATTTAAAATTAATTTTTATCATCGCAGAATCAATTAATTTAAATTTTAAATTACTAATAATTAAACATTATTTAATAATAATTTAATATTAATGGTAGAAAGTGGTGGTTGTCAAAGGCGGTTGAAAACGACTCTCGATGTGGTGATTGACAGATAAGTGACTAAAATAATCAAAATAATGAGAGATAGGTATGTGAGAACAACACTCAAAATGGTGATTAAAAGTTATGTGGTTGCACAATAGGTGAAAGTAGTGGTTTGAGGTATTAAAAGTAGTGTTCAATCGTGATTATAGTAGTGGTTGATGGTGAATAAAGTAGTGTTAAGTGGTGATCGGAACAAATACGGTAACAATAATCAATAATCAATGGACAGGTGGACACAACCGACGAGTGAGATGGTCAAAGATGGTTATAGTGGTGTTTGGTGGTGATTAAAATGGAGGTAAGGGTAGAAGTTTGTGATGGTTGATGATTATAAAAGACGCAATGGATGGATGTGGGCTAGAGTGGTGGTTACAAGTAGCTATAGTGGTGTTCGAAAATAATTGAACAAATGATTAATTGTGGTAATAGATAACTAGAATGGAGGTCACAAATGGTTGAAATGGTATTTGTCTCTGATTAAAATAATTGTTGAAATAATAAATAATTGTGATCGATAATAGTTATAGTAGTGGTCAGGGGCGGATCTAGAGGGGTATAGGGTATTCCTTGGAATACCCTAAACATAGAGAAGTTTGTCCTAATGGTATTAGCTTTGGAGTCTTATACAAGAGGTCCTAAGATCAAAACTTATATTGGACAGATTTTGCACATTTTATTTTTTTATCATGACTTCAATTTTTTTAATTTTAATTCTTTTTTCTTACTGCATTCTTTTCATTCTATTTTCTTATTGCAATACTTTTACGTTTTATTACACTTACAATAGCTTGAGTTTAAAATAGGTCTGCCTCATAGAAATCTTTTGTGATATTAAAGTCTTATAATAAAAAAAATTATGATATTAACACTTAGAGTAACTGGTTGGCTGGAGTATTATCATTTTTATCTTGTTGATGGTGAAGTTATGTTGTCTGAGTTCCCTAACCAATCCCCTTATATGTCTTTGAACTTGAGCGTCTGTTGGTTTTTTGCTTTTTGAATTATCCTTTTCTATAGGTCATGTGTAATACAGTGAAATTGCAACCAATACCTATTATTGATAACTTTAACATGCAATTTTTATTAGATACCTTGAGTGATAGAACTAATTGGTATATTATACTCAAAATGGAAAAGATCCATTTTGATCACAACAATGGCAACACTTCAAGGATTTGTCTACCTCCCAATGCCATAAGGACCTATTCCTCTCAAATTAAAAGATGTTGTCCTCTCTAATCCTCCTATCTATGAATAGGCAACATGCCTTATTTGGCCTAACTAACTTTCAACAAAACTACTAGCTATCAATTAACTAACTAACTAACCAACTATTTACCTAACATGTAAAAACTTATTAACTAGCAATAGTATACCTATCATTGACCTCCTAGTTTGTTAAGCTAATTCTTGTATGTTATCAGCATCAAGATATGTGTCAAATTAAGCACCAACTCTTTCATTTTAAGAATGCATATAAAAGAAGATTATTGGTCTTGCTTTAGTGGTGATAGAAATATTTTTGGCCGTTTATTAAAAGTTATATGGATTCAGTCCGTTAAAAACTAAATATATATTGATTTCTTGGTAGAATAGTATTATTGTATCTTTATCAATAACATGCATATTTTGTACAAAGAAGTGTCAGATGAATATAAAGACTAATGAAGATGTTGAATTCCTTGGTTTCATATAAAATTACACAGCATTGTAATGCATGAGTTATGTGAATATACTAAAGGAGAGGGAATTTCCGAGGACTTTGACGATTAGACTAGAATGTTTTTTTATTTTTGAGTTGTAATTGAAATACTAGTATATTTTTATTAAGTAATATTATCATATTTTTTGTCATTAATTTTTTGTACATTTTTTATATATTTTACTTTCACTATGGGAATGCCCTAGATTTTGATCCTGCCTCCGCCCCTGGTAGTGGTCAACAACAATTTTTGATAATAACCTGCTAAAATTAAAGCAAAAACGAGAACTATAAAATCCATTATTATGATTTTAAAATTAAAATATAAATTATTTTTCTATTAAATAAAAATATAAAAAAAATTGGAATCCGCTTAACAATTCCATTAGAAGAAGGAAATAACAAATATTTAATACTATAATTTATTGATAAGTTATTCACATTTTACTATATTTTCATAGTCCTTTAAACATCCATTCAATTATATAGGGATAAGACATTTCTTTCCATATTGCACGTACAAATAACTAATAGTTTGAAGATTAGCATCAAGCCCGTCTAGCTCAGTTGGTAGAGCGCAAGGCTCTTAACCTTGTGGTCGTGGGTTCGAGCCCCACGGTGGGCGATATATGTTTTATAATGTTTCTTGTTTTTGCCTTTGCATGAATAATTCACAGCGTCGCGTTTCATTTTACTTACATCGTAATGGATTTGTAAGATACTATATTTTTATTCGTTTCATTGCATATATTGAACTATCAAGATTAGTTCTTCAATAAAACTCAAATTCTCAACTTTTAAATTATTTCATGTAACACTAAATAAAATTTTAAAGAAAATAAACACACCTATGTATATTTTTTATAAATAAGTTTCCTACATTGACAAAACAATCGAATTCTTTAAATTTCTTTGTAGATAACCCCGTTCACAAAACAAAAAAAAATGCAAACTAACTTTATTAACACCATTTTCTAAAAATCATTTCTATTTAAATTATAAATAAAAAATTGATAGATGTTGTTCATTTTGAGCATGTGGATGTTTTATTTTGTCATTTATAGTTAAAACTAAATATTATCATTCAACACTAGATGATATTCAATTAATTGAATGAAAAACAATTACAATTGTTTTACTACAATATGATTTTTAGGAAAGACATTAGAAAAAGAAAAGGTTTGAACAACTTCAAATAAGTAATAATATTTTTTACAACTTTATTTTACCTTAGTGTCAATAGTGTAAATGCATGAATGAAATCTTTTATGTTTGAAAGAAAATGGGTTCATTTGTACATTTTCGCGGGTACTAATTCACGATAATAAAATGCTACAAATATTTTTAGATTTCAGAAACGCGCATATTTTACACATACTTAACATTTATGCCATACTTAACACTTATGCTATGCTGCCCAAAAAAGTGTCAGGAGATGCATCTTCGTATCAATATCAGGGTGAATCCGCAGGTGCATTTCCACAATAACCCTTATTTTAAAACTCAATGAATTTTACGAAGATTCATCTCTAGATGAGTTTTAATTCATATACCTCGCATCAGACCATTCCCTCTTTCTTCTTCATTTGCTACACTTTCAAAAACCATTCAACGAGCTCGTGAGCAATAATCAACTAGGTCATTTTCAAGCTTCATCATTACTTCTATTACAATCAATCTCAAGATATTTTGTTCAAGCTTTCACACAATAACTCGTAATCGATAAGTTTATCATCATTCCAATGTTATGGATATGCATCTCTGGATTTAGCTTGCTTGAAACATTTTGATATGATTTTCTGGTTTTTCTATAGGTGCAATGATAGGAAACTTGGAAAAATTTGAGGCACATTCGAATGGCCCCAACATGCATAAGTTAGCAGGGAGAGGGTCGGACCATTGCAACCACTTATATGTGCGACTTCATTTGGTCTAAAAGAGTTGACTTTCGAAGATCACATGTCTCAGGCATTATCTTCTAGAAGGAATATTTCCCCTATAGCCCTCGAAGCCCAATAAGAGGAACACGATGTTGGTGGTGCAGCTTCTCCAATTCCTGGTAGATTTCCAGGAGGCCCATATTATTCCTCCCTACTTTATTTCTATGCAAATCATGTTGGTAGGCATGTGTGAGAAGGAGAGATAGCATAAATATTTAATTACTTGTGCAATACACCTATTTTACATTAATTGAATTGACTTATGTTGCTATATTTTATTCAGAGTTTCGTGAAACGGTAAAAAGCATAAACCACAACAGGAGGATTTTGGATCTCCAATAACATGAAGAGACATGGTTTTAGGATGTATTTCATCTATTTGGGTTGCAAGGTTTATGCATGATTGGGTACAAGACCATTAACCATGGCAAGTTGGCGGCTTTTGTGGAGGAAAGGCACTAAGAGACCTAATTTTTTCATATTCATATTGGTGAGATATCCATCACCCTTGATGACATCTCATGTGTAACGCTCGATATTTAATTATTTATTTAATTAAATATTTTTGAATATTTTCTGAATAATGGTCGAAGTTGTAAAATGTTGATTTAAGTTGTCGAGTTGTTAGTTGATTAATTAGTTCATTCAGTTGTAGGATTAATATTGAATAATACTACTATTATTTATGTGGGCCTATTTTAATGGTAGAAGTAGTAGAAAGGGGTATGTAGGAATTTAAGCCCAATAAAACAAATAAAATAATAATAAAATTATAAGGGTTAGTTTTTAGAAAACTAGGTTAATCAGTAACAGAAGAAAGTCTTGGAAATTGGTGGAGAGCGTGAGAAGTTGCAGAAGGAGAAAAAGTGGGCAAGAGGCACCAAAGTTAGGTTTTCGACCGAAAAAATTAGATCGACCTTCAATCCAAGATAAGGGTGGGGTTCTGACCTTATAATCGGGGATATGATGAATATTATGCAGGGGTTAATCAGTATAAATTGCCTCTATGTGTGTGTAATTGTTGTTGCTAGGTGATGATGTTACCACTGTTATTTTGTCTCTGATAAATTGCAATGATTCAGTCGATGAATTGATGTTGAGAATTATCCCATGGTTGATATAAATATCATGTTGTAGTGTAATTCATGTAATTGCGGTTGAAAGTATTAATCGATAAATATAATTGGAGGTTTTGTATTTAAACAGAGAAGGAACTAGAAAAACATGTACGAAAAACCAAAACATGTTGGGTGGCATAGGAAAATTTTTGTAGCATGCCGAGGGGCATGGGGTGGTGCTGAACGGCACCCTATGTAGTGAGGGGGTGTGCTGAGTGGCACACCTTTTGAGGGAGGGGCACGCCTTGATTTTGTCCATTACTTGTTTTCCTGTATAATTAATTCATTCCTTGTCTGTTTTATAAAACTACATGTTATTATTATAACGTTATATATATACACCCATTATAGTGATGAATTAAGTTAGTAACAGTAAATTGGTGACATAGTTAATTAAGTTAGTCATACTGCTTTAGTTAAGTCAATAGTAGAATGGAAAATTAAATAGCAGGATTTGTATTATTTTGGAAGTAGTAAAATAACAGAGCTATAGCATTAAAATAGTATAGTTTATTTAAATAGCAAAAGATATTAAGTTCATTAAAATTAACAATAGTGCAGTTAGTAAGAAATTGGTAGAGGTAAATTCCAGTAGCAGATTTAATGGAAATAACAATGTTAGTAATTTAGCAGAAAATTGTTTGTAAGATTTATCTATAGAATATACTTGTAAACTAAATTAGTAAGATTTGGTCAACGATAGCATTGTTATAAATAAGTTCTTGTGATGTTGTATTTAATCATCAAAGTTGCAGGTGGTGGTCGTATTTTATTGCATCCATTGTATTGCAAATAATAAGTTGTAGACTTATGGTCAAATTTGAATTGTGTTGAGCTATTGTTGTAGTTGATATTGTGTTTATTAAAGTTGTTGCATTCATAGCATACAAGTTAGGATCTTATGCTCTGTTAAGTTTTCCTGGACTGGCAAAACGCTGAAGTTGAAGGTTTATGCCTTATTGATGCCTCTATTAATTGGAAAATTTCTAAGTTGGGAGTTATGCTCCATTGGTACCACATGCATGTGCATTGTAAAGAGTTGCATTCCATGTTGCATATTTGTGTTGTTGATGATGAATTTGTTGGTAGCTTATGTTGATGTTTGTGTTATAATAAACGTTATTTGTGGTGTATGAAGTGGTGATTTTATTTGATATAATTCTAGTATATTATTTATCATACGCTCAATTATATGGTTCGATATCTCACCCCTTCTGTTATTATGTTGCCTCTATGTGGGTAACGTGCAGGTAATCTAGAGTGAATGATGTCTACCTTCATTAGTTCGAGTCGGTGTGTCGCTCTGATACGTAGCATTCAGGGGGATAAACACATGTTTTCTTTATTGTTGGTTTTTATTATGTTGCTGGATTTTTAAGTTTTTTTTATGTTGGAGAAAGATGCTATATTTATTTGAATTTAAAAACTTGTTGTCTTGAAGTTTGTTTTGAGTTGGACATGATGTCATGGTATTTTCAGTTGAAATTGTGAATCCGCTGCTTAGTAATAAAATTTGTTTTATTTTTAAAGACTAAACAGGTTGTTATCGGTTCACCAAAATTATGTGTTATGTATGTGAACTACATGTGATTGAATGTCGTTGTTTTAAGATGAAAGTGTAGCATTCCAGTTGTTTGTTGGAAACTTTGTAACTATGATTTTATACTATAAGTTGGATAGAAATGGGGTGTTAGCTCATGCCTCCTACATATTCGATCAAGGGAAGATTACTAAACCACTCCATAATCTCTAGGGTTAACACACTGGACATGATGGCAATTTAATTGGGAGTTGACCTAGGAGAATCCCAAATAGAGATTGATGCCATGAGATGCCCTCATGCTAAAATTTTCAAATTTGGATAAGTTGTACAAATACCACCTGGCTGCGAAAATGGAGGTCGAAGGTAATGATGATCAAGTTTTATACTATATACAAAGTACATTAAGGTGATACCTCATGTACTAGGTTGTCACGACCACATTTATGGACAAAAGTTCTATGTACATCGATGCAGTCTACTTGGCATACTTCATTGACTTATAGAAGATCAACCTGTGCAACAGGGGGCATATGGTTAGTTTATTTGTACTCGAAACCAGGAGAAGCTTGTCTTTGTAAGACAAGATAGTTCACAGGAAGCTGCACGATGTTTATACTAATATATTTGCACATTTATGTGTTCATCTCCTCATGCTTGATACTTGGAGAGACTTCATATATCATTTCAAGAGTATTCCACATTTTCTTGGCGGTTTTTAAATTTCGAACATAAAAGAATTCACTATCATCTAGAGATATTACTATAAATCTTTTGGTTTTGAAATCTATTTCAAACTTTCTCTTCCCTTCTTTGGTTCAAAAGTAATCGTGTTTATCTACTACTTTTCCATTTACTTGGTAAGTAGGAATAAGCGGATCATTAATTATAGTTTACAATAATTCAGAATTGATACTTTGAATAAATATTTTGAACCTAGCATACCAAAGTTCAAACCTACTACTATTAAAAGGTGGTTGTATATTTATAAAAGACCCTCTTAACGATGTGTTGAAAGTCATATTCCTCCCAAGATGATTAGTCATTAAATAAGAGTTAGCCTCTAATGCCACTTGTTGGACATGTGACTTCACACACAAAGGGGGTGAATTGTGTGTTTTAGAAAAAAACTTGATTTTGAGAAACTTTTAGAATTGTTTTTAGAGTTTAAAAGAATTCTAAAAAGGATTTGAAAGTAAGCACCATAATATAAAGTTCAGAAAAGAAAATGTAGAAAGTAAAAGTAAAGGGAGGAAAGAATACAACAAGAATTATACAATATGCAGTAAAAAATTACTTAGTCTTGTCTTTTAGATTTGATCTTGAGAGTATCCCATAAAACTCATGAGCTTCTAGTAGGTTGAACTCTTGAACCACCTTATACAATAAAAATAGGATTTATGGCTAACTTCAACCAAACAATGACCATGGAGAGAAACGACGACTCTTCCTTCCAAATGATGGATTGAAGTTGTTAGTCTTGTTTCCGAAAGAAACTTGGAGCTATTAGTCTTAAAGCTTCAAACCAAAAGTTTGCATGGGTTGATCTTGAACTTGGACGGGATTTTAACATTGAGCTGAGCTCACGAGTCGGATCGTGGTTTTATAGCAAGCTAACAAAGAACCTAGGGTATTTTAATACCAGAATAATCTTCAACCTTAATAAATTTTTAACGCTGGACTGAGTTTGAACTGAATTAAGACTTTTGAAAGAGTTGAATCTTCAAACTAAACCAACGACTTAGTAACTTAATCCCAAAAATCTTTCATTTTTGAGAGAGAGAGAGAGAGAGAGAGAGAGAGAGAGAGAGAGAGCAAATGGGATATAGTTGTTAGTTGGCAAAAATCTTGCCTTTCATTGGATAATAAAATGTGTATTTAGTCAATTATATAAAATGACATTATTTAGTGTAAATCAAATTTGAATTAAAAGATAATATAGGGTGATTAGTGGCATGTTCTATTATTAGTTAGATACATTTTTTGTTCCTTTTTAAGTGTCATTTTTAGAATAATTTTTTGTTTCTTTTTACTCCTTCTGTCTCGCAATAGGTGTCCTTTTTCTTATTTTTATTTGTCTCAAATTATTTGTCCATTTAGAATATCAATGTGATATTTATTATTTTTTTTTCCATTAACTTACCTTTATTTATTGTATTTTAATTCATATAACCACTCCACTACCTATTATTAATAAGGTTATTTTAGTAAATTAGACTCATTTTATCATTGAAATCAACATAATTAATCATTATCTTAAAAAGTGTGAAAATTTCAAAGAGGACACCTATTGTAAGCATGGAAAGAGTTAGAAAGGTACATCAAGCATTTATGAATGAAATGACCCACTCTATGAAAGTTTTTAAAATATCAAGGCAAAATGTATAGATGATATAGACAACTCAAGGATTCATCAAGTAAAAAGACATGGTAAGATGTAATATTGAAAAGTAAAGAGATTGAAGCCAAGTTGGTCTGCACTATAAAACTATGGATATAAAATGCATTAAGGGAAAAATTCAAATAACTCTGCAACATAAGTTTCAAATGATGAAATAATCTTGAGTTATCCTAGGAAAAAATCAGATGATGAGATTAATGCAACGTAGTGCATTAACAAAAGGAAAATAGAGTGAATTACATAAGGAATTAGTCATTTGTTAAGCAGGCATATTAGAAATAACAAAATATTGCTGTTTGGATTAAGTCCTTACAAAAAGTAGTGCCAAAATATGCATCCATTATGCAAAGCTAAGCAGGTATAAGGAAAACGCCAACATCGTCACTCTTTCTTTAAATGCTTGATCTTTCTCTTTGGTTTGACTTTAGTGGCAGACTTCTTGGTAGTTATATCTGGAGCGTCAAAAGCATCGTTAAAGGTTGTGATTAGAGGAACCCTCTTAGCAAGAGTGTTACTTGAACTTGCAGCAGGACTTCCAGAATTTTTTCCTGCCATGGATGACTGAGTAGACAAGGAATCCTCACCCTTAAGTGGAACCTGTACATGATAGTTGAAGAAGATTAAAGAATATTTTACATAAACATTAGATTAAATGGTATGTTATATGCGAAGGAAAAGTGGATCGTACAAAAGACTGAGTTGGATGAAATGCTGGTTCAGTACTGGGGACATTCATAAGAGATAAAGTGGTCAATTTGTTAGTGTTAGCTTCATAGTTGATTCTTCTTACTTATTTTTTTACAATGAGGTAAAATTCCTTGACATGTAGACAGAGAGATAGATGCTGCAGTAATATTCCACGTGTGCAACGACCAAACCCTCTCTCCCCATTCTCCACGTATAAAAGCCCCGCCATTTCCATTTTCACCCAAAACCTTCAATCAAATCTCCGATCAGAAAATGGACGAACTCTTACCCATTGTCGCGTTTTCGCTTCTCCTCGGTGCCATCATCGCCCTCCTCTTCTTCAACACCTATTACCGGAAACGCCAATCCGAAGTCCGATCCATCGCAAATGCAAATCCAAATCCAAATCCGAATCCCAACCCAATCACTTCCTCTTCAAAACCCCTCCCTAATAAAAAGTCTAACCCTAAACACCATTCCTCTGACAAGGTCATTTTCCTTTCCTTTCCCAATTTCAATTTTCTTTGCTCTTTTTAATTGCTTTTGCTTTGTTTTATATTAATAATCATGATTAATTTTAATTTACAGCTCATGCATGTTTGATTTTATATGGGGGGTGTTATGTAAATTGAGTAATATATCAGTTTAGGAATGATGGGTTTAGATTATGAAAGTGGGGGTGTTGTATTGAAGTGAAAGAAGCTTAATTTTCCTTTTTAGGGTGTCTATGGAATCTGAAGAAGCTATGTAGCACTGACGCCTCTAAAAAAGGCGTGTGGGTGTTGGTGTTTGTAATTACATTTAGTTTATTATTTTTTCAAACTACTATCTGTGTTACTGAGTCAGTGTCCGTGCTTCATAGTGTAGAAGTATTATTATTTTTTCAAATTATTACCTGTGTAGCCAGCCAAGTCAGTGTCCGTGCTTCATAGTGTAGAAGTATTATTGAGGTGTTGTTTGTGAAGATGGTGTGATTCTAATTCAGACATTTGCTTTTCCTTTTAGGTTTTTGGTTAATTTCGTGACAAAATCGTTTTTAATTTTGTAAAATTAATTTTGGTTAAAAGTGAGTTTAAGGTAAATTGATTTTTTTGTGGATGCTTTTAGGTGAAAGTGAGTTGAATGATAAATTTTTAATGTAGAAATCCTGTTTGGAAGCAAAAACTACAAGTTCTTGCTTCAAGTTTAAATAGATTCTAGAGATAAACTCAGCTCTAATTGAAAACTTGCAAGCATGTAGTCTCAAGTTTGAATTGGTGTTGTTTGAATGCTTCTTCAAGTGTTTACTAGTTATTGTTTTGTGGAAGTTTGAGTTAATTCCTGATGATTGATGAGAAGTTATAGATTTTGTCAATGCACGGGTTGTGTTGGTGAAGCTTAAGGATCTTAAGTTGTTGCTTCGGGTCTTCACGTTTCAGCCGTCATTGTGCTGTTTTGTTGAAGAAATGAAACAACACATTATATTTTGGGAATCTGTGACTTCTTGTGATTTATTTTCGTTTGTTTTTGCTTGTCTTAACCTTTTGTTTTTGGAACATAAGGATCAAAGCAAGCGGCATCATCCGTTAGATTTGAATACCTTGAAAGGCCACGGTGATGCAGTTACAGGGCTAAGCTTCTCTCCCGATGGACGCAACTTAGCAACAGGTAGCTAGACATATATTTGTTCATAGAAAGGCATTTTTATTAGTTTATGTCTGTAGATACCACTGCCATGATTTTATGAACGGAAGATATATATGCAGTGATGTTTATGGTTACTACTTACTACCATTATATTTCATCAACCTACATGAAAATGACCACATATGGCCCTCGGCCCTCACAAAGTTTACTTCAGTGTCAGTGTAAGGGTTGTGTCCAATGTTGTTTGTGTCGTGTTTCATAGCCAATTGCCATGTGCTCATGCAAGAATGACTTACAAACACAAACATCTCACCCTTAATTTCACTTCTTACAGTATTACCAAACTGTCTCTCCTGCCCCCTTGCTATTGGTTTCTTCATTTGTATTACCGAAAATAAAAAGTGTCTCCCTCTCTTGCTCAGTTTGATTAATTTCACTGCGAAGTAGACATGTTCTAGTTTTTAGTTTAGCAGCATAAGCTTTGCTCACTGTTCAGTGTTCATAAAGCAGATTCATCTTGAACTGGAACATGTATCCAATCCAAGATTGGAATTCAGAGGGAGTTGCTGAATTTGCTAACATTGTTTAAGACACAACATAGTTATTCAATCTCTCCTCATATAAGAAATTATACATAAAACATCAGGGGCTTAGCAGCCACAAAAATAGTTTTATTCCACAAACATGTTCAAGTGACGAAGAAATACTATTAAAGTTGAGGGAAATGGGAAAACATAAAACCACTAAAGGCTGGCCAAATGAAACCAGCTGTAAACATAAAATGGCCAACATTTAATTTTATGCCTTATTTTCACTAAGTAATTACATTTCATTTTCTCTTACAATCTTACTCTATAATCTGTGCAAACAGCTTGTGCTGATGGAGTGGTGAGAGTATTCAAGTTGGAGGATGCTTCGAGTAAAAGTTTCAAGTATGTGAATTTCGACAGCCTCTTGTAATGTCAATCATATTCTATTTGCTTAACTTTTATTTTCTCAACTCTTGCAGGTTCCATAGAATTAATTTACCTCCTGGAGGTCATCCAACTGCAGTTGCGTTTTCTGATGATGCATCCTCCATTGTTGTGTCATCACACAGTCTCACTGGCTGTTCATTGTACATGTATGGTGAAGACAAACCTAAACCTTCGGAAGATAAGCCACAAACGAAGCTTCCTCTCCCAGAGATTAAATGGGAACATCACAAAGTTCACGATAAAAAAGCAATAATTACTATGTTTGGAGCCTCCGCCACTTATGGCAGTGCTGATGGAAGTGCATTAATTGCCTCGTGTTCAGAAGGTATCTTGATGTTATCATCCCGCATTAGAACATAGATGAAAATGTTTTTTGTCATCTATAAAATTATCATCTAAAATTTGGTTGTTGTGTGAGCCTGTGTGGTTTGTGCTTCTCTCTAAATAAATGCTATGTTCTTTTTACTCTCATTGGGAATTGCTTATGAAATTGTTATCACTATTTACACACCGCAACATTATGCTTAATAATGACCTTTCTACAATCTCTATTCCTAACATTTGATTTCAAATTCAGGGACTGACATCATTCTTTGGCATGGAAAAACTGGGAAGAGTTTGGGGCACGTGGATACAAATCAACTTAAAAATAACATGGCTACTATATCTCCCAATGGCCGCTTCATTGCAGCTGCAGCGTTTACTGCAGATGTTAAGGTGAGTTTCTATTTAATTCATCTGGATATGCTGTTTGATGTAAACACACAGAACTCACACATAACTAGTCACATACACATATAGTATGAAATAGGATACTGCCTTTAGGGTTCCTCTCACATCTTTTAATAGCTCAAGTTGGAATTGAGATTTAGTCCTCGCCCACAACTCAACAATGAGACTGTCCATTAGGTCTTATTCCATTTGGTGTTGATAGGACCCAACTAGTTGAGAAAGAATTGCCACGTGAGCAGCTGATTTACAAGGAATCAAATGGACCCCAAGCTTGGAAAGTTTATTCTAGAAGGAAGGGTAAGAAGGGAATCGGTGGCTAGCTAATTACAAATATTGTGACGTGGCTTGAGTGAGGAGAGCACCTTGCATTCCATTTTCACAATATAAGGAATCAGAGAGAGAATGAGATCTTATCTTGGATTATACTGATATACTAGCATGTATAGGGAGCTCTAGCTTCCTATTAGGAGCCAAGCTCTTGTCAGATCTAGGGTTACATTCCCTTTTCTGTACCTGTTTTCCATTTCTACTCACTATAATAAAGCTCTCTTTTCCTCTGTTTGTTTGCTTGTACTGTTATATTCGTGTATCTCGTTTTTGATTCGTATCATGTTAGCCTTGAAAATTCTCCTATGCTTTTATTTATTACTATTCAAATGAAAGAATGAAGAAAATAGGCAACACGGAAAGGACGTTAACTGACTCAGATATCATGTTCATGCTTTTGTATATCCAATCACAGAATCAGCTCCCCCGTCTATTTATCCTTTTGTGTTTCTCTATCACCCTCTACGCTTATGTCACCTTTTTTACTTTAGTTTTATGAATGGTTAGTATGCCACTTGGGCCAAAGCAATTTTCTATTGTTGCCAGTGATAAAAACGAATTGAAACTTAAGATGTTGGTTTTTATCTATTCAAGTAGAAAAGCAAGTCAAAAAGGCTCGGCATAAGAAGGATGCTTCCTAGAAAGTAAAATAGGGAGAAAAGGGTAAAGCAAGATCTTTGTAATTGTCCAAGAATGGTAAGAAACCCCAAAGGTTATTTATTGACATCATGAGTTACAATGTTAATAACTGCAACAATCTTCCTGTGATAGACAAAAGTACTTCCTAGTGGCTAGTAGTCGATTAATGGTGCCTTGCCATGCCCTTAAAAATGTGCTTGAATTTACAATCTTACTATCCCCTCCCGAGTCCTGATCTTATGCAAGATCCCGATCTTGACAACCTTGATAATAATAATAATAATAATAATAATAATAATAATAATAATAATAATAATAATAATAATAATAATAATAATAATAATAATAGTAATAGTAGGGACTCATAGCGGTAAGGACTTTTTATAGGGACCGAAACTGAATTAGGTGTATAATATAGGCACTTAAAAGTTTTTTTTATCTTGGATTATGTTTGGAAGTAATGCAAAAGGTTGTGGTACTACTACTAATGATCCCTTCCCTACTATTTGGTTGCAACCTATTTATGCCACCAAAAAGTTGTTCACTGTTATTTATGCTTATTTATATATTCTTCAGTATATCTTGCTTACAATGTCTTGCAGGTCTGGGAGATTGTTTATGCAAAGGATGGATCTGTCAAGGAAGTTTCAAATGTTATGCAACTTAAGGGGCACAAGGTTTACATTTTAATTCTACCATTTTTTCGGTTATTTAGAATTCTTATTAAGCCTGGTTTTGACTTGATGAATAGATTTTGCAAGTCGAAAAAATTCAATATATTTTTTGTCTAATGTATTATATTCTCCAAGTTCGAAATCAAATGTATTCAGTTGTATGACTAATTGCTATATTTCCCTGAGGTAGGAAGAAGAAATAACAGTGACATTGTTTAACTTGCTCAAAAAAATGAAATAATATATTAATATATTTTTTTTGTCAACGCACTCCTTTCTTCACAAGGTCTTCATTGTAATCTATTATTTATTATTTATTTGATACAATCAATGATTTTATTACTTCCCTATTTTCAGAGTGCAGTGACTTGGTTATGCTTTTCTCCAAACTCTGAGCAAATAATTACAGCATCCAAGGACGGTTCCTTAAGAATATGGAATATCAACGGTAAGCAAAATTTGATTTGCGGTTGGGTTGTTAATTATATCATTTCGTTTCATTGTATTTGTCCTTGTATCTTGAAGTTCGCTATCATATGGACGAGGATCCCAAGACACTTAAGGTGTTCCCAATTCCTCTCCATGATTCTACCGGTACTGCATTGCACTATGATCGCCTGAGTATTTCACCTGATGGTAAATTTTTGGCTGCAACCCATGGTTCAACATTACAGTGGTTAAGTGTTGAGACCGGAAAGGTTTTGGATACAGCTGAAAAAGCTCATGATGGTATGTATGCCCAAGAATTGAGTCCTTTATGTTTTCTTACAATTGTTATTAAAAAAAAAATCAAATACTTAACCATTTATGGTAATCATTGACTATTTTTTTCACTTGCAGGTGACATTACAGATATTTCATGGGGGCCTAAAGCTATTCCAATCGGTACAGCTTCTAATCCTTCTCTACTCTTTTTCATTTTCCATGTAGTTTATTGATATTAATCACTCTGCTTCATTTTTCAGGAAAAGAAAAAGTGTTGGTTTTAGCCACAGCCAGTGTTGACAAGAAAGTGAAGTTGTGGGCAGCTCCATCATGAACTAGTGCATCATATGCTAGTGCTGACAACTGATATATGTGCTTAAAGGCATGGAATCTTGGAGATGAATGAGAAACTAGGATGACGTGAAAAAGGGACTGGTCCCTGTGTTGCTGCTTTGACTTTGGTCTTTCGAATTTTTGCGACTAATAGTTTGTACAGACATAGATGGTTTTGTTGATTTGATTTTGATTTTGCTATGCTGCTAATTAGTCGGAATTGATCTAGAGGTAATGCGGGAATAGTAAATTGTTAGTAATCTTGGAAGAGGAATTATCAGACATGTTGGTAGTTATTATACTTCAAAACTCTTTCCAATATTTACTGCACCATATGAGGTTTACTCCTTTCAATTTTCTAGTCATGGAATGAAAATGGTGGTTGAGTTGGGAAATAACTGGTAATTATGGTTTGAACTCCAAATACTTATTTCAAATGAAATTCACTGCTTTAATATTTGTGACATCACTTTCACTTGGCCAGAGTGTATGTTAAATTAAAATATTTATAATATCTATTTTTTGAGTTTTAAGTTTTACATGAAATAATTTTCTGAAAAGTTGAGAATTTGAATTTTATTGAAGAACTAATCTTGTAGTTCAATATATGCCATCAAACTGTTTACAAGTAAATTATCTTAAAAATCCATTAAGATAAGTAAAATGAAATGTAAATAAATGAAACATTAAAAAATAATATCGCCCACCGTGGGGCTCGAACCCACGACCACAAGGTTAAGAGCCTTGCGCTCTACCAACTGAGCTAGACGGGCTTGGTGCTATTCTTTCAACTATTAATTATTTGTACACATTATGTAAAGAAATGTCTTGTTTCTATATAATTGAATGAATGTTTAAAGGACTATGAAAATATAGTCAAATGTGAAATAACTTATCGATAAATCATACTATGAAATATTGTAAATTTTTTTAAAGGGATTGTTATGGTGATTCCAATTATTATTATTTTTAAAAATAAGTATGACTAAAATAAGTATGAAATAATATTCTACTTTACTTAAATATAAAACAATTTAATTTTATAGATTTTGTTTTTGGTTAACTTTAACATGTCACTATAGACGGTTGTTGACGACTATTACAATTATAAACGACCATTATTAATGATTAGGTTTAATGTATTTTTTATCTATTAATTTAATTTAATATTTCGCTTTAACACCTTAATAATAAATGTTACAAGTTAATTCTTTAAAAACACTCATGTTAGTCGATTTAGTCCTTTGCGTCAAAATTTATATAAAAACGTTAAGTTTTATATACGTGGCAATATTGTTGGAATCATTTTATATGATATGGTTTTTTTATTTTATTTTAAAGTTATTATTATATTTAATCAAACATTTGAACAACTCTAACCCTAATTTTTTTGGTTTCGCAACAATAATGCATCTTATTCACTTCAAAACACACACACACACTCTCTCTCTCTCTCTCTCTCTTCCTGATTGATTCAACTTCTTAATCTCAATCACAAACCTCTCACACTTTTCAATCAAACAAGTAACTTTCTCTCTTTGTTTTACCGATAACTTTCCCTCTTTGTTTTACTAGGATTTCCCCATCTTCTATCCATGATCTAATAATGCGTGTAACTTTTTTTATAAGAGAGGATTTCGGTCCGTTATTTCTTTTTGAGATCTTTGGAGGTGTCACTTTACACTTCATAAACCTCTCATACTTTCCAATCAAACCGGTAATTTTCCCCCTTTTTATTTTACCGATAACTTTTCCTATTTGTTTACTGGGTTTGCCCCTTCTTCTATCCAAGATCTAATAAAGCGTGTAACTTTTTTTATAAGAGAGGATTTCGGTCCGTTGTTTCTTTTTGAGCTCTTTGGAGGTGTCACTTTCCACTTCACAAACATCTCATACTTTCCAATCAAACCGATAATTTTCCCCCTTTTTATTTTACCGATAACTTTTCCTATTTGTTTTACTGGGTTTTCCCCTTCTTCTATCCAGGATCTAATAAAGCGTGTAACTCTTTTTATAAGAGAGGATTTTGGCCTGTTGTATTTAATCAAACATTTATAGTCACTTGTTTGTTACTCACCACATTGAGAGTCATTTTTAAGTCACCTTTGGCAACCACCACTTTCTACCACTAATATTAAAATTAGGTTTAATATCCTTTTTTATCTTGTGTCTCTTGGCCGGGGTTCGTATTGGTCCCATAATTTTAAAAATAACCACTTACTTTACTAACTATTTCAAATTTATCCTTTCTATTCATTTTCCTTAAACAATGTTAAACATTTTAACAACATTAATTTTTTAAATCCCCATAATGAATTATTGAAATTTGGGTTCGTAACACTTCTTCTTCAACCTTGGTTTCTTCTGCAACCTTATTTTCTTCGTCAACCTTACTAAAATTAGGGCATCTATACTATGAAGAAGAAAAATGGCTTAAAAAAATCGTCTCCATCCCAAAACGTTTCTAGTAAAGGCGGGGAAGAAAATAATACTTCTGAATCAAGGGTTTATTCATCTTCTTTGAAGAAGCAATGAGGATCTAACTGTTGTATGGAAAATTGTTTGTGCTTAAAACGAAAACAACCATTAATAATTTTGGGGGTGTCCACACTATAAGGTATGATCTCTCTTCTTATTTTTCAATTTCATTTTGGCATAGTGAGTTATGTTTTACTTAATTTACACAGGGGACTTCAAAAGATGTATGTGACTATTTTGCTTGACATTATGATGAAGTAAAAGATGATAAAAACATATTTATCATTAAGCAAAAAAAAAGAGGTTGGAAATTTTAGCAAAAGAAAATGAAGATCAACATCATAAATTGCCATCATGCACATCTAACACAAGTCACATACTCAATAACATCCTTTATGTGAAAAGTATCACAAGAAATCTCTTATTAGTTTCCAAGTTTTCCAGGATTGGATAAATATACTAGCTCAAAGGCGACGTGGATTGTATGTGTATATTAGCTTAGTTTAGTTTGTTACAATTTGTAAATGCATGGTAAATATAAATAACCATGCCTTGTAACTAAATCTACTACTGTGAAAAATTTCATTTTCCACCTCTCATTCTTTCTTCATCTGTTATCTTTTCCTTCTTTTATCACAGTGAAAGAGATGAAGAGAAACTCTTATCTCTAATATGGTATCATTCGCGGTACGATCTCTCATTTTTCATCATCTTCTTCCTTGCCTCTTCCATTCTTTGAAGTTTCTCAGCTTATTTTCATACTCGCCAATGGAGTCCAGCGACAATCAAGAATCAGTGATCAAAGGTACTGTGCACACACCCGATGCCACCACCGCCTTCGCATCTTCCAAAGGAAATCATGCGTTTGACCCTAAGCCTTCCGTCAAGCTTCAAGATAACAATTATCTTCTTTGGAGCCAGCAAGTTGAAGGTGTAATCCTCTCGCATAAGATGCATAAGCTGGTTGTCAACCCTCAGATTCCGCTGAAGTACAAAACGGCGCAAGATCGTCTCAGTGGCACGGTTTTTGAGGAATACGAAGCTTGGATTGTTCAAGACCAAACTATCTTCATCTGGCTGTTATCCACAATCTCTGAATTCGTTCTTCCTAGGGTTCTTGCGTGCATGCACGCCTTTGAGGTATGGGATAAAATTCATCAGTATTATAATGCGCAGATGAAAGCTCGAGTTCGTCAGCTACGTGTGGAGCTAAAGTTCACCAAGAAAGGTAATCACACCATTACTGAATTTGTTATGCGTGTGAAAACTATTGCCAATTCTCTTCTTGTTGTTGGTGATTCGATCTCGGAGTAAGACCAGATTGATTCGATTCTTAAGGGGCTTCTAGAGGAATATAACCCCTTTGTGATGCAGATGTATGGAAGTCCTGTTACTCTCAACTTGTGCGATGTAGAGGCTCTCTTGTATGTGCAGGAGGATCAACTAGACAAGTTTCGTCAAGAACTCACAGTTGCTAATGTGGCGGCCAACATTGCTCACTCTAGTCAAGATTCTCACAACTCTAGAGGAGTTACATCAGCCTATCGAGGAAGAGGGGGACGCTTCTCTCGTGGCAGGGGTCGTGGTAAAGGAAGGAAGCCTACTGGTAATCGCCGTGCCATGTGGACATATGGACATGCTGTCACTCCATCTGATGCTTCTTCTTCGCAAGAAAACTCTGCAAATAATGCCATAGTTGGTCAGGAATCCTCTCAAGACACTGCTCAAAGCATTCAGGAGGTTGCTATGATGGCTACCACCAAGCGTGGAGCACCCTATGCGCAAGAATATTCGTTTTCGGCTGAACTGGAATCTCAAGCTTGGTTCGCGGATTCAGGTGCTACTCATCATCTCACGCCTTATGATTCAATTTTACATAGCACAAAACTATTCTGTAGGTTTGTTGGCTTACAAAAATACAGTTTGTCTGATGTTCTTCATGTTCCTGCTATCACTAGGAATTTGCTTTCAGTTTCGAAGTTTTCTAGTGATAATAGTGTGTACTTTGAATTCTTGCCTAAAAAATGTTACATAAAATCTCAGGATTCTAGACAAATCCTTCTTGAAGGTTTCCTTGATAGCAATGGCCTATACTACTTTTCTCCAAAGTCCCTGGAACATATTAGCTCTTCACATGCACATTCTGCATTGTCATCTGCTCCTGATATACTTAGCTATGTTGTCTCTAAGACTGATTCTCTTAGTCAGAATAAGTGCATCATTGATGCTTGTATTTCAAACAAATATAATAGCCATATGCTATGGCATCTTAGGTTAGGGCATGCTGATTCTAATTCAGTTTCTACAATTATGAAACTTTGTAACATTTCTACTTCTAATAAAGATTGCAATTTCTTTTGTAAAGCGTGTCACATTGGTAAAGCTCACAGAATTCACAGTCCTCTAACCAGAATTGTCTATCACAAAGCCTTTGATGTTGTTTATACTGACTTATGGGGACCTTCCCCTAATCCCTCTAATACTGGTTACAAATATTATATAGCATTTATGGATGGTTGTACCAGGTTTACATGGATTTACTTTCTTAATCAAAAATCAGAAGCCTTAACATCTTTTAAACTATTTCACAAGTTTGTGCATACACAGTTTCAGATCACTTTAAAATATGTGTAGTCAGATTTTGGTGGAGAGTTCAGGCCCTTTACTAAGTTTCTTTCAGAATTGGGTATCCAACACAGTTTAACTTTCCCTCACACATCCCACCAAAATGGGGTTGTTGAATGCAAACATAGACACATAGTTGAACTAGGTATCACCATGATCTCCCATGCCTCTATACCTCTCACATACTAG